>CAXKVW010000238.1:0-600000 GCA_964058825.1 Carex arenaria
CACAAGATGATTATGAGATTAACAAAAACAATTTTGAGTTAGGCTAGGGTCATATTCATAATACAAATTAATCCGTACTATGGATCTCTATCTTCATTTTAAATATTTAAAAGGTTGATTTGAACTGTTAAATATTATCTCCATATGAAAATGTACTTGAAAATCAAATTTTGTATTTTTTAGAATTTTATTATTATTTTTTAATAGATAAAATCATCTGATCTAAAAACTCGAGATCATTTGAAAACAATAAATTTTTATTTATTCAAAAAAAATAGTTCATAATTCGACTGTCTTTTTTAAAATACCCTCAATTAAATAAAAAAATTCCAAATACACCCTTGGTTTTTGAATAATTTGAAAAATACCACAACAGCCAAAACGTGTGGCGGTTAGCTTCAAAAGACAAATGCTACATAGTGCGACGGTTACTATAGCAACTTTTTTAAGAGAGATTTAGTATGTATAAATGAATGTTTTATATATAAGCACTAACAATAAGTTGGTCTCACTGCCTCTATGATTTTTTTTCTTCTCTCCCTATTTTTGGATACTATTATTCTTTGATTTTGTAAATAGAGTATATGACAAAGAGAATATGTGTGTCTGGAACTATAGATGAATCTTAGACATTGCATAAAACCCATGTACTAACAAGAAATGAGGGTTGGTACATGAGTTCTATACAATGTCTAAGGTTCAGCTATAGTTTCACACGCATACATTTTTTTGTCATATACTATATTTATAAAATCAAAGAATAAGAATATCCAAAAAGAGAAAAAAAAAATCATAGAAACAGTGAGACCAAATTACTGTTGGTGCCTATATGTAAAACATTCATTCTACACATACTAAACATCTCCTAAAAATAGTTGCTATAGTAACTACCACACACTGTGGTAGTTATCTTCTAAAGTCGACTGCCACACACTATGGCGATTGGGACATTTTTCAAAAAATTTAAAAACAAAGGGAATTTTTGGAATTTTTTTATTTAATTGAGAGTATTTAAAAAAATCGGGGAATTTGATGTTACTTTCTGGAAATGAAATTTTTTGTAGCTAAGATTAGAGCAACTTTTTTGGAGGGGAACAATTTGGTTCCATTGCTCATTAGATTCAAATTTGAATTTGATGAATTTTGCACTCATCTGATCCGCCCGTCTTAAGATCCATACACACTAGATTTATATGAATATTAAAACAGACACGTACAAAATATTGAAACGTGTAAACAAATTTTAGAATATATCGCATGGACGCGTTCTACTCCTTTTGAGGCTCTTTACATTTGTTTGTAGGGTTCATTTTCAGGCTCTTTATTATATCTTTTTATTTATTTCTTAAAAAATGGTGTTAAAAATAAATTTATTTGAGTAGATGGGCGTTGGACCAAATTGTTATATTTAGAGAAGAAATGACTCACAAATTTTGGGATCCGACTCTGCTGTTTTTTTTTTAGAGAAAAGCAAAATTCTGCTTTTCCAATCTCAACCATTTAAAATTTTATATTTATGTACTTTGATAAAGAAATTTTTTCATACACAAATCTCAACAAATCTGAATGGTTAAAATCAGAAAAGCAGAATCATGTAGAAAAAAAGCAGCATTGTTGGATCCACAAATTTCGTTAGGTGTAACATTTATATTTCTTCCGTTGCGAGTTGTGACTCGTTGACAAATGACAAGCAACAGGGAACTTCGCCATACCGTTACAGTTGGCAGTGTCGCACGAATATTAAAGCAGGAATATCCAATCACGCTGAACTAAACAACAATTGAGATTCGAGAATATCCAATCCAACGTAACAAGCTTACAAGCATCGTGTTTCACGTTAATATGTGGACCAGTTATAGTGGGCCGGATTCACATCTGCTGCGATTCTAAAAATGTGAATAGCAGCTCTAAAATTCATATTTTTTTTAATTTAGCCGTCCAATAATTTCGTGCACGTATCTCAAAACAGATGATTTTTCATTACACGCATTTCAAAACAATTCAATAGTTGAATTTGAAAAAACAGAAATCGCATATTACTGCTCATGAACGAAGAATCACAGCAGATGCGGATCCGGGCCGGATTCAGTGTCAGACTGTCACTGTCAGTTTATAGTTTATACAAGCAACTCATTACACGCTTACCCATATTACTGGCCCCCTACGGTTCCCCTAATAGCCACCGGACACGTCGGTCACGCAAAAATTGAGATATCTCAGAGGATACGCACCCTTAATCAAATTAGTCATTTTCTCCAAGGACTTGAGAGCAGGTCCGATAGGCATTGGACATACTTTAGTTCGACGGATTCAATCACAGGTAAATATGCTTTAAGATTCGTACCCAATCTCATAGAGTAAGCTTCGATTTCCGTGTCCTCTGATCTGAAGACTGAAGATGCATCGGACGGTTATAGAGCTCGTTCTTTTAGGTCCGATGGGCATTGGACCAACTCCGCAAGCCAATCCAAACCCTTTTCTCTTTTCTTCTCAAACTTTTGGGTCTCTTCCCTTGTCCGATCCAAATCCTACTTCCACCTCCTCTCTGTCTCACTGCGCCATGACAACCTATGGCACGATCCCTTCGAGCTCCTCCACCCCATCGGCGCCGACGACCTCCTCTCCTCTCGACTTCATCCACAGAGCAAAGGCGCGCGGCGCCTCCGCTCTCGCCACTCGCCGACCGTGGCACGAGCTCGCTGATCTATCCTCTTTCGGCCTCCCTCCTACCCTAGGAGAGGCGTACCTCCGTCTCCGCAACAACCTCATTTACTTCGCCATGAACTACGCAATAATCATGCTCTTGATTGTTTTCCTCTCTCTCCTCTGGCATCCGATCTCTCTCATCGTTTTCATTGTCACCATGATCGCCTGGCTTTTCTTCTATTTCTTGAAAGACGAGCCTCTGTTCCTCTTTGGGAGAGAGATCAGCGATTCAATTACCCTGTTGGTGCTTGCTGTGGTAACTTTGGTGTTGCTTCTTCTGACAAATGCCACAGCGAATATACTGGTGAGTTTGTTGATCGGTGTGGTGGTGGTGGCGGCCCACGCATCACTGAGGAAAGCAGAGGAGATGTACTTGGAAGAGGAGGCGGCCGGGCCAGGAAGGTGGTACGCATCTGTTAGTGAGGTGGTATCAAAAACGCCCGGTACGTCTCGGTATTGATCTTTGCTTTGTTTTGAATATTGTCAATATTGTTTGATGTAGAATGTGTATGTTCTTGGTTCACTTCCACATATGATTTATTTTCCTTTTTGTGTTCATTTGGGTATGTGAATTAAATTTATTTGAATTAGGTGTATTTATTGGGATAAGATGGTAGGTTCAATTTAGTGAAGAAGTCTGTTCAACAATGAATTTGATAGAACAATTGTTAATTGTCAGTCATTCTATTCAATTAGAGAAATTTTGCTCAAGATTGAAAGTATTTTGTAATGGAGTTTATTGCAAGTGAGAAGAGGATTGGGTGTGAAATTGTATTATATTATATGCTACTTTGCAGTTTGGCTAGCTTTGTTATGATTTGAACATAGAGGATTTTTTTTTTAACATGCTTTGCTGAAGAAGAATATTTCGCAAAGCGAATTAACTTCCCATATGTATCATAACATAATTTTATGAAAATAGTTTGCACAACATAATTCTTAGGTGGAAAGCTGCACTAATATGATTAGTATAATTTGTACCACATTGGATTAATTGGCAAATACGTGAATCTTACGATCGTTTTATCTGGTTTGATACCTGTCTTTATAATTAAGTTGGTCCATTAAAGGACCTTTCTGGAGTTGTGGCGAATGCGCATTAAACATAATAGTAACACATTAATGTTGTTGGAATTTGGATACATTGGATAATTATAAAGGGAGCCGATTATTGTATACAATCCAATTTTAATTGGTTGGTCAGGATCTAGTCAGTATAATTATATATGGAAAGTGATCTCATAGCTTTTTTATTTAAAAATCAGGGATGTTTTAATGAATTTTTCAATGATCCAGTTGGTATTATTGGGATATGCTTTTCCAATAAACCAGATCTCCTCTTTTTTGTTTTTGCCAATTCAGATACGTTGCTTTCTTTTAAGCAAAGCAGTTGACTTCAATTAATCGTTGTCAGCAAGCTTAGTCAGTCTAGCTGTTACTATTAAATAAATGATCAAAGAAAAATTGTATTGTTTAATCATCAAGGATTACGTGCAGCAATGCTTCCAGTAATCATCAATTCATCAATTTCTTTGCGGATTTTACCCCCGAGGAGCGAGGATCCGGGAAATTCAGATCTTTTAAGGTTACTCAAAATTTTGAGTTTGAATTTAGAGCGTTCAAATCTGCAAGAATATTAAAAGGCTCCCCAAATTCTATTATGGACCGAATTGGCCCATATTTTTGGACAGACGTACTGGATTCAAACAAAGTTTGAGTAACCTTAGATTGTGCTTCAGACGGAGAGACACGGAGGAAGAGAACGACAAATTTACTGTGCGGATGTGAGAACTCACAAAATCATGATTGATCATACGAGCTCATCTGCTCTAGAAAGGAAGTAGAGAGGAACATAAGAGAGTGAATACTGTTTGGAGGAGGACAGCGTCACATAGATTTTGGTGAAACCTATCACCTATAAATCGGTGTGTAGGTTTTACTGTTTGAGGGTTTGCCTCTCTCATTGTCATCTCCTTCCTTTCTTTTAATGAGGGGTTTCCTTCTGATTCTGGAGCACACCCATAGAGGATCCAGACACTGATCTTATGGCAGGAAGGTCTTCAGATTGTGTCAATCTCAAAGAAAACTTTTATCTGCGCAAGAGCTTTCTTGCACGGGAGAATTTAGGTTGCATTGAAAAGAACAATTTAGGTTGAGCGTTAACATGTGAGGTAAAACACCGTGTTCAACAAAAATGCTTTTAATAGAAATAGAAAGATGAAGCTCTAATATATTAATTTCAATTTAATATTTACAAAAATAAAATATTCAGTTACAAAAACAAAAGTGCTTTTAATAGAAATAGAAAGATGAAGCTCTAATATACTAATCAAACATGTTGGTTTTGTTTGAGATTGATGCCAACACAATCTTAAGACCTTCCCGCCATAAGATAAGTGTCTGGATTCTTAGAGGTGTGCTCTAGAATCAGAAGGAAATCTCTAATTAAAGGGAAGAAAACCGTATATATTGAACACATGCGCATACTAATTTCTATGCACATCCATCTTGTTGACCGAAAATTGAAGTATTGTATGGCCATAAACACTTCGTGTTGGATCAAAATTCATACATAATAAATGCATTTCTCTCCACTTTGAACGGTTTAGATTGACCAACAGGCGACATATCCTCGTGCATCTTCATTAACTCACGAAACAAGAGTTTATGTTTTATGTTTATGTATAGAATATGTGAGTCATATATGCAACATGCATGTAATACTATATAATTTAATGTATCAAAATTATTTAATTAAATAATAAACATGTTATGACATTAATTATTATTACATAATTTACAAACTAATTTACTCATTTTATATAATTATTTGATTTAGAAGTATTAAAATCATTTTTTTTAAGCTCCCTGTGTGATATTTGATTCAGAAGCACCAAAATTTTCTTACCACAGAATAATTTCATTCATATTCAATAAATTAAAACGATAAATATAATTGCTAAATATCTTACAAAATTTTGCATAACGCATCAATTATTATTTTTGAATAAAATTAAACCCTAATAAATTACTTATAAATACACCAATGAAATTATCTAAAATTTCACTTTCCCATTCAACCAAAAAATAACTTCTCTCTTCACAGATGCAAGTTACGATCCAAATTTTTTTTCTGATTCAAGTTACTTTTTTCTGATTAATTTAATCCATGATACAAATCACCAAGCAAGATGTAAAATATAAGGAGTAAGATAGAGTAAGCAATTTAATCCTCATTAACTTTACTCCACAACCAAACATGACCTTTACTAATAAATCTAAATATATTTATTGTTCATACTGTCCATAATTAATTGAATGATTGTAAGAAAATCTCATCCTATTTACACCATAAAATTTAATTGACTTCTAAATATATTATGACTTGTAAAAATACAACAGTAAGGATTAGTAAACTTTCAAGTTATCTGTTGCCTCTAGGAATTTCTTTCACCAATAATAATTCACATGCATTAGTCAATTCTAATTCCCTGCAATGAAATTGCAAAGTATATCGTCCATTACTCAAATCTAATTCCATGCAATTCATTCTTATTTTAACGGAAAATAAGATTTATTAAAATTTTAAATAGAAAGTGAAAATAAAAAGAAAATTATGGGTATAGAAGCAATTAACCTATGACAATTGACAAACATTTAGCATTTTTTTAAAGGCAACGCTAGACAAGAACTTGAATAATGTGTGTAATATTATCTTCGGAGGATCCTAATTTTTTATGAAATTGAATCATGTGTGTAATATTATTTTTATATTTATTTTCATGAAATTACTAATGTATTAAATTTTGACTTTTTAAAATTTAATCTCTCTTATTCGGTTCAACCGAACAAACTGAAAGTTAATTTGGTTTAAACGGTTTTGTTTTTATTTGATTGATCAATTTAATTCAGATGGTTCGGTTCGATTTTTAAAAACTAAAATAAAAGTTTGATTTGCCTATTTTATTTTTGTTTCAACCAAACCGACCGTTTGAACACCCATATGATATAGTCATATTGCCATTTGTTTATATGACTGTCGATGGGAATGGTCCTCTACTTTTTATTTGTATTTAATTATTTTTTTAGATGCTTTTCATTATTTTTGAATGACTATTCTAATACAACAATTGTGTGAGTAGAAAATGAATTGTGCATGACAAACTTAATTTGTTATTGTTGAAATAAATAAATATATTCACTCCTTTTATATATCATTTTCGTGTTATTTCAAATTAGATCAAGAACTTAGATAAACTTACGTAAATTATTAGTAGTTCAAAATTCATACCATCTCAGATATAAGAGAAAATCAAACAAACTTGTATTTAATTATATATACACTCTAAATATGCATTATATTGCATATTTGAATAGTAATTCAAATCTCAATTTGACAATATGTGAGTTACTTACGATCATTCATACTGCACTTTAAAAGATCAAATACTGATTAATTTGATTGGGTTTAAAGTAATTCTTTATGATTCAAAAATATTGAGAGTAATACTATAAAAGTTGTAGCTTCTAAAATAATTTTCATTAACTAGTTGGTTCTAATTCTATTAGAGCAAATACTGAACAGCTCTTTTTCTTTTCAATTAAATTATACATTAATTATGCTAGAAGACAAACACTGTATTTTCTGTTTAGCAGTTCCAAACCATAGTTAATTAATCACAGTCATATATGTTTGTATATTCCTATAAATACCCCTTGCATTGCTTCTATTTTAAAATTCATTCAAAAATCTTTCCACTTCTGCCATTAGCTCTAGCTCGTCATCGCCATATCGACTTCCAATAGTTACGAAGCTCAGAAAAAAGAATCTTGAAGCTGAGATAGCAACGCCTCCTACCCATGATCTCAGAACAAGCAATTATAGAACTCTTGCTCTCGACAAGGCCCGTTCCAAGGTATAATCATGGCGCCATCACCGATCGATCTACTCTCTCCTCTCTCCTGCACCGATCTACTCATCACTTGATCACTTCTACTAGATGCCATTATTCTTATTTTTTAACCCATTTTCATCGCAGCTATTGAATCTTGAGTCTTGGGTGAAGTATGAGATTGTGAATTGATCGGTCGTTGAAAATTGGGTTAATAAAGCTAGGTCACCTGACACTGTGGCTGTATGTGACATTTTGTTTTGTTTCATCATATGGATTTTTGATAAGCATATATTATATACACATTCGAACTAGTTTTTATTATATAATAACACCAAATATCTTGTATTTTGAATATAAAGTTAATAAAATACACCTAGAATCAAGTTACTGCAGTTAGTTGTTTTTATGATGCAGGAAAAGATGAAAAATGAAGAAAAATTCCCTCAATGCGGACGCATTAACATCCAGTGCGGACGCACTCAGTACTTAGCCAAATTTCCAGCCGCTCAGAATTCCAGATGAAAAGTCCGAGCGTAATGCGTCCGCACTCACCTTCCAATGCGGGTCGACCATCCGCACTCAGTATATCAGAAAAGTCCGAGCGTAATGCGTCCGCACTCATAACCCAGTGCGTCTGATCCACCCGCACTCAGTACTTGGCAGATTTCAGAACAACACAGGAGTTCACCAGTGTGGGTCATACATCCGCATTCATATCCAGTGCGGACACACTCAGGTCATTACGCAGGATGTTAAATAAGAAAAGTTTGAGTCGGTGCGGATGAGTGCACCCGCACTCTCCACCAGTGCGGACGCAGTGAACCCACAGATAACCAGAATTTCACATTTTTAGCATGGGTTCTATTTTTAGCGCATCATGGACACATTTTCTACAACCAATTCTGATCATGGCATCCTGGAAACAGCACCCACTAACCTACTACTCCTACATTCAAGCTAGGCATGGTCTCTTGCTATAAAAGGGGAGTTCATTCCTATTGAGAAGGCATTCAATTATCAATCTCTACATCAATAATTCTCATTGGTGCTCTTTCCATCTAAAAATTATGTAGCAATTCTCTAAGTTCCAAGTGTTTTTCAAGGAAGGAGAAGGAGAAGATTCAAAGGAGATTCCGGCAAGTATTGAGATTTTTGATTCAACAAAGGGTGTAATTATTTCTTTAATTCATTTCTCTTTATTTTGCCAAACTTTATAATGGATCTCTCCAAGAGGGAGTAGTTCTCTCTCTAGGGGTTTAGGTCAATGCATGAACTTGTTTAATTCTATTCTATTTGGTTCTTTGTTTTTATTATGATTGTTTGATTTGGTTGTTAATATTTGGTGATTTATTCTTTGTGGTTCGCATGATTTGTATTTGAATTGTAGTTATCCCGCTTTAGGTCTTTTAGACTCCAAAGTAGCTTAGGATCATATATGATAGTATAAATTGTGTCACAAAGCCATTAGGATTTAGGTTAGAGAAACACCATCTTTTAATCTAAACCGGAACTACACAAATTAAAGTTAGGTATTTGGTGATGGACCCAAAAGTGAAATCAAACCCTAATTAGGACATCTAGAATTGAATTGGATATCGGTATGAAGAACCTAAGGGTGAAATACCGATATCTAAGGATAGGATAGACTAACAAGAGCTTCATAACCTAGATAGCTAGGGTGATAGACCGATCGGTGAAGTCCGAATTATCTAGGCACATTATTAATTCACGAAAGTGACCCTTTTTAATATATTGGGTTAGAAACCTCATCAAATCAAGCATGAATTTAAATAAACCAAATAGATAGGATTAAATAAAGGATTGTAGACCGAAAGCCCCTAGAATTCTCCAATCTTTGTTTAACCCTAACTTAGCTTTACTCTTTCTTAGTTTTTATTGTTTAAACATTCAACTCTTTGGGTATTGAACCCGCCAACCTTAGAATTATTAGTAAACAAACATTAAAACGAATTTTGAAACAAATCAAAATTCTGAAATTATTCTTTAGAGCAAAAATTGAAGTCTCCCCTTATCCCTTGAATCGATACCTTTTATACTATATTGATAGGTTGTGCGCTTGCAATCGACCAATCTTTGAGTATTTAGGTTTATAAATTTAAAAGAAAATTGAGTACAAAATATAGTCAAAACCCTATACACAAAATACTCATCAATTTTTGAAAATTTAGTGTAGTTTATTTATTTATTTTATTTTATTGTAACTGTGTGTGTCTGGCTTTTTTAATATACAATATGGTTCTTAAATTTTTATTTCTCTACTATTTGATAATGTGAAGCAAGAAGACCTACAGATTAAGATGACATCAACTTCTTTGGAGATTAAAGTCCATAATGCTCAAGGGGTTCAAGGGGATAGTCCTGTAACAAAGCACAACTATATCTACAAAATTCCAAAGCTACACCAGGAGATAGATTTGGATGAAAGCACAATTTCAGCGGAAGGAACACATGTTCTGGTAGAACTACGTAAAATTGTCAATGAGAAATGGACGGCTCTGGTAATTTGAGGTTTTTCTTTTGAGTTTTTTTAGATATATACCCATCATATAATCACAGTCAAGTCTATAAATATGTGTCATGTAAATATAATCAAATACACAAAAATCAATACAAAATTATCTCTTTCTCTAAACTTTTAGACTAGGCAAGCTCTCTTTCTTTTTCATAATTTCGTAATGCTGATATTGAAAAATGTACATTCAATTTATCATTAACATTCATTTGAACTGAAGCTACTATTTGACACTCCGATCTGAATTTATTTAACAACTAAAAATAACCAATGAGATGGTATATAAACAATAAAATTAATAAAATTATAGATATAATTTTATTGTTTAAAAAAGTTATATTTATAAAACAAAAAGAAAATGGGTGCAGTTTGAAAATTGTCTGGTTCAGGTATTAAATGCTGATAATAAAGAAGTGTTAATTTTTAAAATGCTCCATAAAGAACAATTAATTATTAAATTGAAGAAAAATTGATATATAACATATCTAAACTATAAATAATATACATTTAATTTTGTTTTTAGTACTTATCAAAGGGTGTGTTTGGATGAATCAAGAATAGTAGCAAGGATAGAGCTATCCTCAATTTTAGGATAGTAGCTATTCCAACATTTTTCAAGAATAGTAGCAAGGATAGAGCTATCCTTAATTTTAGGATAGTAGCTATTACAACATTTTTGTAGGAATAGTAGAATAGTGGACTATCTCACAAAAGACAAACAAAAAACAGTGACTATTCGCCATTGATTTGGATTCTAAAAAAAAAAGACTGCAGATTGGCTAAGCCATTTTTATAATTCATCTATACAATATGACCATAGAAATTAATAATAAATAACTTCACTGATCCTGCGGATCAGTGTAGCTGTTTTTTATAAAAACTAAATCAATGTGCTTTTTCTGTTAAAATATTTAAAATTAGTTCTATTTAAAAAAAAATCCAGATTTTTCTAATGAAGTTTCCTAAAAAAATCCAACGAAATGTTCTTTCTTCAAATCAAAATTGAGTTATCTTCTCCGAAACGGGTCAAAACACCGTTCTACAAAACGGGCCTACTCAAATTTTCTCGATTTGTATATCAACGGCCCAAAACCGACTGCGGATTGAACTTGGAAAAGAAGCAAAAGTGAAAAGGACATCCTCGTGGGTCCCACTATATACGGCCCAAAAATGATTTAATTTTCAAGTCAATGTTGGATTTAACATCTTTCTTAGTTCAAGGGGAGCGTTCGAATGATTTTGTTAGTTTGATTCAATCCAATTAATTTTTGAGATGAAATGTATTTATTTATTTTGTTTGATTCGGTTTAAAAAATTATGGTAATTCATCTTCCAATTTACGATTTAAAACTAATATATCAGTCAATTTATTTATTTATTTTTGAGACAGATGAAAGCTTGTGCCTCTCAAATTTCAATGTTATAAAAGATTCTCATCAAACTCACGACTTTTTACACGAAGGAATTATCATTTGCTACTATACAAAATAATTCTTACTAATATCGACAATTGAAAACTATATAAATTTAACAAACTAAATAAATTAAAATATTGGTAAATATTATGTTAGAATTGTAATATTTCACTACAGTATTGAGTTAATATTTAAATTATTGGGGGAATTTCATGTATCCCCCTCAAAAACCTTGAAATTACGTATTTCCCCCTCTAAAATTCATAATATCATATTTACCCTTCTAAAGTTCGAAAACTCACAAATATACCAAATTTATTGATTTTTCTAATAAAACTCATTTTAAATTTATAAATTACCCATTTTACCCTTTCTCTATCTTTTCTTTTTCTCTTTCTCTTGTTCCACACAAATTTTGAAACCAACGAAATTTATTTTATCTGACTCCCCAGTCACCACCAATCAAATTTCTAAGCCAAAATCTAAATGTGGCAGAGTCATAAATTCCAACTATTCATATATTCAAACTGCGGCTTATTGAACCTTGCAATTAAGCTGTTTGAGGAAATGCCTCTTAGAGCCTCCTTCTCTTGAAACTCTCTTTTATTGTGTTGTTTGGTGAAACAGGAAGTTGGATTTGCATTTGGATATTTTAAACACATGTATTGCCTAAAAACATTCCCATGTGATGGTGCTACACTCACTACAATTTTGTTGTGGTGTGCAGATATGGAGCTCCTCTCTTCATGTTCAATGGTTCATGCATTGATTGCTAAAAATAGGCTGTAGGTACCAGTAGGAAATCCATTGATAACAAGCTACTTCCAGTGTGGATGCCTGGTTTAAGCACACAAGGTGTTTCACAAAAAGTCTGAGAGAATTGATCACATGGACGGCTACGGTTTCAATCACAGTACAGAGCCATTTATTCAAGGATAGCATGGTCTTGTTTCAACAAATGAGATCCTATGTGAATGCCAACCATGTGACCTATTCTAGTGTCTTAACAGCTTGTTCTGGGTCAAAGGCGATTGAGGAAGGTCGGCAAATTCTTGGGTTTGATGTGAAATCTGGAGTAAATTTGTTTTGACATTTCTGTGGGAACAAAGAGAAGGAGAAAAAGAAAAGATATAGAAAGGGTAAAATGGGTAATTTATAAATTGAAAATTAGTTTTATTACAAAAATCAATACATTGGGTAAATTTGAGAGTTTTTGAATTTTAGAAGGGTAAATATGATATTATGAATTTTAGAGGGGGGAATACGTAATTTCAAGGTTTTTGAGGGGGATACATGAAATTCCCCCTAAATTATTTGTTATATATTGTAATGTTTTGCACTAATTCATTTTAATTGAATTAACCAAATTTAAATTGTAATCTGGTTGATCTTGTGTTTTGACCCTCTAGAAAATGATTATAACAGTGTGTGTGTTCACATTCATTATTGATCCGATAAAGGACATCGCCAACAAAAATAAAAATAACAAAACAAAATTAGCTATAAACTTCAATAACCAGTTATTTAATAACACACACTTCTTTATAACAATTTTATACAATTCCAGTAATTTAAGATGTATAAAATTAAATTTCACTTGTATATGTAATTTACATGTATATTTAATAGAGTAGAACTAGGGTGTTCCTAAGTTCATCAAGTCATTTTGTGAATTCAACTCTAAAATCTATCCAAATGGTTTCAAACGACAAATTCAAACTGTTGAAATTATTCTACCTTACGAGTGATACGTCTACATGTTATATTTATAAAACAAAAACAAAATTGGTGCAGTTTGAAAATTGTCTGGTTCAAGTATTAAATACTGATAATAAAGAAGTGTTAATTTTTAAAATGCTCCACAAAGAACAATTAATTATTAAATTGAAGAAAAATTTATATATAACATATATAAACTATAAATAAGATACATTTAATTTTGTTTTTAGTACTTATTTTATAAATAGTCATCACTATTGTTAAAAGAGTTGTTCTGCCCAAATATCTAATGTGAAACTTATTCAAACGGTTATCAAAGTCGTATTTTTCCAATAAGTTTGCTCAAGATCCATTGCATGCACACACGGTTTTTTTTTTTTTAACAGAACCAAATTTAATATTTTTAACGAAACAAACACCATTGATTTGGATTCTACCAAAAAAACGACTGTGGATTGGCGGAGCCATTTTTATAATTCATCTATACAATATGACCACAGAAATTAATAGTAAATAGCTTCATCAATCATGCAGATCGATGCAGCTATTTTTTATAAAAACCAAATCAATATGCTTTTTATGTTAAAATATTTAAAATTAGTTCTATTTAAAAAAAATCCAGATTTTTCTAATGAAGTTTCCTAAAAAAAATCCAACGAAATGTTCTTTCTTTCTTCAAATCAAAATTGAGTTACCTTCTCCGAAACGGATCAAAACACCGTTCTACAAAACGGGCCTACTCAAATTTTCTCGATTTGTATATCAACGGCCCAAAACCGACTGCGGATTGAACTTGGAAAAGAAGCAAAAGTGAAAAGGACATCCTCGTGGGTCCCACTATATACGGCCCAAAAATGACTGAATTTTCAAGTCAATGTTGGAATTTTTTTTTTTTTTTAAATGGAACTAAATTTTACGAGAACAAGTCCGAAACAGTTGAATTTTATAAAAAACAGCTTTAGGAATTTTTTGTCTCGGTGGAGGGAGAGAAATAACTCCACCGATTTTACAAAGCAGTTGAATTATTTTTTGTGTCTCCCTCTACCAATTTAGGATTCAAATCTGCTGAAATTCATGATCATGAACAGTAACTCTGAAATTCCTGAAATCTGAGATCCAGCCATTGAATTGTTTCGAGATGTGTACACAGAAAAATCAGCTATTTTGAGATGCGTGCACAGAAAAAGTTGGATGGCTGGATCTCGAATTTCAGGAATTTCATGGTTACTGTTCATGAATTTTGGATTTCAACATATATGAATCCATTTGAAAAAACCAAAAAGGGGGAGGAGAGAGAAATAATAGTCACTTGGTCTCGGGCATCCACTATTATACCCTCAATAGCTGGCCATACAATCGGTATTCATAATGGAAAGGAACATATACCTATTTATATAACAGATTTTATGAAAGGTCACAAATTGGAAGAATTCGCGCCTACCCGGAGGGACCCGATAGATGAAAGAAACGATAACGATAATAAATCTGTAATGAAGAATAAAAAAAAATAGGGATCAAACAAAGATTAAGGAGAAAGAATCTTATGAAAAATCTTAAAAAACTAGGGAATAACCCTATGAAAAAGAATTCAAGTTCAAGTAAAGGAGTCCAAGTTTTAACTCAACATATAGGTATTTCTCCTTCCAAAGCGCGAAGAATAATTGATCAGATTCGCAAACGTTCTTATGAAGAAACACTTACGATACTTAAATTCATGCCTTATCAAGCATCTTCTCTCATTTTCAAATTAGTTTATTCTGCAGCAAGAAATGCTAATCATAATATGGGTTTAAACAATGCTGAATTATTCATTAGTAAAGCCGAAGTTAAAAGGAGTACTATTAGAAAAAAAGACAAGACTCTGTGCTCAAGGACACAGTTATCCAATAAAAAGAATCACGTGTCTTATAACAATTGTACTAAAGGAAAAATCGAAATCTTTATTAGATTAATCTAAAATTTAGATATTAAATTAAAAAGATATGGATGAAAAAAATAAAATAAAATAGAAAATTATGGGACAAAAAACAAACCCACTTTGTTTCAGACTTGATACAATCCACAGTCATCATTCTGTTTGGTTTGAAGAACCAAAAAAATATTCTACGAGCATACAAGAAGATCGAAAAATACGAATTTTTTTCAAGAATTATATACAAAAAAAAATCAAAGAATCTAAAAACTGCTAAAAAAGAATATTCACAAAAAGAACTACAAAAATATCTACAATAGTATTATTTAAAACAATTAACAGAAGAAGAACTACAAGAATATTATTTAAGACAATTAAAAAAACAATTAAAACAAAAAAAGCAAAAGAATAAAAAGAAAAAAAACATTATTTTAAAAGAATAATGTGTTTTGTTATTGATTGATCCTAGCCGGATAAAAGAATAACTAAAAGAAAAGAAATCGAATCTATTAGTTTTAGTTATTGACAAAAAAATAGGATGAACATAATATACCAATACGAAGAATACCTTATATTGATTACGAGAATGTCTTAAAAAGTAACAAAAAAAATTTCCTTTTTTCCAAAAGGAAAATTCTTATTTTCGTAGTCAAGTTTTTCAAAAGAAGAAATCTTCTTTTTATTGTGAGAAAAGTTATTTTTATTGTCAGAAAAATCAGTTTTTTTGTCTTGATTGTATTAGTAACTAGCTATGGGATATCCACTATTCTACCCTCAATGCCTAGCTCTGCTGATACATTTCTTCTAAAAGGTGAAATGGAATATATAAGCAAGAAATATGAATGGGAATATGTTTCCTTCATCCACCACAGTCATAGTTTACATTATGGTCGTTTGTCGCTTAAGGAAGGTCGCCTTTTGATGATAAAGCCTATTATCCGAAAAGTTCCAATTCATGAGCTGTTTTTTATAAAATCCAACTGTTTTGTACTGGTTCCGTTAAAATTATTTAAATTAGTTTTATTTTAAAAAAATTTCTAATCCGACTAAATATAACTTGAATTGTCAAACAATATAATATAAAATTAAGAAAAAAAAACTCAAGTCCATTTTATTTGAATTCTAAGACAACGTAATTCGAAATTTAAGCAGTATAATATAAAAACTAGGCCAATATTATCCAAACACAGCGGAATTTATATCAATCCTTAGACAAATGTAATCTAAAACCCAAATAAAAATTCATGGCAAAACAATGATATGAACCATTAGTAAAGTGACAAAATTTCAAAATCATTCAAACAAAAAACTTATAATCAGGGGCGGACCCACATGTAATCAGGGAGAGTCAATCGCTCCCTCTAGATTTTGAGCTTTAATGGAGATTTGGTCTCGACTGACTTTGTTCTTCCTAAAAAAAAAATTGTCCCTCTTTGGATTTCTTATTTATAATTTGGGTTAAATTTAAGGTTAAAATTAAAATAAATTTCTTGAATTATGATTGGTAATTGGAATTATAAGTTAGAACATAAGTAAATCAGTTTGAAAATATATACATGTAAACACATCACTCATAAAGTAAATGGTTTGAACGGTTTGGATTAGTCATTTGAAGTATATTCAATCAATTTTGGAGCTGATGTCATATGACACTGATGTCATACTAGCCGGACTCCATTAAAAATATAAGTTAAAACATTATTTTTTATTGAGCACCCGATTAGTTAATAGATGTAAACTCAATTAGCTATTTATTTATTTTGATAAAAGTGGGTTAACTCAATTAGCTATTTAAATCCGATTTGCTATTTTTTTATCCGGTAAAAATCCGCCCCTGCTTACAACAATATAACCCAAATGCTAAGTTAGTTTGAGTTTAAGAAAAAAAAAAAAAAGACAATTTGGTTTGAGATCAAGAGATGGAGGAAATGAGATCTGAGTTCTCGAATTGCTGTGACAAGTGGATGAAATTATTTTCTAGAGAAAGACAAACATTTAGTTTTTAGATTTTAATATTCATAAAAAATCTCCATTCGAATTTCTAACTCACACTTTTTCATAAAAAGAAGGTTGTCTTTTGCCGTTAAATTAAAGACTACTTTATCACTATTAAATTTGACAAACAGATTATCATTACAAACTTACCAGTTGTATGAGATAGAGAGGTAAGTTGTGTAATATATTATTCGATCAAAATATTAATTTGGTAAAGAGGAGGGTTCCAATGCACCCAAAATTTCATGCTCCTATTTGTATCCATTTTTTATCTCTTTTATCTTCATTTTCAAAGTGCGAATAATCGATCCGAACCGTTCAACACGATCATCATAATAAAATATACTTGGAGACCAAATTTTATATTTTTTGGAATTTTTTTACTATTTTTAAAGATATGTACAAAATCACTTTATCGGATGGTCTAGAATCTCCTTAAAACAATGATTTGTACCTATCTTAAAAAATAGTAAAAAAATTCCAAAAAATATAAAATTTGATCTCCAAGCATATTTTATTATAATGATCGTGTTGAACGGTTCGGATCGACTATTCAGACTTTCAAACTGAAGATAAAGCAAATAAAAAAATGGATGCAAATGGGAGCATGAAATTTTGGGTGCATTGGAACTCTCCTCGTTGTTAAATTCTATTTAATAAAATGATAGTAGTCATTTTCTAGACATGAAAAATTTCGCTTCCTTGGCTTTGATACATAGCAACTTCAATTAGGAATGTCAATGACACATGTTTACTCGTTTATTCTATCTGTATCGTATTCAATAAGACAGATATGGGTAATAATTTTTTTTCATTAGCTTATTGGGTATGGGTATGAATATGGATATGGGTAAGGATTTCATTTCGTTTTCGTTAGGCAAATGGATATGGGTATGGGTAAAGATTATTTCCTACCCGTTGAGTAACGGGTAATTATATAAAATAAATTACATATAGATATATAAATATAATATTCAATTTTATGTTTTCCATATCACTGTATCAACGATAATCCATGAGAAAATGTATGCCTTTTGTTGTAAGAAAAATATTATGTTGAACATATTATTTTTTTATTTGAATGTTTTGTTATTTAGTTAACAAATTGAATTTTGAATTTTGAATTTGTTAGAAGATATATTGGTGTGTGTTTTTTTTGCTTTATAAAAAACTATTAGTTAGAATTAATTGCATATTTGTATTTTGATTTTTATATTAGTAATTGTGATTGAATATGTTTGACATGATTAGTTTTAGTGGCCTATTTATAAAAATATTAAAACAATTATATAAGTATTATTCGTTATTCACCTATTACCGTTTCGTTACCCGCTAATTTTAACAGGTACAGGCCGTAGAGTAGGGTAAGACAAATTCTTAACGGGTACAGGTAGGATATGGGTAAGACCAACTCTTAATAGATATGAATATAAAAAATGCTTCTACCATACCCGTATCGTATCCATTGACACTCCTAATTTCAATCAATCGTTGTCAACAAACTTAGTTCATCTCTAACTGGCACTAAATTTCAACGGTGAATATTATTTTTGAAGCTCCAGAATAAGAAAGAAATCAAAGATGCTAGCATAAGAATATTGAATAAATGGCTTTCTTAAATTCAGCATGCTATATATGTGCTGCAAAAGCTTGTGAATTCTGAAATTACGATTTCGTTATATAAAAAAAAAAAAAAAAAAAAAAAAAAGGTCAAACGCTAAAATTTAAAACAACGCAAAAATTAGAAGATTTATGTACCCAAAATTAAGATTAATTCTTCTTTTTCATTATTACGTAGCAAGTAGTAACAATGGAACCGAATCCTCTACCTTCAGGGAGCAGGATTTTTCTGCTCTTGAGTCGCTGATATGTGGGCTCACAACAAAACTAAACCCAATATTTAAATGTTTAAACCCGTCTGGATCATACCACACTGCCTCATTTTCTTGCCCAATATTTAAATTGAGTCGCTGACATTTTTTTGTCCTCCGGAGCGGTGTTTAAACCTGTCAACCGCACTGGGACAGGAAAATCCTAACTCCCCACCCCCCAGGCAGGTGATCTCCTTCCAGCAACAATTAAGCAATTATTAAGTGCTCAAATGCATTGTTTCTAAAAGCATCTGAATCTTATTTAATAAAAATAAATAAAGAATATGCGGTTAAAAAATCTTATTTTTTAAAATAATTATTAACAAGTCAATCTAAATAGTTATGTTTCGGAGCAACAATGAAGGAACTTTTCTCAAAACCCAACGCATTCCATAAGATTTTTCAAATGAACCGTGTCCTCAAATTCAAATTTAAAATTTTCTAAATCAAAACAGAGTTCTCTTCTCAGAAACAGATCAAAACACCATTCTGCAATGGCCAATGGGTACGTTAACGACCCAAAACAATCGATAAATTGAAGTCGTACACTGCACCGATTCAGCTTGCTTGTGAAAAACCGCAAATTTGGTCACAACTCACAACTGACTTGTCAGGAAAGAAATATAAAATACAAGGAAAAACGCACACTGAATCCTCCTGGGTCCCACTAAAAAGTTCACATTTCACACGGACACGGTGGTGAGATCGTAAATAGATGGCCCAAAAATATCCATGTTGGCCTCTTCTCCGCCACACCACAGCCACATACTTTCCTCATGTGCTTTCACCCCTTAACGGAGATTCCATCTTGCCGTTAAAACTCCGTTAGAATCACTAAATCCATCCTCTGCATTAACTCAAAAAAGAATCTTTTAAGATAATGTATATCTGCCGTCTGATTTTAACACAGGAGCCTTCAATATTAGTGCGGATCTTGTTCACACGGATCTTAAAGCATATCGGATGGTTTAGATGGATTATATCGAAAGATTTTTTTTTTTGAGTAAATATGCAGAGGATACGAATTCCTTCAGAACCGCCTCGCCACACAAACCCTCTCGAGTCTCGACTCGCACCGAGCGCTGAATATACGAAGCGAAAATTCAGCGGCCTCTGAAATTTCCTGTTCCCTTCTCTCCTTTTTCTTCTCTCGCAACCTATTTAATGGTTCTAGTTCCGCAGCGGAGACAAGTGAACAGCGAATTTGGCAGAAATTTTAGTTAATTGATTTGTTGATTGATTGATTGATTGATTGTACGATTCATGGCTGATTCGCTTCTCCGGACCCAGATTAGCTCTCCTTGCTCTACTACTGCTCTTCTTTCCCCGTTTCTTATCAACTCTTCTTCTTCTTCGAGGGTTTCTGGTAACCCGAGGAGGCTAGGTGTCTCTTTCAGTTCTCTACCACATCAACACAATCGATTCACCCATCTCAAGGTAAGATTAGCGGCTTTATTCCTGTTTTTGGGTATTATATAGAGGGGAAAGGCAAATTGTGAATGAAAAAGATATACACTGGTTTAGAATTTGTGAGGATAGGAGAGTAGGAGAATGAAGAACTAGGGTTTATGTGAGAAAAATAAGTAGACGGGGTGACATTTTTCTAAAGGGGAACTTAAGATTTATTCAATTTGTCATTAAAGATTAAAATTTGACACACCTTTGCTCTTAAACTCTCTGGATATATGAGTTCAAAGGGCTTCAAATTTAACATCCCGTTTATTCCAGAGAAGTCATATGGAAACTTGTAACTTGAAAAGAAAAGAAAATGGAAAATGCTTTGATGATATTGTCTGTATCAGGCACATGCACAAGAAGTGGCACCAGAAAGTCAAAACAGGGAGCCAAAGTGGTGGGAGAGAAATGCGGGCCCCAACATGGTAGACATTCATTCGACCCAAGAATTCTTGGATGCACTCAAAGATGCCGGTGATAGACTCGTCATAGCTGAATTTTATGGCACCTGGTGTGCTTCTTGTCGTGCACTATTTCCTAAGGTGATTTTTTGATCATATACTTACAAATAACCTATGCACTGAGTTTTGTTATCTACTCATGCACTGAGGGTACCTGAAATGTTTGGTCTTTAGGATTTCAATGTTGGGCAGAACACCTTTGAATTCCCTCTTTTTTTTTTTTTTTTTGCAAACTGATCTATTCTGTTGTGATTTTGGATTTGTGCATTGTTTCAGTCAAGTGTGTTTGCAATTTCTTTATAGTATGTATAATGTAATTGGTCAGCACATATCTTAATGCTTGTAGTGCGATTAGCCTGTATTACTGCTTGCTTGTTTTATTGTCGACTTTAGTAAATTGAGGACAGCAATTAAGTAGTTTTAGATTTGATCAAATTAGAGCTTAATTGCAGAGCTGGTAGTTTTAGATTTGCATAACAGTGTTCCTATTGGAAGTGGTATCCTCTGTCTGTATTCTGTATCAGTTGAACTTACTTATGGGTGTTTATTGGTAAATTGTCTTCTGACCATCTAACTCACCTATGAAAAGTCATTTGTGATTTTGCACCTAAGTTTACTTTTTATTTATTTTCTCAAATGGATTTATGACGGTATTTCTTTGAATTAATTTCAGCTATGCAGGACGGCTCAAGAACACCCAGAAATCTTATTTCTAAAAGTCAACTTTGATGAAAATAAACCAATGTGCAAGAGATTGAATGTCAGGGTGCTTCCTTATTTTCATTTTTACCGTGGTGCTGATGGCCAGCTTGAATCTTTCTCCTGTTCCTTAGCTAAGGTTAGCTATCTAGTTAATTTTTGGTATAGATTTTTTCTCTGGTAACCATGAAAAATGGTACAGATCTTGTTAACACCTGCCAACAAGAAATGTGTACCATGCCCGGTGCCCTAAAGTTTGCTCCTCACTGTTATTTATACTTTAATAGAGAGGAGAATTTTGGAGGGAGATTATACTGTTTAAGTTTTTGGAAGAAGGATTTGTATTTTTGAGGCTCATTTTTTCATAGTTGGTTTTTTTCTTTTCCTCAAGATTACTTTTGGACTGAACATTTGTATTCACAGTTTCAAAAAATAAAGGACGCCATAGCAACACACAACACAGACAGATGTAGCATAGGCCCACCTGTTGGAGTCGGTGATCTCAATTTGCTGGATACACCTAGTCCACAGGAGACGCCTGCCGAGCCAAGCTCCATTTAGTGACTTCATCCACAAAGTACCATGGTCCTAAGATAATGTACATTTCTTAATTTGTTGCAACCTCTTCTAATTATTTGTATTTTTCCATCTTCACCTCCCCGTTCTTTTGTTAGCCTACATTGGTTCTGTTATTAAGCTCCCAAATGTATTTTGATTTCTCTTGTTTCCAGTATGTTGGCTTTTCTTATTTTTCTAGACACTGATTTGAGAATTTGAAAGGGTTAATGGTAGGAACAAGGCAAGAGACTAGTTTGGTCTCTTCGCTTTTAATGCCATGTAATTATTTACTGTGGTTTGCAAAATAGTATCGAATGCTTTATGAGAAAAAAGCTGGGCAAAATCTTTGGTTAATATATATGCAAATGAACTGTCATTTCTATAGATATGCTATTTAGCCTCTTCATTTTCTGGAAATTCAGTGTAAGACAAGTTTTAAACTTTATGTCAAACATCCTGCCTCAATCAATCTAACAACGAGCATTCTCTACATATTTCATTTTAATATTTGACAGTGGCTTGGTAGCACTGGCCACATAGGCCGTAATCGGATATTTGAGCCTTGCAGGACCAAGGCCCAATTCAAAAGAATCTCCACTAATGACGTCAACGAAACTTCCTACATTAGCATTGCATTTGCATATCACTCATCTCAGTAATACTCCCAGCAGGACCTTCAGAACTCCACTTTGGACATGGATTTTTAAGGTTTTTTTGCAATGTTGTTTATTATGTAGATTTGGATCAGCAAGAAAATGGAGCATTATATTTGCACAGGCTTTCATTTCCTTTGTGTTCGATCGAATATAGCTGTGACTCCTTCATGCTGATGCTTAAAGAACTCTTTTGGCACAAATTGGATTGCGCTATATTATTTGTTGTTGTATTCATATGGGAAAAGTAATTAATTTTGAAGTTTTTGGTATATAAATAAATGTGCAAGTTTTTAGGTGTTATCTGTAGTAATTTCCTGATAAAATCTGTGAAAATCACTCTCACAAATTAACTCGTCGAAGATAAATAAAATCGGGGTAAATTTCTTAAGAGGTCACCAAACTTTATTCTTTGTTACAGATTGGTCACTCAGCTTTAATTTGTCTCTCGAAAGTCACTGAATTTTGTATTTGTTTCGATTATGTCACTTCATCAGTTTTTTGAAGAATTTCAATCACTCAAA
Organism: Carex arenaria; assembly: GCA_964058825.1. Classification (NCBI taxonomy): domain Eukaryota; kingdom Viridiplantae; phylum Streptophyta; class Magnoliopsida; order Poales; family Cyperaceae; genus Carex; species Carex arenaria. The sequence continues at coordinate 23,397 of CAXKVW010000238.1, forward strand.
TAAGTTTTGCACAAATAATACCGGTCCCCAGCCCGAATAGGCACCGTAAACGTCGGTCACACAAAAGTTGAGATATCTCAGAGGATACACACTCGTCATCTCCGTCACACCTTTAAGGCTTTAAGTGAAGTATTCCCAATAACTATCGAATTAATATCCTCTGCATTAACTCAAAAGGGAATCTTTTGGGTTTATGAATCTCAACAATTCGATCTGTCTTTATGATTTATGCGGACTAGATCCGCACTAATATTGAAAGGCCCTTATGTTATAAGCAGGACCCGAATTAACTTCGTTTAAAATCTGACGATTGAAATTCATTAACTCAAAAAATTATCTTTTGACTTAATGCAGAAAAAAAAAAATCTCTTTTGAATTAATGCAGAAAATACACGGTCTTAATTATCACCCGATAATATACAAATTGATGACTTTAAGTTTTAACTATATAGAAAGGGACGAGGTTTAGTCCAAATGGCTTTGGACTGGACACCGTCCAAAGCCTCTAAAAATCATACGATTAAAGTCCTAATAGTCAATCTGAACCGCTCAACATGATTTTCATATTAAAATATGCTCAGAGACCAAATTTTGTATTTTTGAAAATTTTTTACTATTTTTTAGATACGTACAAATCATACGATTAAAGTCCTAATAGTCAATCCTAAAGAAAATTTACGTATCTTCGAAGAAGGTTTCGAAGATACAAAACCATATTTTTAATTTCTTTACAGCTTTTGATGAGAATGAGAAATCTTTTTTCGTATTTATTTTACCTTGGTTTGCAACTTAGGAATTTGATTTAACCTATTTTACTCTCTGGAATGATGAAAACTTTTTAAGAAAATTTACAGAGCTTCAGAGAAATAATTTTCCTTTTTTATTTTACCTCGATTGCATTTAGAAACCTTTTGTAAGTACATGAAAAATCCTTAATAAAATTTACAGAGTTTTCAAAGTATCTAAAAAAAATATTTACAATTTCCACGGCATTTGGTGACTCAGAAATAGTTTTCCTATTTTATTCACCTCGGCTTTGAACGTAAAATTAAATCAAACCTATGCAACTACATAGAAAATTTATGCCTTTTTTTTATTAATAACCCTAAAAAAATTTAATAAAAATAATCAGACACCAATTTTTTTTTTTAAAACTGACCAAACCGCCCCTCCCCCCCCCCCCCCCCCCAAGGGCGGTCCACCCTGGACACCAAATCGTCCCCTGGGGGGCGGTCTGCTACAGTTTTTTTTTTTTTTGGATCTTACTATTATTTTTCTAAAAATGAAAAATGAAAAATGTTCAATTTTATAGCAATTCTTACTCATGTCTTAAAAAAAATTTAAGATCTTAATATTTTCATCTAAAAATAGAAAATGAAAAGTGTTCAATTATAACAAACAAAAATGTTCAATCTTACACTATGTTCTCAATTTTATTACAAATAAAAATAAAAAATATTTATTTGTTGTATATGCATTGACTAATTAAGTAAATATCAAGCTTCGAGAATGTCCAATAGGTAATAAATGAATTCATTTAAGCTCCGAAAAGTGGCCATACTATATAATTTGATTATTATAAATTAACATTACATCTCTATCAGACAAATATTTATTAGTGCTATAACAAATTTGATATGTATCTTTCTGTTATAATGCATCTGTATAAAACTATAAATAAATGAAATATGCAACGATTTGTTGTTATTCAAATTAAATAAATATGCAACACTAAATCTACCCGAAATTTTTATTAATATCGTATTAAAAAAAATAGAAAAACTACTTTTTCCCATAAATTTGAAAAATAGCAGGAAATAGTAAACTAGATTTTGAAAAAACACGTGTTCATTTGTTACGGAATTACACAGGATGTGATTTGATGGGGATGGAAATCCATTTTTGAAAAAGTAGAAACCCACGAGCACGGGTATACACAAGTTTGATTATAGAAATATGTTAAAAGAGAGGTTGGAGCTGTTGAGGAGAAGGCACCAACGGGCAGAGCTGGTTGCGGAAAAGAAAGCACTGACATATGAAGATCTGAGATGAGGAGGAGCCGACATTCCTCACCGAAAAAAAGAGAGAGAAAGGCCAACCAACTGATGGAGCTGTGGCAGACGGACTGAGGGGAGCTGGAACGGACTGGTTGGGGAGGAGAGAGTTGGATGGTAGCGGCAAAATTTCGCTCCTCTCCCTATAACACGCAAAGTTTAATAATGAATTTTAACTGATATAATCAGTCAAATTTATTTTGGTATCAAATTTTTAAACAATATATTTCACTGATATAGGGATAATATCATATATATCACTCAAAAATTATAAAATTATGTATTTACCATTACAAATTCTATAATTACGTATTTATCTTTCAAAAATCTAATAACTCACATATTTATCCAATTAATAAAAAACTGAGATTAAATAAGTTTAATTTTATATAAAATATAATTAATAACTTAATTAGTCCCTTCTCTTTCTCCTTTTTTTTGTTGTAACCTGCTCCTTTCCGGTGAAACTCTCTTCTCATCTCTTTAGCGCTAAAACTTCCTCCTCACCTCTTTTGTCCTCTTTAACATTTGTGTCTTCCACTTAAATGAGCTCGGAGAAAATGGAGAGACCAGGGGTGGACCCAAGTGTATCCAGGGGGGGCAGCTACCCCCCCTGGATTTTGTATTTTAGTGGAAGTCGGGATGTTTCGATTGACTCTGCCCCTCCCTGGAAATTTTTTTGCTCCCCGCTGGATGTTTAATTTGTAATTCGGGTTAAATTTAGAGTTAAAATTAAAGTAAATTTCTTTAATTATGATTAATAATTAGAATTATATATTAAAATATCAGAAATTATAAGTCAGAGCATTGAAAAGTATAAATTAAAGTATTTTTTTATTAAGTACTTAATTAGTTAATGGATTTGAACCCGATTAGTTATTTAAACCTGATTCAATATTTTTTTTGCCCCCCCCCCCCCCCCCCCCCGCTCCACCCTCCCTGACGAAAATCCTGGATCCGCCCCTGGGAGAGACCTAACCTAGATGAGAGTTTGGATTAGAATCACCCACAATCGAATAATAAGCTATATAATCTTGATAATTTCCCACACTAGTTATTCTGAATAACTTTTGAGGATGCTGGTTTATTGTTGGTGCTATTTGGTTCATGTTATTGTATTCATATTATGGCAAAGAAACATTCATGTCCTCTATTCATAAAAAAAAAGTTTTTAACCTCGTTTATTTGTTTTCTTATTTCAGATAGGCCATAATGTGATTATTGGAAATTATCTCTGTGATCAATGGATTTTGATCCTTTTCTATTAGTTCTAGAAATTTGTATCTTTCTCTTTACTGTTTTGGCACCTGTGTTGTTTCTACATGGCAAATGAGATTAATTTTAATTAATTCTTGATTAATTAAAGTTTTCAGAATCTTATAATAATTAATTTAAATTTTGGACATATTTGATATATTGGATAAATATGTCAGTTATTTGATCTTTAGATGGTAATTATGTAATTATATATTTTGAGATGGTAAATATGTAATTTTATAGTTTTTAAGTGGTATATATGAAATTCTCCCACTGAAATATTGTTTAAAATTCCATGTCAAAATAAATTTGACGGTTGATAAAATTCCAAGTCCTACCTAACCGCATAAAATTTGAGGCCATCATTTTCCATTTTCCCGACCAAATTGGCCAAGTCAGACGTATGGGTTGAATTAGACAATTTTTTTTGTTTTGAAAAAAAAAAGAGACAAAAATGTCCATTTCATTGACTGAAACATTTAAGAATTAGACAAAATTGCAAATTACCTCCTAATATTTTCTACATCATTCCCTAAATATGAAATAGTATGGACCTTTTTCTATTTCAAAGTATATAAAACCAAATTGAGAAAAAAAAATTACACAATCTACTATTTTAATTTAAATATATTAAGAAAAATTTACACAATCAGCCAAAATAACTTTAAATAACGAATCCAAGCCGTTGAAATTGATCTATTTTACAAGTATTACTCTAAGATGTAAATTTATAAATTTTTGAATTAATTTAGTATAAAGTTAAGAGGTCAAAAAATTAATGTATTAAATGAACTTATAAATCTTATTTTTTTTACCGTTTGACTCTATACTAAATTAACTCGAAACTTTATAAATATGACATGTAAATGGTTTTAATAGTTTAAATTAATTATTTGAAGTCTTTCCGATAAATATTGAGTTTAGTTCACCAAATGATTTGGTACGCTTAAGAGCATTCTAGTTATACTCTCAATTAGTTTATATTGGCATGATTATCAATGTGAGTATTGATTTAACTTGTATATATTTGTATTAGTTTTCTTATTTTTTTTGGGTTTTTTTTTTTGTACAATTACATATCTACATCACTTACAATGCTAAAATAACTTCATAATAGATAAAGATATAAATTTTATTAGGATGTTAAATGTAAGATCAATTTGATATAGATTGAAATTTATTACTGGTTAAAATGATATTTTTAAGAATTAAAATAATAAAACATGGCATTTTAAACTAGGGCTGCACAAAAAATCCGTAGTTCGTGATTTGATTCGAATTTGATTTGAAAAAGTTCGTAAAAATTTCGATTCGAAATAGTTCAAAATTAATTGAAACCAAACTCAAACTGGACCTGGTTCGTTCAAAATAGGTTCAAAAACTATTCTAGTTTGAATTCCAAAATAACAAACCGTTGATTTCCACTGATGACTTATGTTCGCTGATGACTTAAATGTTAGAACATAAGGCTGCTCAGTCATAAGTCATAACTCTTAAATTGTAACCCTCATTTTTAGTTCTGAAACCCTCAACGACTTTCACCTCTCGCTCTCGGCGACTACAATCACTTTTCCTTGTTATAAAAAAAGTTTGTAAAATATTCGAAATTGAGTTCGTAAAAAATTCGATTTGAAATTAATTCAAACCAAACTTAGTTCAAAATTAATTCAAACCAAACTCAAACTGGAATAAGTTCGATTCGTTTGCAGCCCTATTTTAAACACTATTTGTGTAATTTACTTTAAAAAAAAGTAGTCTAGCATAAACCGATTAAAAATATTGTTTTATCGCTGGCTTGGCTGATCTAATTGTCTAACAAAAATCAGCTTTTTGATAAGACCCACTTTTATTCATAAAAAATATTATAAAATAACGTAGAGAAAGAAAATGTGTCCCGAAACGCGGACTGGACCAATCCAGTGCACAGCAGCCGAGAGACCACCGGTACAAATCGAGGTATTATTCAGATGCACCGTAGATTTTTTTTTTTATAAAATAGAACCGGTTTTAAATATTTCAACGGAACAAGCACAATTAATTTGATTTTTATAAAAAAAATAGCTCCACTGATCTGCATAATTGAAGACAGAAACACATTTGCCAGTGGAACCATTTACTATTGTTTTATGTGATTAAATTATATGAAGGGATCATAAAATGGCTCAACCGGATCGGTAGAGCAAATGCAATTCTGCCTCCACTGATTCTGTAGATCATTGGAGCTGTTTTTTATAAAAATCAAATTAATAATGCTTATTCATTCTAAAAAAAAACAAAATAATTCTCTCAAAATAATGCTTATTCAGTTGAAAATATTAAATTTTATTCTATTTTAAAAAAAAAATCCCGTAGATCACTAGTGAATTCAGCCTAAAGCATAACCTTATTCTTAATTCTTACTTATTCCATTTATTCCATTTCAATCTCAGTATTTTTTTTTCAAATACGTGCATATGTATGTAGATCCTTTATGTACTTACAATAGAAGTGATTTGTATCATAAAATTTTCTTAAGATATTATTAAATAAAAAAAGGTTAGTAAAAATATTAAAATTAAACATTATGTTTTTACTTGATTGCTTGACTAAGCTTTTACTTTTTTGTATCTTAATAAAAAAGCATAAAATTTTATAAAGAAATAAAAAAAAAATGGCGTTATCTTCAATGCTACCGTAATTTTTATTACTAAATTAAATCGTATTCACAATTAGGGCCGCAAACGAATCAAACCAAATCGAATTTGGGTAGGTTCGAATTCTAGTTCGTTCAAGTTCGAAATGAAGACCCAGTTTCGAACTGAAGACACAGGTTCGAATTCAATTCGGTTCAATTCAAACTAGATTCAATTTGATTCGTTAAGGTTCGAAATTGAGGCAGAGGAGAGACAGCCAGAGGAGACAGGCAGAGGAGACAGTACAGAGAGCGAAGTAGTCAGAGCGGTAGAGAGGAGAGCGAGGAGGCAGGGAGGTCAGAGAGCGCGAGCGAGAGCGAGAGAGAAAGAGAGGAGTTTTGACCCTTTCATGGCGGTAAGAGGGAGACAGAGAGAAAGAGATCTAAATAAAAATAAAATGGAGAGGAGTGGGGTAGCTTTGACTCTTTTAAATACGTTCTCCACGGATCTCAAAGCTCAAATAATACTGGCCCACGAATCTCGGAGCTTTGACCTTTTTAATGCTCTGCGGAGTGCGGAGTAGTTTATTTGAAAATTTAGAGAGCCAGCGATAGCGCAGCGCGAGCGACGCGAACCCACAAACCCATTTCGAACGAACCTGCTTGGGTTCGAATTCGGTTCATTCCAGTTCGAATCAGACCCAATTTCGAATCGAATTACGAACCACGAATATTTTGTGCAGCCCTATTCACAATAAGTCATTCAAAAGGAATAACAAAATCTTAAATCCTAAGCTCTAATCACAGAGCGGAAGAAATAAAAAAAAAAAGAAGAAGAAGATTCAAAATACATCAATTGCAAAACTGTACCTCAGATTCTCATGAACTAAATTAGCATAAAAATTTAGTTCCTATAAAATCAAGGAGGGCATGCATTGAGAGAGGTTGCTTAAAAAGGAGCTTAGGAGTGCTTATAGGAACTTTGGTTGTAAGTTACAGAGAAAGGAGGTTGAGAGGTAGTTAAACCAGCACAATAATGACACGATATGATGATGAATTATGCATCATCTATCAACCCAATCCGATACATACAAATCACAAGATGTTGCTGTGGCAAGTAGTCGCTGAATGATACCTTCTCCAATGAGCCTCTGAGGGAGGGAACCGAATCTCAAGTTTCTAGGGGTGCAAACGGATCGGATAATATCCAACCGTATCTTGATTCGTATCCGAAAATTTGATACAGATATTCGATATCTGAATATCTGTACGGATACGAATATGGATATGGTTTTGAATTTTAATTATCTATATCCAAATAGTAGATATATACCATATAGTTTATTATATATTATAAAAATATTTATGTATATATTTATGGATATCCGATATCTGATCCGTATCCGAAAAATAAAAACAGATACAGATATAGTTTTACCACTATCCGATCCGTTTGCACTCCTACCTGAGAAAATTACTAACACATTAGTCCGGAGTGAGTGAGGGACAAAATTATATTCAATATTTAAATATTAAAATTCACTATGAACTCACATGTCAGTAATTTTAGAGGCATGAATTTTCTGCCCAAGTAGAGGCAGGTGATCCAATTCCGAGAGGGAGATGAAACGCGTCAAATCGAACACTCTTGCGTTATCATTATTTACGAGACTTTGATTTGGTTGCGATTCAATAGCTTCTATCAATTTTGAGATTTATGCTAAAATTAGGCCCTTTTTTTCATCTTTTGAAGATAGTCAAATCATCAAACAATATAATATTCACCAGAAAAAAATTCTATTCAAAATCTATAACTTATCACAAAAAAAAAAACCTTTTTGTCACTAAATTAAAATTCTATTCAAAATCTATAACTTATCACAAAAAAAAACCTTTTTGTCGCTAGATTAAATATTGATTTTGTCACTAGATTAAATAGATTAAATGTTGATTTTGAAAGTTATAATTAGACTTGCGAGTCCTAAATTTTGATTTTTTAGGAGCTTTCAACAAAACCAGTTATGAACAATTTGTTAGTGATAAACTCACCTGGCTAAAATAAATTAGCTGGTAAAGCAAAGAAAAATGCAACTAAAATTTTATGTTTTTGTTTGTTTGTTTGTATTTTTAACATTTCAAATTTATTCAGTATAAAATCAAACGGTTAAAAAAATAAAAATGTATGAGTTGTTTTAAAGCATTCATTTTTTTTATCATTTTTTTACTACTTGATTTTATACTAAAATGAATTTGAAAATTAAAAAATCTTGCATGTACACACATCAATTATGAAGTAAATCTGTTTCAACAGTTTAAATTTGTCATTTGAAATCAATCCAAAAATTTTAAAATTATATTCAACAAGCATTTTGTATTATCATAGCGCACTCCAGCTTTACTTTAGGTATTAGGTGAAAGGTTTTAAAAGATGAATTTCGCACATTCGTTAAAGAGCAATTCTAAATTAATTATTATTTCTTGAAATTTACCTATCAAAGTAGGTGGCACAAGAAATTAAAATAAGATAGATAATATAGGACTACGACACATGGAATATTTAAATTTGTTGTTTTTTTAATTTGTAGAATTTTTCTTTTTACCAGTATCTACAGCAGTTTTCTTATTCCAACGCCGCAACCGCAGCAATCCTTAAAAATTTCAGAATCAGTGTACTGAAATGACCCACACAAACCCAACTTTTCCTCTTTAGTCTCTTTACCTATATTTTATTTCTCTAATCTTTGGATTTGGGAAAGCAGCTGACGCTTTCTTCGCAAGTTCCTTCTCTCAAGACACCTCCAAATTCGCTCTCTCTCTCTCTCTCTCTTTCTTCTCCGCTCTCCACCCAATAGATAAAATTTCCCCAAGTGTGAAGCCAGTTGTTGGAGCGAACTTCGTCGCTGGTCCTGGAGGAGCACGCGAAAGAGATCGATTCTCTAATTTGAGAAAGTAAGGTAAATAATGATCTATTGTGTAAGTTAATTGATTAAATTACATACTAACTGATTAATTTTGAATCATCTGTTCAGTGCAAATTAAGTAAAAATTGCTTCGAAGTTTGTAGTTATGAAGAGAGAGGTTTCAAGCTTTGGCTGGCATCATCGGTTGAAGCCTTAATTAAGCAGTTGAACAATTATGAAAGAACAATGAGATCAACTAAATTGACCTAGTTAGATTTGAAAGTTTCAAAATAAACGGTGACCTGACCCAACCAGACCTGATCCACTAATAGAACAGCCTAAATCAGGTTTGATCAGATCGGTCAATATTGCACTGCTACCCTCAATTCATTCGAGTTCCTGAGTTTTGGAATCAATATGACATTTTTGCTATTATTTTTCTCAAAGAATTCTAAAATGAGACGAGTGACTCACAAGTATGGCATCACATTTGCTAACGTGTCTTACTTTATACTATTTTTCATTGATAACTCATCTGTCATACTTCTTCAGTAATTATTAAATTTTCTCTACAGAATAGAATAATTCAATCATCAATGGAGGCTAAAGCCTTTGATCTAATCAGCGACCTTCCTGGATTGGTGAAAGAACAAATTCTAGTTCATTTGCCAATTAAAGAAGCCATCAGAACGAGCATTTTATCAAGCAAGTGGCGACACACCTGGGTTTCAATACCAGAACTCATGATCAGAAATGAAGACTGTTTGACATGTTCAAAAAACGAAGAATTGATACTGTCAACCAAGTTTATTCAATTTATGGATTGGGTTTTTCAGGTGCACAGCGGGTCCATTCTAAAATTCTCGATGTGTTCTGATCATTTTTCTTCCAGAGTTGTTGATCGATGGATTCTGACCCTATCAAGAAAACAAATTCAACAAATCTTCATCGGGTTGGATCGGTACAAGATGCCGTCAGGTTTCTTCATGTCCCATACATTAACACATGTATATCTCGAAAAATGTACAGTAAAATTGCCTGCAAAATTTAATGGTTTCAAGATGCTACAGGAACTTGGGTTGAAATATTGCATCATTTCTGAGGAGCATTTTGAGAAATTGGTTTCGAGTTCTCCTTTTTTGGAGAATTTGTCACTCGAGTTGTTTAACGACTTTAACATGCTAAGGATTTGTTCGAGAAGTTTGCGCAAGTTTGATTTTTGGGGTGAATTCAAATACATCCACCTTGAAACACCACGTTTGGCGACGGTGTGTATTAGAAAGTTCATTCCAACTTGTGATATGCGCTATAGTAGTTTGGTGAATGACCTTGAGTGCTTGAAAGATGTAGAAATGCTCGATATTAACAAGCATTTTGTAATGGTACGTCAAAGCATGCTTTCTTTGGTCTTCTGCAAATTAATTAGTATTTTTTTTATTTATTTGCAAATAACACCACAATTTGTGGTTATTGCAACTTTACCATTATCATTTGCTTTAAATAACACCATACAATTATAAGTAGTTAAGTTGCTCAAATTAAATGAATCGCATTAAGCTTTTTTTATATTTACAGACCTAACTTTGCTTTAGAAGGATTATATAAACTTGGAATTTGACATGTTAATTAATTATGCTCGAGACCAGTTCAATTTGTGCTTAGGAAAATAAAGTTGGTGTCAAAAACATAAGTTTTTACCAGAAGATAGCTATACCATTGAACTTAGCTAACACATGGGTGCTCTTTGCAATATCTCAAAAATTGAAGGAACAGATTCAAATATAAGACATGTTTGAACTTATTTACAAACACATAAATATTTATGTTGTTTTGCAAAAGTAAATTTATTACATAACAAAGATTATTTCCTGAATTTGTGTTTGTATGTATAATACATCTCAACATTTGGTCCTTTATGTTAGAATTTAGGAGTTGAATCATGTCAATAAGAAATTATAGTACAAGGATTAGATACTTTGTTATAATTAATGTTTGTATCATTGATCCCAATTTAACATTTTATATCTGGTAATATCTGAGCTTCTGAGTGGAGGTTGTTTACTGTTTTAATTGATGCTTAAATATAAAGAAATTTGAACTATATAATTAGAAACTTCAGAATTTGAGTGGTGTAACATATCACTACCAGTAAATCCAGACAAAAATTTCTATAATTCAAAGGATATTTGTACTTATTTCTACTTTTCCGTTATGTTTGTAGGATTTGGCTAAAGGAGGTTCAATAAATAAGCTTCCAATTAAATTTGAAAAACTGAAGGAGATTAAGATCGAAATAAATGTGGAGGATCAGAAGGAATTTGCTTTGTGTCTTGACTTGTTTCAAAATGCGCCTTTGTTAGAACATGTATGGATAAAGGTACGACAAAAGCAATAACAATGGTAACAGACTAGTTTAATTTCAGTTTCAGTCTCTAGCAGTATAGGATCTGGGTGTGTACCAGCCGAAGGCTGTTCATTTAGACTTAGTTGAACCAAATCAGCCAAATGTCAGAGCATAATTGAGGCAGTAATATCAAAATATGCCAATCTCAGTATTATAGATACCCAAAGTTGTGTTATAACTTATTGTTAATAGTACTGGTAAGGAATTGAACCTCTACGGTACTAGATGGCCTCTGAACCTGACTTTCTGGCTTGTTCGCTTACAAATGAACTCCAATTGTTTACCAAAAAAAAAACGGGCTTCAGAGAATTAAAATAGTCTTGTATGGGAACTAATCAACACTATCTAATTCCTAAAAAAAAGAAGTTGGTAATGATTTGTCAAGCTTAATCTACAGGCTTATTCAAGCAAGACCATAGCATCAGTTGTTTCAGCAAGCTCATTTTCAGCAGCCACCAGAAATTATTTATTTGAGTACCTGGAAACTTTTTCTATATTCAACTTGAGTGCATCAGAATCCGCTCTTTCCTTGGTACAATTGGTACTGGTATCTGCACCTGCACTGAAGAAGGTTGTGCTCGGTAAAATCAATTCATCAGTGCTTTTCAACAAGCTGTCACAGATTGAGAAATCATCTAAAGAAGCTCAAATCATTCTTTGCTGATTGTTATTCTTGTCTATGTAATCTCATTTGATAAAATTTATTTTGATTTTTAAGATAAATCACCGAGTCTCTTGTTATGTACGTCTGTGCTTTTCTTTTCCTTTTTTTTTTCTTCTTTTTCTGTAAGACAGAGAGTTTTTTGCTGTTAGAATATTATTTGTCAGAACTGTGATGTAAGATTTTATATTAAATGTAAGATTTCCCTTGGCATGGTTTTAACGATTTTTTTTTTTTCGGTTTTTGTGAAAACTAAAATACTTACAATCTTTTAATTAGATAATCGCCCAAGAACCCTCTCCATCAAAATTTCAAGAGCAAACTAGGGTGTGATGTGCTTACCAAGAGAGTTTGGTGAGCACAACTCCAAAAATATATTGGATCGGCTTCAAACGACGAATCTAAACTGTTGAAATTCATGTAAGTCATGAGTGATGCATATACATACAAAATTTTGAAAGCTTCGAATTTATTCGCTACAAAGTCAAGCGGTCAAAGAAATATAAGTTGTTTTATATATTTATTTTTTCATAATTTCTTTGATTGCTTGACCTTGTAGCAAATAAATTTGAAACTTTCAAAATTTTGCATGTATATGCATCACTCATAGAGTACACGGATTTCAATGGTTTGGATTCGTCATTTGAAGCCGATCTGATATACTTTTGGAGTTGTGCTCACCAAACTCTCTTAATGAGCACATCACACCCTAGATTTGCTCAAATTTCAATATATGATTTTTACAATATTACATCCTTTATAACATCTTTTCTAATCTCCATTCAATGAAATCAAAAGTTTTTCAAATATATAAATCTTAATTTTGGAAACGGTATTTTTTTTTATAAAAGTGCGGAAACTTGTCGATTTCATCATGAAACCAAAAACTGTTTTAAGGTACCAATCTATTATCTTATATAGGGAAATTTAAAATTAAATAAATAATGCTCGTTTACTATGTCAACATTGACATTTCAGCTTAATTGTTGAGTTTAATAAATAAATTCAGACAATTGAAACCTATCACATGATGAGTGACACATCTACATAAAAAAAAAAGAATATAAATTGTTGAATTTATTTAGTATAAAATCAAGTGGTTAAAAATAAAAAAAAATTTAGTTTACTTTTATCACATTAACTTTATACTAAATAAGTTCAAAAATTTATAAATTTTATATATAAACACATTGCTCATCACGACAATCAATTTTACTGATTTAAATTTAACGTTTAAAACCTACACAAAATTATTAAATAATGATAACATATCCACGGAACCGTAATCTATTTTGTCCAGGCCCAAGAAATCCCAATTGGGCCTGGGCCTTCTCTAACTTCTTAAAATGAAAGAACAAAAAAAAAAGAGAGAAAAAATATCTTTCCCCTTATACCAAGCCGTCCCTTGTAATATCTTGTAGTGCTTTTAGACGAAGGCGCAAAACTAAGCTCGTCGAATCCGATCAAAAGTTTCCGCACGCTACCTATTTCAATTCGGTTTCCTCTCTGTTCTGAAATAGCACGGGAATAAGTGAGGGATAGCGAAGTATCGAGCGACGCGGTGCTTCAATGGCGTCAGATAAGCCAGAACCAGTGAAGGTCCTGTACTGTGGTGTGTGCGGTCTCCCAGCTGAGTACTGCGAGTTCGGGCCTGATTTTGAGAAGTGCAAGCCATGGCTTCGCGATCATGCGCCCGATCTCTATCCCGATCTGTTTGCTGGTTCGTTTTGTTCTCCATTGGAAAAGAATGGGGTTATAACCTGTTGCAGCTTTGCTTTTATTGTTCTAATTTTCATTTTTCTGATGTTTGGCATTTTTTTTTTCTTATTTAAGGCGGGGATGGGAAGGAGGTGGAGAAGACGGGTGAGAAATTAAAAGGAATGGGGATATCCAGTAAGGGAAACACTGGAGGTGTGTTATTACCACTAATCAATTTGGCTTTTAGTTATTTTGCTAGATAATTTCACTGTTTGGATTGCTGGACTATAAAGATCACTAAGCTAGAAGCACTGGTAAATTGATGATATGTGCTGCATACAAATCTTACAGCTGAGCTCATAGTATTTAATTTATAAAATGTGACCTCCTTTTGGCATCATAGGCTTCAATTCTGAACTTTAAGTATTTTAGTTAATTATTTGATACTTGTTTTTTATCAATAGGGGAAGCTTCAGCCTCCAAGCAAGAGGAGGTGAAACGCCTTCCTGGTGGCAAGATAAAGAAAAAGGTTTATTATACTGCTATTTATATTATATATGGTTTTATGGGATATAAATGATGTTATTTTCAATCCCTAACTTTCTGAACAAAAGATATTAGAATGTATCCTCAGAATTTGCAAAGAGAAAAGAAAAAAAGGAGATGTTAATTATTCTGTAATTCCGTGCAATAGGCATTACCTTATTTTATATCATAGCTATGTGATTGCTTATGGTAGGTCATTATGACCTGAATTTAGACATAAATATCATGGTTGGATAATGTTCTAAAGAAGCCCGAAAAAGCCAATAGTAACTTACTGCACCTTTAACTGTCTGAAATTCTGAATTGAAATCCTGGGGCATAGTGGAGAAAATTTGGTCAACAATTTTAACTTAGCTTGTTTCAGTGATTTTAATGGATGAAGTATCCACCTTGGTACTATTAACCAAGTACCTTTTGGTCATGTCATCTCATTTTTCATTATGTACATCCTACTACAAAGTTGTTTGACATTTATTTTAGGAGAGGCCTGAAGTTGTGATTGAGAAGATAGTTCGCAACAAGCGCAAATGTGTTACTGTTGTTAAAGGCCTCGAACTCTTTGGTGAGTTACTTTTTATCTTGCAAATTTTGTTGAAATGTTTTGTGCTATTGCAAGGCCTCAAAGTATCATGTACAAGATTTTAAGGAAGTAACATTTCATGTAGCCCTATTGAAATGCTAAATATCAATCAGATCCTTGTCTCCTAATCACTTGGAAGAACTCCCAACATGTCCCTCTTGTCTCCCTCATTCATTTCTCTAGAGAAAAATTAGTGAAGAGGTGCATTCTAGGACGATTAAGAATAGAGGTGTATAAGAAGATATTTTTTGTTGGAATAGGTTATATTGAAAACAATATTATTTGACAACAGCGATAGCAAGAAAGGTGCTTATCAAAGTAAATAAGTAAGATTGTAATATGTTCTCCTTCACTTGTTTAGGACCAAAGGCTTGGTTGTTGTTTGTTGTAATATGTTTTCCCTCACTTAAATAGGCTGCCTGTCAAATTTGGTGAAACTCATTTAGTCATTCATTGAGCAATTTAAAAATTTAACAGGTCTGTCATCCTTTGATCGACTACTACACAATTTTCAAATTGCATGAAATTTGATACATGATATATTTACATGAAAAAGATGTTTAGATAAACACTACATCTGTAGTTTTAGTTATGGCTTTTAATCAAGGTCGGTTGTCACATTGTCAAATGAAGTTGGTTGCCCATAATATTCCGTGCCATTTTCTATTTGATGTTTACTGGGGTATGTATGATATGTTGAGGCTTTACAGGGATACACATGAATTTTTTTTTGCTTAGATAGTAGAAAGAGAGCTTTGATCTTTTCTATATGAGGAGCTAAATAGATTTTTTCTTAAAAGGAAGGTGGTCTATAATGATCAAAGTTTCCATTACTAGAAACAAAGCAACGAGAGCCCTCCTAAGTAATTATTCTAGTAACAACAGTAATATAGTAGTTTCACAAACAGCCAAAGCATAAAACATTTAGTAATAACAAGCCAAGGCTGTATTGGAACAAAAAATTTTAAGTAACTGCCATTATTAATTAGTTCTTCTATACTAAATCCAGAAGGTTCACATCGGAATGCCATCGATCTCTACCGTCCCTTCCATATTGTGAGGAACAAAGTCTGTGGGTCCTGCATGTCCAAGAAAAACTGAAAGACAGTCAGGAAGAATTAATGTGCTCGAACTTATGTTTCCTTTGATCTTAGCCCCTTTGAAAGTGCTTCTGGTCCTTTCATTCCACATAACCGATAAAAAAGTGCAAATTAATGCTCAGAAAGTTAAAATGAATAATATTCTGTTTTACAATTTTACTGGACAATAAATTTCAGGGGTAAAGCTCAGTGATGCTTCTAAAAAGCTTGGAAAGAAGTTTGCTACTGGAGCTTCTGTCGTTAAGGTAATATATATTAGATTTAGTTGTTATGCAATATTTGTTTGAATTATTGTACCATTCAGTTTGGACACTGAATAACAGTACAGTAATAGAGATGTCTCAAGCAAAAAATGAAACTTATCTGCAAAAATTTGCAGCCTACTTTATAAGGTTATCTTTTCTTTTTGAGTAAGGCTATGGTAATATGCATATTACACAACGTTGATCTGAACCGTTAAGGCGTTAAACATGATCTTCATATGAAAATGTAATTGCAGACCAAATTTTACATTTCTTAGAATTTTTTTCTTTTTTTTAGACAGGTTGAAAATCACTTAATTTGAAAATTCTCGACCATCCAAAAGCAGTGATTTTCTACCTATCTAAAAAAATAGTAAAATAAATTCAAAAAATGTAAAATTTGGTCCCCAGGTACATTTTCATATGAAGATCATGTTTAACTATTCGGATCGACTGTTTGAACTTTCAAAATAGAGGTATAGATCAATAGCATGGGTCGATCCGTAATATGCATATTACCATAGCCTCACTCTTTTGTTTTTATTGTGTTTAAGTGCTTGAGTTCACAGCAAGGAGGAGAGACTATTAGCAAAACAATATTTTGAAATCGGTAACAACAAATGCTAGTCAAAATTGAACTTTTTTATTTGTTGGTAATGTCCCACCCAATTGGTGCTTGTAAGTAGCAATAAGAGGAGAAAATGTCTATAATAATTTGTATATCTCCCTTTATCTTTTGTTTATTGAAATTTCTGCCAGGGACCTACTGACAAGGAGCAAATTGATGTGCAAGGAGACATATCTTATGACATTGTTGAATTCATAACTGATACATGGCCAGACGTAACTACTTTACTAAACCTGATTATATATGTCTTTAACTTTTCATTTACATAAGAAGATTACATATTCACCATACCAGCCACATATTCTATGTAGAACTGACCTGATTTGGTGAGTTTGCTTTATATATTCAAGTATACTATATCGTCTCCAGTATATATCAATACCAAATGTGCGAGTTGGGTTGATGTAAAGCCTGTACTATATTGAGACCAGAACTTGTTAAAGATTGTGAAATAATTAAATACCCTTCTATGCTAGGTACCTGAATCTGCTATTTTCTTCATTGAGGACGGAAAGAAGGTCGCTGCTGCCTGAGTTTTTGTTAGAAAATTGCCTTTCCAAAATGTGCCCCTTTCAAAAGAGGTGTTTTCTCCTGTTTTATTTGTATTGTTATGTTCTTATAATTATGTCTTAAAATTGTATTTCGGTCTTAAAATTGTTTACTGTCTTTGTGACTGTAAAGTATTCTGATATGTCTGCCAAATTTTGTATCTGAGTTATATAGCTTTCGTTTTCTTTTACATGGAAATATTATATTCATCAAATCGCTTGCTGCTTCGTTTATTCCTATCTGTGCATAGTTCTTGGATTCTTTTGCACAAGAGACGTAATCATTTGAAGGCCAACTTACATTTTTGTTTGTTTATTACACCAATTGCCCGCTAATCTTTACTTTATAATACATATTAGAATCTTTTATAGTATATCTCTTTATATAATAAAAAAGGAATAAGATTTGGTCCAAATGGCTTTGGACCAGACATTGTGCAAAGCATCTAAAAATTGTACGATTAAGATCTGAATAGTCGATTCAAACCGCTCAATATGATTTCCATATTAAAATGTGCTTAGAGACCAAATTTTATATTTTTTGAAAATTGTTCGACTTTTTTATGAATATAAAATCTTATTCCTTTATTTGTGTGGTTGTGCCTATTTCTTGAGAATCGGACTCTGCTGCTTTTCTTAGTCTTTTGCTTGTCCAATCTTCAACCATTCAAATTTGTTGAGATTTGTGCATGAAAAACTTTTTTTTATCGAGATACGCGAATGGAAAAGCAGGGTGCAGAGTCGGGTCCATTTCTTGGAGTCTTTTTCAAGATAGACTAATTTATTTCTTTTTACTGATAACTTAAACCATTTGATAATTTTGTTACTAACAAGAAAAAGTAAACTGATAATTTATTGTACTGAAAGTCTGAAACTGAAGTTGACCCAACCATTTCAACAAAAGAAAATAAAAATAGCTGGAATTTGAACAAATAACTTAATTAATTATCAGTCCAAAAGAGATGCAATAGTTAGTGAAGACTAGGCATGATCCAAGTTACTGCTTCCCAAAAAGGATAAGGTAGTTCTTCCCGGCAACGATCCTCAATATCATACCTCAAGGTCCTCAACAGGTAATTTACCAGAAGTGGATGTGAACCTTCTACTGCCTTAAAAGCATATTCAATATAGTAGATACAGTTACCCATGAATTGATCAAAATCAGTACATCTGACAGAAAAGCCGTCAGTACCCCCTAAGAACAATGCCTGGTCAGCTATATTGCTCATCTTCACCCACAGGGGATCATCATCTTCATTCTCTTGATTTAATCGATATATATCAAAGTAATAATTCACCGACCAGCAAGAAGATGTGTTATCCAGAAACTTACAAACTAATAATTCACCGACAAAATAATGTTTATAAGTTGAACTATAATACGCATCTGAAGTTCGGGGTGGAGGTATTGTTGACATGACTTCACCTGTAGTCGCATGGATAACCTCTGTAGCTCCAGTTTGATGAATAACACAGTAGTACATTCCTTTGTAGTATTACTACAATGGGATACCTGCCAGTCAAGTTCTTCTCAATTGTGACCCAATTGCCCTCGCTGCGCTGATACAAAGCCAAATACTGAGTATCATAATTTCCCACATAACCATTTATGACCACATGTTCCCAGGTTCTAGTAGGTTTTAGGTTTACACCAATCCAATTTTGCGGGAAACAATTATGATTAATGGGAGGAAGAATCAACTCGTTCTTAGTAAGAGGATTGATGAGAGACAAGGAGACAGAATCTGCAGTTCCAGCAAGGATGCAATGCTCTACGGGTCCGTAAAAAAACCAATCTTGTGCGTCAGGGAAATTGATCTTACCTTGTGGATTGGGGAAATTGATCTTGTGTGTTTCACCAGAAGGAAGCGAGTAGAGTAAGAAGTGGTCAGAATGACGACCGAACAGAACAGACAGGGGGGAGGAGAGGGTGATGATCGGAGGCAGGAGCTACAGAGCGCCAGTGCTTGCAAACAGTGCGAAATCTAACAAAATCAAAGAGGTTGGGGATTTTTCTCGAGATGAGGCAAAGCAAATCAGGATTCAAGTTCGACCAATCTCTCTTTTCATGATCGCTTTCTTTTTCTCGGTGAAGTGAATCCATGGGGATTTGCTCTACGGATTGCCAAAGGATAATAATGGCCTTGCTATAGGAGGGGCTGGAGGGGAGGGATCCGTATCAGTAATTGTAAAAGAACGGTCCATATTCAATAATTGAGCTTTGAGATTCGTGCCAAGTTAAAATGAATGGTCCAGATTCAATTATTGTAAAAGATTCCCTTGTGCAGTAAGAGAGAGGATGTGAATTCGGAGGGGAGAGAGAACCAGCTTTTTAGAAGGTAATTTTTTTTTCGGATCTGTTAAATAAATAATATCCTTTTTCTGGCATTGCTGAATTGGTTACTCTAAATATAGACAGAGATTTGTTATTTTGCTTTCGTTTTCTTATATCTTACTATAGAGAGCTCAAATGCCCATTGCTTCATGCTTCAATTATATCAAACATTTTTATTTTCAATTTCAAAGTTTAAAAAGACGATCTAAATCGCTCAATGTGATATCTACGTTAAAATATAAGAGTAAAGATTGTGTCCCCCTCCTTTTAGTCCTCTAAATGTCCCTCTAACTAACTTATCCATAAAAAAGTACAATGGGGACCACTAACTAACTAAGAGAAATATTAATTACTTGAGGAACCACTTAAATTTGAAAAAAATTACAACTGGTGTGCACATGTATAAACACTTATGCGTGCAAGTATTCCTATATAATATATCAAGTATTCATACCTAAGATATTAAGTATTTAAATAAAAAACTGGACATAAATTTTTTTTTCTATAGTCACACACCCATCTTTTACATGTTTTTAGAAGTGGGTTTTTTTTTCTCCGTTTAATCTAATCAATATTTCTAATGATCCGCGAGGAATTTTGCAAATCTAAAACCACGAATATTTTCTACGTAATTTTCTCTTTCAAATGAGATCCATGATGAAGTACTTTCGGGTTCTTCGTCGTTCAAGTACTCATACCTCGACATGTAAGTATTCATACCTCGTCGAGCAAGTATTCATACCTTGTAGTGTGAATACTTTCAATCTTATAGTGTGAATACTTACATTATATTTGCACAGATATTAAAGATCTCATGCATTACCTGAGTGGTCCGAATTATGATCGGACGGTCTGTATCTAAACACAAACGGTGCGTTCATGTAGAGAATACTGAATTGATTCACACGAATCTCAAGAAAATTTTGATCTGTATAATTGCTGGACTATAATATTTTCAATTCATACTTCAAGCATCAAATACATTCATACTTTAGTTATAGGTATGAATACTTTCTCCAGTACCTATCAATACATTTAAGCACCAAATAGATTAACTGATTTATCACCATAACAATTCACACTTCAATGCGTAAGTATGAATACTTAAAATTTTAGATATTAATATTTTTACTAAAACTTCAATGTTTAGGTATGAATACTTGATGTTAATATTTTTATTAGAAATACTTGATATCTTAGGTATGAATACATGATATATTATATATTAATATTTGCATGCATATGCATTCGTACTTGTGCATCGTATAAGTATGAATACTTTCCTCAATATATATCAATACGTTAAAGCATCAAACAAATTAACTAATTAAAGTTATTTTACAACATAACAATTCACACTTCAATGTATAAGTATGAATACTTGATGTTAATATTTTTATTAAAAATACTTGATATCTTAGTTATGAATACTTGATATCTTATATATTAATAATTGCGTGCATAGGCATTCGTACTTGTGCACAGTTTTTTTAGAAATATATTTTGTATTTTAGGTATGAATACTTGCATTACGAGATGTAAATACTTGCTCGACGAGGTGTAAATCATTTAGGAATTTCTCAGGAATATTTTACAACATAAAAATTCACACTTCAATGCGTAAGTATGAATATTTTAATGTTCTAGTATGAATATTTTATATGTTTTAGTATGAATACTTTGTAGTTTGAATATTTTATAGTAACTTTGTAGTTTGAATATGTTATATGTTGAATATTTGCTGATAAGTATATGTATACATGTAATGTTTTAGTGTGAATATTTACATGTTTTAGTATGAATACTTTATAATTTGTATATTTACTAATAATGATACGTTCAAAGTTATAGAATGAGTACTTTATATATTTTTAGTATGAATACTTTCTAAATTTAGTATGAATACTTGTATGTCGAGGTATGAGTACTTGAACAATAAAGAATCCGAAAGTACTTCATCATGGATCTCATTTGAAAGAGAAAATTACGTAGAAAATGTTCGTGGTTTTAGATTTACAAAATTTCTCATAGATTGTTAGAAATATTGACGAGATTAAACGGAAAAAAAAAACCCACTTCTAAAAATGTGTAAATGATGGATGTGTGACTAGAGAGAAAAGAAAGTTGATATCCAGTTTTTTGTTTAAATACTTGATGTCTTAGGTATTAATACTTGATATATTATCTAAGAATACTTTCGTGCATAAGTGTTCATACATGTTCACGCTAGTTGTAAATTTTTTCAAATTTAAGTGGTCTCCAAAGTAGTTATTGTTTATTCAAATTAGTTAGTGGTCCCCATCATACTTTATGGATAAGTTAGTTAGGTTTATGGATAAGTTAGTTAGGGGGACATTTAGGGGATAGAATGGGGGGACTATTAGTCACTCCCAAAATATAATTGGAGAACACATTTTATATTTTTTTGGAAACATTTTACTATTTTTTAAGATAAGTACAAAATTACTGTTTTTTAGAAAATTATGGACCATCTAAAACATAATAATTTTTTTTAAAAATATATATAATTTGATCTCCAATCATATTTTAACGTGGATATAATGTTGAGTGGTTTGGATCGTCTGTTTGAATTTTGAAATTGAAAATAAAAATATTAGAGGACAATTGAAGCATGAAGCAATGGGCATTTGAGTCCTCCTCATCTTACTAATCATTCTTACAGATTTTCATTAAGTGAAAAGGTCACTCATACAGTCAGACAACTCTCTTCACATCTAGCTGCAAAATAGCTAACACCATGTCAAATAACCACAATTTAGTTCTAATAAAGAAGGGTGTTCGATTTGTGCTAGATGTGAAGAGATAAAGCTCACTGAAGCTATTTATGCAAAAAATACTTCTTTCTGCATCTTTCTTTTGGCGGTCCTGCTTCCCTTATTCAGAGGGAAGAGGAGGGTGTCCGATGCCCATCGGACCAGAACAGTGTTCGATGGGTATTTCTACCGTCCAATTCACTTCAAGATCTGTGCTCAGTACTTAATATCCGTGCTGTTTGCTTTAATATCCGTGCGCACATATCTTAAAGTTGATCGGACGGTAGAAACCACACATCGAACACTGTTCTGGTCCAATGGGCATCGGACATCCCCCTGTCCCTATTCAGAGTTCGCTTCATTCGGAAGTAAGTCAACTTCTTCACTGGGATGCCAAAGGAAAGAAATCTACAATAATAAAGCCTTGGTAGGCTTCAGTAATCCCAAATAAGGGCTATTCCTTCTATTTGTGCAAATATGCATGCTTTTATAAGTATTAAATAATAAGAAAGATATTTAAGGAAGAACACTAATATAGTTTTGCCCAGTGGCGAGGCCACATGAAGGTAGAGGTAGGCATATGCTCACTCCTAAAATATTTTATTTTTTTTATAAAACCAGACTTTTTGGAGTCTTGTTTACCTCTGAAATTTGAGCTTGTCTACTCAGAGCTCAAATTGAAGCCCATAATTAAAAAAATAATCCTGTCATATTTTTTTGAGCCTGTGTAACTGTGTAAGAAGGGAAACCTCAAACCAGCGATGCAGTCACACAGAGGGGAAACGATGTGATCCAGCCCAGACCTAGCGACGCGACGGCTAACGGGAGACACGGCCTTCTTCTTGTTCTGGTGCGTTGCCTTGTACTGGACTCTGGTGCGTGGTGCGTGGCTGTTGAGCCCTTTAATTCATGTGATTTTGCTATGATGTGCTGTGCCCTTGTTGATTTTTTTTTGCTTGTACCGGCTGACCTGTGCTTCATTTGGTATTGGTTATGACCTATGCTTGATTAATTCAATTTGCTTGCACCGGCTGACCTGTGCTTGATTAATTCCATTTGCTTGTACCGGCTCTGATTTTTTAATTGAGGACTAATTAGGCATTGTGTAAATTGCTTGTTAATATTTTTAATTGAGGACTACCGGCTCTGGTAACTTAATTAGGCATTTTGTAAATATTTTTAGTGGTTGGACTAAGCTAATAACTTGAATTGTTTGAATTGTTTAATTGAGAACTAATCTCATTTTCTTGTTCTCATGTGGACCAGTTAGTTTAACTCTTAACTTTTTCTTTAAATTGGTTAATAGAGAATGAACAGATATGCGAAGTGATGATAATTTTTCAGAGTTAAAGAGCATAGTTGAACTTTCTCAAAAAAATGGTGAAAAATAGGAGACACATTGTTTATCTGTTAGTTTACAAATTAGTGAAATTAGCATTGATATTACCGTTGGCTACGGCTAGTGTTGAAAGGGTATTTTCGGCGATGAATTATGTGAAAAACCGAGTAAGAAATTCAATGGGAGATCGGTTTTTGAATTATTGTTTCGTCACTTATGTAAAAAATGAGTTGTTTGATGAGGTAGACGATGAACGAATTATTCAACGATTTCAAAATATGAAGAACCGTAGAACAATGTTTCCTTCATTGATTTGATTCTGTAGAATTAGTATATTTCTTATATTTTGATATGTAAAAGAATATTTGTTATAAATTTTTGGCTTAGTTAAAACCTTTAATATATTTCTTGCTATTTTTTTGAATTGTGTCTTGAATCCGAACCCGAATCCTTATTTGAATCCGTACCCGTTAATTTATTTGAACCCGAATTCGATTTTTGCCTACCCCTAAATCAAATTCTAGTCTCGCCACTGGTTTTGCCCTGATCATCAATTTATCAATTATAGTACAACTAATATGGCTCTTGAGGTGTGAATAGTTAAGAAAAAAGGCAGGAAGAAGTTACGGTAGATTATGATTATGATTGACTAAACTTGTGTTGACGTGGCAAGTAGGACTCTGTTTTTCCAAATCAAACTATTAATCTGTATTGAGATTCGTGCATGAAAAAAATTCAACGGTTTGATTTAAAAAAGACAGAATTTTGCTTGCCAATTTGGCGAGCAGCGGAGTCAGATCTCCCATTAAACACCCCTTTCTATATGACCTGCTATACTAACATGTTATTGACCAACTTATATACTGAGCAAAAAAATTAGTAACTGTATGTACTATAGTAACAAGATTCGCGAATTATTCGGTTGACAGAACTTTGACCGAATAATTCACGAATTTTACGAATTTCCCAAATTATTTCCGAATTTTTCCCAGAGTTTTTCTTTTTTGGTTATTTTTTTTTGTTTTGCTTCCTTACAAAATTGAGATCTCTGATTCGAATAATACCGACTCATTCTCGAATATATCAAAATTATTCCCGAATCACGAGTTTTTAACCTCGCTGAACCAAACCCGAATAATTCATTTGTCACTATGCTCTACACATGTGCCTTATGCATATGTTTTTTTTTTTTTTCTCATTTTGTCGGTGCACATGGTAGTTGCAGCTGACCAGCGAAGCTTCCCCAAGTTGCATTGCTGCTTTTGTTTTCTTCCAAGGAATTAACAAATCAATTCATGCATTATTATTGTACCCCTGGAGCTCAAAACCACAAGCACAGCTAGTGCACAGAGCAACTGTACTTACTGGTAAACCATTTCAAATTAATTAGGTGCCCTGAGTTAATTAAATATTAATGCTAAAAATCTTCTAATAAAACGCTCGACTCTTTACCAACAAAAAAAGGAAAAGAAAAGAAAAGAAGGAAGAGCACTTTATTCCCAGCGTTCTTTTCAAGTTTTGGTTGTCAAAAAAGGGAAAAAGCTAAATAACGAAGGAGACTCATAACCAAACGAGGCATTAATTAATTATTAAGTATTAACAAACAGTTTGGTTAAAAGTTAAAACCAAAGTGTTTCGTCTTTAATTTAGCATAGCTTTTTTATGTATTGATTAATCGATTGATAATTTATAAACTACCATACTTTATTGATTGATTTCAACACATGGTCAGTCTTGAAATTTTCAGAATGTGTTATGAGAATCAAATATGAAAATAGGAAAAACAGTTTATGTGGAGATATATCATATATGAGGAGGGATCCACTTACACTGTTTTTGGTGACATCAGATTACATCCTATATTTTTAAAGTTTTTAAAATTCAAACAGTCGATCCAAACCGTTCAACATGATATATTAAAATGTACTTGGAGACCAAATTTTACATTTTTTTACTATTTATTAAGAATTTTATAAAAGTTGTTTTCAGACTATTGAATTTTTGTATACATCTTAATAAATAGTAAAAATATATATATATATATATATATAAAATTTGATTTGCAAACACATTTTAATATATCCATCATAACGGTTTGAATTGACTATTTGAATTTATATATATATATATATATAGAGAGAGAGAGAGAGAGAGGTTGGCTAAGCTCAAAACGTTTGTTCCTAGTCTCAGGAACAAACGGTTCGGTTCTCCGATTTTCAAAGTCCAAACGGTCGATCCAAACCGACAGATATTTAATTTATATTAAAATGTGTTTGGAGACCAAATTTTACATTTTTTTGGAATTTTTTACTATTTATTAAGATGCTTTGAAAATCGTTGTTTTTATTAAAATTCTGCACTATTGAAAAACAGCGATTTTCAAATCATCTTAATAAATAGTAAAAAATTCCAAAAAATATAAAATTTGGTCTCCAAGCACATTTTAATATAGATTAAACATCTGTCGGTTTGGATTGACCGTTTGAACTTTGAAAATCGGAGAACCAAATCGTTTGTTCCTGAGACTAGGAACAAACGTTTTGAACTTAGCCAACCTCTGTATATATATATAGTTTATAAGAAGAAGATGCACTGTCAAGTCAGAGAGCGGGTTATATGGCGAGAAGACAATGTATATGATACAATATTTAAAAAAAATAAAGTATACGGAATGGAAAGGAATTATTTTCAATATAAAGTTGAACATAATTTTTGGGGAGAGAATAACGAACGCGTATCCTCTGCATTAACTCAAAATAGTATCTTTTGAGTTAATAAATCTCAACCGTTCGATTTGTTTCAAAATTCGTGCAAACTAGATTTGCACTAATATTGAAAAGCCTCCTATGTCATAGGCTGGAGCTGGATTGGCTCCGTTTAAAATCAAACGGTTGAGGTTTATTAACTCAAAAGATTTTTTTTTGAGTTAATGCCGAGGATACGTGTTCGAGAATAACATACATAGAGAGAGAGAGAGAGAGAGAGACCAATTGAGATAAATTATCTAATGGAACAGTTTCACGTGCATGAGTGGACCAAACACAAATCTCAATATAGATTATAGTATTAGTACCTATAAATCAACTAGTCATGGCTTTAAAATCCATAGGCGCATCCTTCAAGAACAAACAAAGTGCATGAGTTCATAATTTCTCCTTGCCATGAAAGTAGAAGAGGATTCCATTATTTATGAGAGCAGCTTGGGTCCGATGGCCATGGATCCAAAGTGGTTCCAACAGGTTCGCTCATTGTTGAATTTACTTTAAGATTTGCATCCACAATTTCGCATCTGCTTTAAAATCCATACGCACGAATTCTAAAGCAGATCTGATGATGAACGAACTCGTTGGAACCACTTTGAGTCCGATGGCTATCGGACCCAAGCTGTTCCCATTATTTATTAACAGGAAAAGAAATTAGGCAAGGTGTTACAAAGCTCATTGATCCTTGTTGGCCATATGATATTCGAATA
The DNA here is from genome assembly GCA_964058825.1 of Carex arenaria. Lineage (NCBI taxonomy): Eukaryota > Viridiplantae > Streptophyta > Magnoliopsida > Poales > Cyperaceae > Carex > Carex arenaria. The sequence continues at coordinate 50,546 of CAXKVW010000238.1, forward strand.
AATTATTTTTAACGGTAACAAACAATTTTTGATATGGATAATTATATTTACTAAACTGTTCACAACACTTAACAATTTGAATAATGATAATTCACTTTAGTACCATTTTTACTATACATTTGAAAAAGTCAATTTAAATAATGATGATATAACTGACATATATCATAACATGTTTTTTAGGATGAGTAATCTTAATCTGATCATAAGATTCACATGCTTAATGAGATATTTGTAAAGATTTTATTTTTGAACAATTTGGATAAAGTTTCTCAAATCAATCCAGAAGATCTTCAAAGTAAAATATAAGTTCATATTTTGTGTTGTTTCTCAAATTAATTATACGCGTGATGTACTAAATCTTTGGATTTTGAATTTTGATTTTATTTACTATGATTGTGAAAGTTATTGAATTATGTAAAATATTATACTTTTTGATAGTCGGTAGGATAATATATTAAATGGACTGTTACTCTTTTTTATATCAATTTTGCTATTAATTTGTTGAAATTTTTTCTTATACTTCATTTATTAGTTAAAATATTTCAGATTCATATAAAATTGAGTTCATATTAATTAATTCAACTTTATTACTTTTGTTTGAATAAAGGTTGAAGTTCAAGTTACTCAACTTAATTACTTTAAGAAATATTTGCTGATGTCTAAACTATGTGGGGTTGTTCAGCAACAACAGATTAAGTCTCTTTAAAAAGGCTTAATCAGCTTTCTTTAGTTTCTTTAGCCGCTTAATCTTGCTGAACACTAATTTCTTAGCACGGATTAAGATCACCTCCTTTATTCTCCTTTTGTCCAGATCTTAAGGCACTCCTACCTCTTCCTTTAACTTCCTTAGCTTTCATCTACAGATTAAGACAGGGGCGGACCCAGGTTTTTCATCAGGAGGCAAAAAAATATCGAATCGAGTTCAAATCCATTAACTAATTAAGTAATTAATAAAAATAATATTTTAATCTATATTTTTCAATACTCTGACTTGTTATTTCTGATATTTTAATCTATAATTCTAATTATTAATCATAATTGAAGAAATTTATTTTAATTTTAACCCGAACTATAAATTAAATATCTAGTGGGGGGGGGGGGGGTTTCAGGAAGAGACATAGTCGATCAAAATATCCCGACTTCCACTAAAACGCAAAATTCATGGAGGCAGCTGCCCCTTTAGTTGCACTTGGATCCACCCCTAAATTAAGACAACCAAACATCAGTTTTTTAACACTCCTTAAACTTTTAATCCTTCCCTCTTAATCCTTACCCAACGGCGGAACGGCCCCATACGATTAATTTGTATTACTAAACTATGTAATAAAGGTATTCGCGAACATGCATTGATTATTTCCAAGTTTTACAAATTTTTATTTGTACAGTTATTATTTCAAAAAGAGGTACAATGACAATCACATTAATGTGCCATCCATCCTCAGAATTTATGGAATTCGAAAAATAATCATCCGATGTGCATGCTTTTGTCATTTAGATAATTGTATATGATTTTTGGTGAAATTTTAAAATCATTTCATTTATCAAGGAGAGCAACTTGGGTCCGATGGTCAGGACCCAGAGTGGTTCCAACAGATTTTCTCACCATTGAATCTGCTTTAGGATTCGCGTTCACAATTTTACGTCTGCTTTAAAATCCGTGCGCATGAATCCTAAAACAGATCCAACGGTGAGCGAACCCATTGAAACCACTTTGGGTCCGATGGCCATGGGACCCAGGCTAGTCCCTTTATCAAGATTGTTAAATTTCTATTGAATTGATTTTGAAATTGTACCAAATCTGATACATGCCTGATCTAAATTATAAATAACATAACTATTATTTTATTTTGTTATGATAGTCATGCCATCGGTTATTGTAATTATCAATATAATATATTCTATTCTATTATTTACCAAAAAATTGCATGATAAAATAAATCATTGTAAATTCCTTTAAGGCTCGTTTTGCAACCATTGGAAACTTAGATAAGATAATATCATTAAAATTAATTATTATCATTATTTATATTATTGTTATTATATACTGTACTATTGTTGTTAGTATTATTATCATAGTCATGATTATTATAATTATGTCATCCTCATCAATATTATTATCAATTTTTATTGTTGTCAGCTATTATCATTAAACATTACACCACCACCACCATCATCGTTATAATAACATAATTCATCGTTTCATTATCCACCAAACATTTCACCAAAACAACATTTTCACTCTCTTAAATATTGGTGCAAAAATATAACTACTAGTCTACTACAACTCATATCCAAACAACACTATCGTTAACTATAGATATCAATTAGCAATATTCTGACATTATTTCTTGATTTATCAAACTAGTCATTTAATTAAAATTTAATGTTTATCTTAATTAAGTGGAAGACAGAGAACAATTACTACGCAATATTTAATCTGCAAAAACAAAAATTAATGCAATATAATAAATTATTACGAACACCGTATTTATGGACATAAAATATAAGAAAGTCTACATAAATATTAAGTTCATCCGTTATATTACTACATAAATCAACAATTCATTTTTGGGAAGAATATTCTTTATGAGTTAATTTCAGTCAAAAATATGTTTTTTCGATCTATCTTAAATGCACAGAATTTTTAAAATTCATGTCAAATTTAGTTAAAGAGTCGAATCTCATTCTATTATTTTTGGAGATTATGCCGATTAGGGGTGAAAACGGAACGAATATGGAGCGGATAGCAGTAAAATCATATTCATATTCTGATTTAATTTTCTGGATATGGATATGGATCGAATATTAGCGGATATAGATACAGATATGAATCAGATCAAATATTTATTAAAATAATATTAAAAATATTAAAAAATATTAAAATTCATAATATTTATCTAGTTTTATAATAGTGAATAATATTTTTTTTTTCATAATAATTATTAAAATGTTTGACATATATTTACTATTTGGATATAGATAACTAAAACGTAAAATCATATCCGTATTCATATCTACAAAAATATTCGATATCTATATCTAATTTTTCAAATACAGATCTGGATATTATAAATACCATTTTGAAACCACCACCACCCCCCGTCCCCCCCACCCCAAATGCCAAATCATCGTGAAGTAATCTGGTACGCCAAGCGAGTCCCCTAGAAGAATTTTTCCGAAGAAAATACAAAAAAAAAAAATCTTGTCTCCATTCACTCGGAACCGACTCCGCTGCTCTCCAAATAGGAGAGAAGGAGCCTGATTTTCCAAATCTAACCGTTTATCTGTCTTAAGATTCGTTTCTGAAAAATTTCAACGGTTAGATTTGAAAAAAGGTTCCTGCTCTCCTATTTGGAGAGCAGCGGAGTCGGATCCCATTCACTCTCCTTCTCGCTCACGCCTAGTCGCATATAACATCCATTGATCTAATCTTAGACCCCTCTCCTCCTCTATCTGTCTATATCCCCTTCCCAAACAATGGCGAAACCAGGCGAGACCTTGGCGCACGTGCTCCTCGCGTGCCTCCTCTTTCTCGTACTTTCTCCTGCGACCGCCTTCTACCTGCCCGGAGTCGCACCTCGCGATTTCCAAAAGGTTAGGATACTTTACCCAGGGTTTTATCCTTTTTGTTCGAAATGGAAGCATCAGTATGGATCTAGAGGTGAAGTTCGTAGGTTGAACTGATGTGTCGATAGATCTGTGATGGTTCGATGTTTGGATTGGGCATCTCAATAGATCAAGTGAACAAACAGTTGGATCTGTTTCAAGAGTTATTAACTGCATTTCTCACTGAAATATATTTCAGACTTTTTATTCGTTGTGTTTTCTCTAGTACCGGTGAAGATTCCGGCTTTATTTATCAGTAAAATAATATTCAGGCTTTGTGCTTTGACTTCTGATCCATCAAATCATGCCTGCCAAATATATTTCTTTCTGGTTTAATAATCACTAGTGGGAATAAAAGATGGAGTTAATTTCTTAACTGATTTGGTAGAATATCTTCTTCTTCAGAACAAATCTTAATTCATTGTTCTCGGGAGAATTACACACCTAGTACAACTAGGGTAAGACACCCTTATGTGGTCACAGATTGGAAACCTAGTCTGCCACGGGTAATTTGAGGGCTTTTACCATTGTCTTGTGCTAAAAAAAAAAATTCTTTGTTCTTCTGGTGCATAAGATTTTTGTGGAAGCAACAAATGAAGCTGAAGATAAATGCTTAATTATTAAGTACCGTGACTTAATTAGTCTTTTTATATAAACAATTTGTAAGGACTTTTTATTTCACTACTTAACTTGGGCATCTGATGCCTTTTTAAAAAAAATAAAAATACTAACTGTGTTTTTCCTCTTAATAACACAATTTCTATCTTACTTTTTTTGTTTCCTTATAGGATGATGAGCTTCAAGTGAAAGTAAATAAACTTTCTTCAACAAAGACTCAGCTTCCATATGACTACTATTTCTTGGATTACTGCAAGCCTAAGAAGATCTTGAACAGTGCTGAGAATTTGGGGGAGGTTCTTCATGGCGACCGCATTGAGAATTCTGTTTATGCGGTAAATATTTCTGCATGACATTGTTTAATGTGTAATAAACCTAGGTCTAAGCCTGATTTAGCAGAATTAAGTCTCAGTTAAAACAGACTTCCGAAGGACTGGACCCCTGTTGTCATCCTATTTCACCTTTACAAACACTGAGTTGTGTAATTATGTCACGGTTAACTAATTCAGCCCCACTTACCTTAAATCTGTCTGTTCTCCTTCAGTAATCTAGATTAAGCAGCAGAATCCAGCTAAGATAAAAAAAAAAGTCTCTAAAAAGTGATCAAGTTGTCTTTTGGTTTATCAGAGGAAAACAGTACCAAACCATTACATTATCTTTGTTTTCGGTTACTGCCAATGTATCAAGGTTTCATTATGAATACAAAAAATAGTTTAAGATGAGACGGGACGAGAGTTGTAAAGTAGCATGCAGGAAAAAGCTCAGCAAAGAGTCTGCTAAGAATTTCAAAGAGAAGATTGATGATGAGTACCGGGTCAACATGTAAGTCTAAATATTCTTATAGTTTTTTTACTATCAGTTTATTGCTATGATATATTTTTGCATCGATTTCAGAGTGTGGCTTAACCATATTATTACCAGTATCAACCAATGCTGAGTTAATTTTTGGTAGTCTTAAGAGCTGTGGGCTTAGTGCAGTGGCACGAGCCCTCATCTCTCTCTTCAGAGACACAAGTTCAATTCTCGAGAATATCATCTAAATGATGCTATGGTATACGGTATACCAGGGCCCTTTAATAAAAAAAAAATGGTAGCCTCTTGTTGGTTACATCATTGGCATTTATTTTGGTGTTTGCCAAGTGGAGTAACTTGATATTTGGGTTAAAATTGATTTTTATTGAAACATTTTTCATAGTAGTCACAGTGAAGTAGAACATTTGAAGTTTGTTGGTTTAATTGAAATTATTTTTAATACAAGGATATTGGACAATTTGCCAGTTGCTGTTCCTCGGCAAAGAAGGGATGGGAGCCAAACTCCCAGCTACGAACACGGCTACAGAGTCGGTTACAAGGTAACTTCCATGTTATGGTTTTTTATTTTTATTTTTTCTTGTTTGGGCCCTTCAGAGCTCTTAAATTTATACATAACCTGCAAATTAAGAAACATCTTATGTGCCCTCAAAAGCAAGCGACAATTTCCAATATCCACTGCCTATGCTCATGCACAGACCTACGGAACAGAAAAAGAGATCTAAAACAAGGTTTTATTTGAGAATGGTTTTAAGATGTTTTCCTTATTTTGCAGGGAACATAGATTATCTATTATGTTTGCAGGGTGTATATGTGATGATTTTGCAGGGATTCACAATTGAATATGAACTTGTCTAAAGTACACTTGCAGTAGTAATGCCTGAGATTTATAAATACATCTCTTGTATGTTGCCAGGGTAATGATGATCAGTATTTCATAAACAATCACTTGAGCTTCAAAGTGATGTACCATAAAGAAGAGCTCTCAGAAGAATCCCGCATTGTGGGCTTTGAGGTGATTCCAAGCAGGTATGCCCTTATAATTATATTTTAGTTTGTAAAATTTATAGTTCTTGATACTTGTAAATGCTGTGTCTTCATAGTCATTTAAGTGAATATATGCCTCTGGAGTTGTTATTTTGTGCAAACAGAAAACTATGGGTTTAATAAGTTTGCAATACCTTCTTGTAAACTTAATAGACAGGCAAGAATATCCCTGCACTAGTAACTTTTGTTCTGAAAACCAGCTTTCTCGGATTCCTTGCAGGGATGTTATCTTTTCTTTTGTTGAAGATTGTAAAAAACTTGTGTTTTTCTTTTATTGCAGTATAAAGCATCAATACGGCGAATGGGACGAGAAGAACCCAAAATTGATAACTTGTAACCCAACAACTAAGATAACCCCAGGTAGCCACACCCCTCAGGAAGTAATTGCTGATCAGTATGTCGTCTTCTCTTATGATGTCACCTTTGTGGTACTTAATATTTTCCTTGATCTCTTTTCAATCATTTTTTATTCACATATCTCCTCCAAAATTACAAAAACAAATGAATTTAAGTTCTTCTTGTGTGCTGCTCTAAGCTTATGTTTAAGTGAACTTTTTGGCTCATGTTGAAGTCTCATCTGTGAGCTCATTGGATTGCAATTGTGCAATTGGCCCCGGTTTATCCAATGTTTATACTTAAATTTGAATTTCTTGATAGTGCGTAGTTTTTATATATAGTTTAATATTTCTACCTCATTTAAGGATCTTTGCCTGGCACTTTTATTCAATATGTTTCCAATTTATTCTTATGGCTAATGTTTGCATGGAACTTAGAGTGGGAAAAAGAGATAAGAAATAAACAATAGCTGGTGGTCAAAGTAGTATGTTTTTTTTTTCTGAATTGCATGTGCTACTGCATGCCAAAGATGATATTACCATATTGTATTCTTCCACTCCAATTATACCCCTTTCTCATTAGCTAATTTTGATAAAGGTCATCTCCTGTCGGGACAGAGACACCATTTTTTGTCCTTTCTAGTTGAGAACAAATATTATTTGTGACCTGCTGTCGAACTCTTTCATTTTACATCAGTGATTTTAATTATAACCACCTCTTATTTTTATAGTTATTATTTTTGTTTGCATTGATATTGCCAAGGTGAGTTATTCTGACATCTGACTCTACCCTTGACACAGCTGAGTGAAATAAAGTGGGCCTCACGGTGGGACACATACCTGCTGATGAACGACGACCAAATTCACTGGTTCTCCATCATCAACTCCCTCATGATCGTGCTGTTCCTTTCCGGCATGATTGCCATGATCATGATGCGCACCCTCTACAAGGACATTGCCAACTACAACCAGCTTGATTCCCAGGAAGAGGCCCAGGAAGAGACTGGCTGGAAGCTCGTTCATGGTGACGTGTTCAGGCCTCCCGTTCACTCTGGCCTCCTATGTGTGTATGTGGGCACTGGTGTCCAGTTCTTCGGCATGACACTTGTCACCATGATTTTTGCCCTGCTGGGATTTCTCTCCCCTTCCAACCGTGGTGGTTTAATGACTGCTATGGTGTTGTTGTGGGTGTTTATGGGGTTGTTTGCCGGGTATGCCTCTTCGCGTCTGTATAAGATGTTCAAGGGCACTGAGTGGAAGAAAATCACCTTGAAAACAGCTTTCATGTTTCCCGGTATTGTATTTGCAGTTTTCTTTGTGTTGAATGCAATCATCTGGGGTGAGAAGTCGTCTGGTGCTGTACCATTTGGTACCATGTTTGCATTGGTGCTTCTTTGGTTCGGTATCTCAGTGCCTCTGGTTTTTGTTGGAAGTTACTTGGGCTTTAAAAAGCCTGCTATAGAGGATCCAGTAAAGACAAACAAGATCCCAAGGCAGGTTCCAGAGCAGGCTTGGTACATGCAGCCAATATTCTCGATTTTGATTGGTGGGATTTTGCCATTTGGTGCAGTGTTCATTGAACTTTTCTTCATCCTGACCTCGGTCTGGCTCAACCAGTTCTACTACATCTTCGGCTTCCTCTTCATTGTATTTATTATTCTACTAATCACATGTGCCGAGATTACCATTGTGCTCTGCTACTTCCAGTTGTGTAGTGAAGATTACAACTGGTGGTGGCGCGCATACCTGACAGCTGGGTCCAGTGCTCTGTACCTGTTTGCCTATGCTGTGTTTTATTTCTTCACGAAGCTGGAGATAACCAAATTTGTGTCTGGTATACTTTATTTTGGGTACATGTTGATAGCGTCGTATGCCTTCTTTGTGCTCACTGGTACAATCGGGTTTTATGCATGCCTCTGGTTTGTTAGGAAAATATATGCCTCGGTGAAAATAGACTGATATGGTTTTGAGGGGCAAAACAATCTTTTTTGCTAGTCTGGTGGCTGGATTTGGGTGGAAGGAGGTTTCAGCATAGAATTGTAGATTTTAGTAGCTCTTCCGCAGAGGGAAAAGATAGCCTAGTCAGACTAAATCTATTGCTTGAAAGTTATTATTATTTTTTAACATTTTTACTTTTGCTTTTTTTTTTTTTTTTTTTTTGGGGAGGAGGGGGAGGAGGTGGTAATATAGTAATATTATATTTACCTTGTTAATTGAAACCCTTTGAGATGATACTTGTGTTAAAGGATGTCTTACGTTTAATTGAGTTGTGTATTATATTGCACTGGTATTTCAGCTGGGAATTGAATTTTGAATTATTGTATCCAGTCTGTTCTTTTGTGCTTTCATGTTTTTCTTTTTTAGGTGCCAATGCCTTAGGGTCAGTGCAACGGAAGCCACGATTGACCACAAAATATTGAAAAATATCTTGTAGTTTGTTCGAATCAGTAATGTTTTCTTTTTTTTTTTTTTTTTTTTTTGCAGAAGATGGTTGTTTACGTTATTTCAGTAATATTTGTAGTTCCTAAATCGGAAAGTTACACCATTTTATCATGGAAATTATAATTGTCATTATACAATCTACATCACATAGTAATACTGATTCGTTAATGTAAATTAAGAACTCAATTCCATTTGAAGGTTTGAGGGGTTTAAAAATAAGACAATAAAATTTAATTCATGGGTATAGATGTCGTACAAATAAAACTTGTAATGAATTTATGTTTCCTTTATCCAATAAATTAAAGTTTTGATCAACATTACTTTTGACTTGATGGACTGATGGAGAAAAACAAGCTAACCTTCCAATGAGAACAATTTAGGGCCTGTTCGGCTCCGAGTTGGGCTGGGGAATGGGCATGGGTTGGGATAACTTTTGAACTTGATTTTTACTGTTCATGTGGGAAAAAAAAATTCACTCCGAGTGAATTTTCGTTTTCCCACGTGAACAGTGAAAATCGGGATAACACCGAACAGGGCCTAAGAATAGTTTTACCCAACTAGAATTAGGGTGTGTTTGGATGGGTGAAGAATAGTCATTAATCCGAATTACCATTATTCCAAACTATTATTTTTTGTTTGTGTGTTTGAATTAACAAATATACACAATTCTTTATTTATCTTTTATGAATTTTCTGACTACTAGTATTTTCAAACTTAAAATTAGAACCCAAAAAGTATTTAAACGAGATCAGTAAAAGTTAAAGCGAGTTGGGCACTTGGGCCCCAATCTCGTGGTTTTCCTGAAAAAAAGCAATAAATCTCCATAAAACTGGGCCTTTCTACGCAGCTCCAGCGTTGGCCCAGAACAATTACGCAATTCTTCAATTCGTCCGGAAACCAACATCTCTCTCGTAATAAGACTTCCGTCACTTGAACTGAGACTGAGAGAGACTCTTTCTCTTTCTCTTTCTCTACACTTCCCTCCTCTCTCCTCTCTCGCGCCGATCAATCAATCAGATCTCATTTCACCAAATGCGGTCGCACCAGCTCCCCTACTACAACACTGCCACTGACGACAACGACAAAGACAAATCCAAGCGCTTCAAACCTCACCACCATCTCCACTCCTCCTCTTCCTTCCCCTCCAGGCGGTTCCTCTTCATCTTCTCCGGTTTCTCTCTGATCCTCGCCGTCTCCAGCCTCGTCTACGCCTTCTCTGCGTCCCCTGCCCCCACCAAGACTGTCACGGTTTACCGGTGCGGCCGAGCCGAGGACTCTCTGCGCACACATCTCTCCAGCTCGGTCGGTGTCGAGACAGCTGCGAGGCCGAAGGTGGTTGGTCTTGTGGGAGTTCAGACTGATTTTGGATCTGCTGACAGACGGGCTGTGCTTAGAAGCACCTGGTTCCCGCCTGATCCTGATGGGCTTGTCAGGTTAGAAGTTGTGGATCTTGTTATTAGAATGTACAATTGGTTTTCTCCTATTCAGTGGTTGATCTCTGCATATATGACATAAACAAATATGGGGATCACTATGCAATTTTTTTAATTCAGATGAACTGAAAGACATGGTTTGTCTATCATAAATACTTGAAATAGAGGAGGCTATTTTGCAGCTTTTGGTTTTGCATTGAAACAACAATCAAGATAATAGCTCTATTTCAGTACTTTTATAAAGTGGGCATTTCGGTGTTCTGTTTAATGGACTTAATTTACTATTTTAGCAGCCTTGTGTTATATAAATAGTACTGAAATAGTAAATTAAGTCAATAGCTAATTGTTGGCATGTTTCACAAAAAATTCTCAAACTAAACAAAAACTGATGCCAACTGACACATATTAGTACACTTAAATAAGAAAAATAACACTTATTACTGACTGGCAGAAGCAAAATTATAAAAGCAGAAAGAAAGAAGGATTAGTTACCTTGTCTACAATTATCTTATTTTAGTGTGTTTTGTTCTGGCAGCTTGGAGCATGGAACTGGTTTAGCATTTAGGTTTGTTATTGGACGCACAGAAGATCCCAAAAACATGTCTGAGCTTCAAAAAGAGGCCGACATGTATCATGATTTCATGTTTATTGATATTGATGAAGATCATGCAAAGCGTCCACAGAAGACGTAAGTCATATACCTTACAATCGTTTTCATCCTCCCAAAAAAATGTTGCTGTCATCTGCGTGTAATTAACTTGACCACTTTGGTATTTGCCTTTTAGTTGCTGGACTTGTGTTTACTGGTTTTTCATTCACTTGTGCATGTCAACCTGGGATTAGTCAGGGCACTGTTTGTAGGAAAAAATGGTTAATTTGATGCTTAATTTCATAGTTTAGGCTTAACTAAGGCTGAATTTTGTTAAATCAATGCTTATTGTATGATGGAGGGCTAATTTAACCAAGATAGGGTTAAAAAAGAAGGTAGTATAGTCTGGATTGGCTCATTGCAAGATTGGTTTACTGTACTGTATTGAGAAAAAAAAAAGTACCTATAAATGCATACATAATTTAATATTTTTTATTAATGATATTATCCCTAGGTTAGCATTCTTGAAAGCAGCATTTGATCTGTTTGATGCTGACTTTTATGTAAAAGCTGATGATGACATCTATTTACGCCCAGGTAATAACGATATAACAAACTTTTCATTTATACAGTTAGGCTTCTGTACTTGATTTTCCTCGAAAATACAATTCAATTAGACTACCTGGAAATTAGAAGGGCTTTTGCTAACCAATAACATGCAAGAACACTCTTATGGTGAAAGGATTTCTTGAAATTAAAAAATAACGACTAAAATGTAAAAGTTTTTATAAAATATAATACTTATTTACTTTTAAGATTATTTGTCAATATTTCTTTCACTCTTATTGTCTCTTCTATATCTCCAATAATGTAACCAGATAGACTGGCAACACTTCTCGGCAAGGATCGAGCGCATCACATGACTTACATTGGTTGCATGAAAAAGGGCCCAGTGATCACTGACCCCAAGATGAAGTGGTAATTTTTCATGAGTTCGTTTACAGTTCATATGAAAATAGTTTCTTGCTGTAATTGTTTTTAACTGACATGTAAATGCTAGGTATGAGAGTAAAGGAGATTTAATTGGCAATGAATACTTCCTACATGCATATGGACCGATATATGCTCTTTCCTCTGATGTGGTAGCTGCTTTAGCTGCTGCAAAAAATGATAGGTGCTTTTGGATACTTAATAATTATGTTACTGTACATCTTTAAATTGCAATACCAAATATTTCTAGCCTACCCCAACTTGTTTGGGAATAAAGGCTTTGAAGAAGAAGAAGATAGATAATTTACACACAACATTATTATGATGCCTTTAGATAAAACCTACTTTTAGATTAGTGTGTTGGAGAAAGTTCTCCAAATAATTGAATTTAACTCTCTACAACAGTAATCTTAAAGATAGGGGTAAATTTTAAAAAAATATATATAAATTTTTTTTTGTTGTATTAGCAATAATTCCAAATATATTTATTACTAATTACAAATATGAGATACCTTTCCTTGGAACATTTTTATTAATCTCTTGTTTTTGCATGATGTTTGTATAGTTTAAGAATGTTTAGCAACGAGGATGTCACAATTGGTTCATGGATGCTATCCATGAATGTCAATCATGAAGATAACAAGGCAATTTGTGATCCCACATGTACCTCAACCTCCATTGCTGTTTTCATGCCACATTGTTCAGGTACCAAATTTCCACAAGTTAATATTATTTAATTAGATGCTATATTGCTTTTGTATAACACTCAGTGTATCTGACATGGTTAGAAATTAGGCTCAACTTATAGATTAGAGTCATGCAAATATGTGTGTTCTGTTAAACATTGTCTATTTTGTCACTCACTAAACCTAAATTGAAGTAAAAATCAAGTTAATGTATGAAAACATGGATTTAAGTTTGAATTAGTTGTTGAAAGATTTGTTGAGGTATACTAATAAGGGAGAATTGTTGTTATACCCATTGAAATATTCTAAATTGTCTATTTCGACATCATAACACTCAAATTTCTTATTTCTTAATTTTAAATTAGGATAATTGTGGTCGTACCCATCAACAACTTCTCTATATATCCAATTTCTCCATCAAAACTCAAAAATTGTTTTTTCCCCACTAAAAAACAAATAACCTTTTTTATTTCCCCTTTCTTTAATCTAATTTTAAACTTTTATTTGAACTTATTATTAATCTTTTATTTTAAGATGAAAGGACGACCACATTTTTTAATGTCCAACTACTATCAATATTGTTTTGCATTCTAATCAATTAAATGTTAAATGCTAATGTGCAAGTTTAGCTACTGGATTTGTAAACTAGGTTATTTATTTAACAGTTTACAATTAAATAAAACTTTTAACACTTTAAGTTTAAAAACTGGGTTATTCTAATTAATCAAATAAAAGATTGAAATTAGATTAAAGAAAGGGGAAATGAGAGAAATTTGTTTTTAGTGGGGAAATACGCATTTTCAAGTTTTGATGGGGAAATTGGATATTTAGAAGTTTTTGATATGTCTGACAACAATTATGATGCATTTTTCACTTCACTTCAATCAATATTCAAAGGTATATTTTCAAAAGATCCGATTTTAAATAATATGAAGTATTGTAGTATTTGAGGTGTCTCTTCTTGTTGACCATATCATACCCTCTTCATTGCAAAAAACTATTGAACTTTCAATTAGACCTCTTTATCAATTGTAGCATTCCTGTGCCAAAATCTCTCCATCCCTCGACTTCTAATTGTAAGTCTTCCCACAATTTAAGAGCCTCTAATGTCTTTACTGGTTCAGTTGTCTGCATTCCAATTTCCAAATACCTCCCCTCTTATTGAACTCCATTTAAATGGCATGGGACCAATTTAACCGTTTTAATCCTCTTCAAACCACCCCTTGAATGAAATATTCTTGCACTTTTCTGCAAAATCCTGAGAACCATTCCAAATGAAAACCTCATTAGCACCCCGATTGCTTAGTCATTACCTTATATCTTCTTCTTCGAAGTTGGTCATCATACTTTTTGCATTATGGGTGGATTGGTTATCAAGAACTAATATTCAAATTATTTCAGTTGTAGTAAAGATTTCACTCTGTGCTACATTTTCATTTCTTGTACAATATTTAGTTTACTTCCATTATACTACATTTTCACTTTCTGTACTACATTTAATTTAATTCCGTTGCAATCAGTGTTCCAATTTTTTTTTTTAAAAAAAAACTCTTTACTAAAATTAATCTCTTTCAAAATAAGAATGTATACATATTCCACTTCTTGATGGATTACTAATAAAGTGACCAAATCTAAATGAAGAAGCAAAAGTTAAATGCCTCAAATAAGGCACTTAAGCTTTCTATAGAGGCTTCTATTCTTAGAATAGAAGTTATTCAGAATAGCAATGATTATCCAAACAACATTTTTGCTATTCGAAATAGCTAGAATAGCTGCAATTCTCTATTCCTTGTAAATGTTGGGAGAAGTGAGACAGAAAAAAAATGCTTCCTTTTCGGATTTCCTCCAACACATTTCCGGAATGACAAATTTGACACCACTTCCGCTATCTCCACGTCGTGACTATTCGTTTGAGATCCCATTTGCCTATCTTTCCTCTTAATTGGCACATTGTTAACACTATTTTTTATTAGTTACAACTATTCATTATTCCACATGTATAATCCAAACAACATTTTTGCTAATCCGAATAATATTATTTTCACACTAATATGAAAATCACTATTTTTCTCAATTCTCATTTACTATACTCAAATTTCAAGAAAAATAATAATGCAACTACTAGAAGCAACTGGTATGAATTAGATGACCATAGAAGTGACTACGAGGGCTCCCTATGTTGGGGAAACAAATAGTTACTGGGAACAAAGTCACGTATTAGGTGCAGTTTAAGCCATGTCTTGTAATGCATTGGTAGAACCTCTGCCTACAGTTGTATGCTGATAATCGTGATTTTGGACATAATATATGTTGTTTTCATGAATTTCCTTTGTTGAAATCTTGGAATGTGAATAAATTGCAGGGAAGTGCAGTCTGCCTGAAAAAATGAAAGAGCTTCACAACAATACAATGTGCTCAAAAACTCCAACACTGCCGGTTGAAGAATACGAGGACGAGTAAATTTGATTTTTGGAATTTCAATTCCTCGATTTAATTTAACAGAGCCTTACTGCCAAATTCTTTTAACAACCTTTTTTTTTTTTGGGTTTACCCCAAATATAAGCTGTTTCTTGCAAGAGGTAAAATGCTCTATGATTTGTGGAAGACCTTAAGCTCTATGTTAAGTCTGTAACATTTTGATGTATATTATTACTACATTAGTTAATTAAATTGATGCTCATATTGGGTTTTGGGGACCAATCAGCAAATTTTGTTTTTGTTGTATACACGCCCAATTACTACAAATTAATTTTGTCAACATCAAACTTCGCTAGGGCCTAAAAGGGTAGTGCAAACATCTCTGTCATAGGTATTGAAAGTAAAGCCCATGAGGAGGGATCTACTTACATGCATACTCCTGTCACACTCCTTTCAATTTCCATGTGCACGTATTTTAATACGAATCGAATGGTCGTAGAGTTCATAGAACCTACTCTGTTCTCCAATTATAGATATTGATGTCTTGTGCGCTAATACTTCTTTTTTCTTGCAAGATGAGGTATCTTCTTACACCTTTTTTTGTGACATCAGAATATATTCTACATTTTCAGAATGTTCTACATGATGAATATATTAAAATATGTTTGCAGATCAAATTTATATATATATATATATATATATATATTTTTTTTTTTTACTATTTATTAAGTATTTTACAAAACCGTTATTTTCAGACCATTGAATTTTGTACCCATCTTAATAAATAGTAAAAAAATTAAAAAAAATGTAAAATTTGATCTGCAAACACATTTTAATATATTCATCATGTTGAACGGTTTGAATTGACTGTTTGAATTTTGAAAATGAAGAGTGTAATTCAGTTTCATAAAAAAAAGATGCAAGTGGATCCCTCCCCTTCTTGCAAATAGATGAGTTGCTGTACAAACATTGTTTTGAATTTTGATAGAATTGTTAATAGGCGTTTTGTCCGTTAACCTTAAAAAAAGGCGCATTCTTGCAATATTTTTTAAAGCAAGCTGGAATTAAAGAGAATTAACGGACTTTGGTTATGTTTGGTTGCTACTTAAACTTAAATTTAAGAAAAAATAAGTTGTTTATCCCATCTTATATCTCACATATTTCATCTTATTTAGTACGTACGTTATTGTTTAAATCGTGGCTTAATTTAATCCGTCTTAAAAAGTAAGATGTTCAGAAATTTAATCAGTGAGCTTTATAGGCATATAGTAAAAACAAATAAAGTTAAATTTTTCTTAACTTACCCTGAATTAACTCTAAACATTCATGTTTTACGTCTTTAGTTTAACGATAATTAAATATCACACCTAACAGTTAAATCTACCGAGGTTCTTTGAGCTTGTTAATCGGCCTTATGCAAGGCTTGTTAATAGGTTTTAAAGTAACTATAAAACCTATACATCATCTATAAAACCATTAGTTATATATTATAATATAGTAACTAATGGTTTTATAGATTAGTTACTATATTACTTTCAGTATCTGTGATGGTATCGTTGCGGATACTCTTGTCGTCGGTAATATCGACACGTTCAAAAATAATACTTTTTTTCTATTTGTGTATCCTCGCAGATATTGTTCTATTTTTGCAGTTCATTAATTACTTAGCCACCCAGCTTTATGTTTAAGCCATACAACATTACTTCACAATGGTCGGTAAATAAAAATAAATTGCAAGAAAAATAATATTTCATTTTTGCAAATAACCTGTCAAATATTTATGAAATAATGCCTGTCATATGTAATATATAATTTGGTGGTTTGGTTAATTAAGGTGCCCTAACATCTTGAGGTTTTATAGGGGCACATGTGAAATTATATATGACATGCAGTTACATATTAGTTGATTGTTCAAAAAAAAGAAAAGCAGAAGAGAATATTCAATGTTCAGCTTGTTAAATTTTTTATAATTTATCTCTGAGATCATTTTTTTTTTTTTCTGAAGTAGCACTGTTAAATTTAATTTTACGCGAACCATTACTTTAATTTACAGCCAAGTTATCTGGTAACCACAACACCTTAAAATATTCATATAAACTCAATTAATCACTATTATATATACAACGGCTTATTGGGTATAATAACAATTATTATGTGAGCAATTGTCTTTGAAAAGGGACAACAGCTCATCATCAAAATTTGATGAAACGCTAACAATTATTGTTTAATAAGTTGATAGATACAGGGTTTTTGCTTCAAGTGGCGTGTCTCTTTCCTCCTACTATATATTAAACGATTTTGACTAGCAATTATTTATTTAGTGGTCCACAACTATATATGTATATATGCATGTGTGTCACATGAATAATGTAGAAGCCTATAAAAGAATATCATTTTTAGTTATGCTCTAGTGTAATATTTAATGTTTCATTTGCAAAATAATTAAATATAGTTGAACAACAATTTAGTTATGATAATCTACATATTATAATATGTTTGGAGACCAAATATTTTAATTTTTTTTAATCCTTTACAATTTTTAAGTTAGATACAAAATCACTGTTTTTGAATTATCTACAAACATTGTTTTTAATAGTAAGAAAAATAGTAAAATATTTTAAAAAATATATATAAAAATTGGTCTCCAAATACATTTAATATGAAAATCGTGTTGAGAAGTTCGATTGAATGTTTGAACTTTAAAAACAAAGATAAATAATGTGAGATTGTGAGACGTGATGAGGTATGAAAGAAACAAAATTATATTGCATAAAATAGGTAATGTTTATTGATAATATCTTTAACTTAACAACATTGACAACAATATATATTCAAAATAAACTTATAAAATAGAAGAAAAAAAATGTATAGACATGCAGTTATCATTGTAGGTATGTATATATCAAGTTTTATATAATTAGAGTTTCATTTGAAATTTCATAAAATATCAGTAAATACGTTCCATTACAAATTTGAACCACCTTGATAAATAATAAAAATTTATATCAAATTTAATCCATTTTTGTCTCAGTATGATATAGATTAAGTATATATCATATATTTAAGTGTCGGATTTAAAAACTATCACTTATATATTTTTAACAGTTACTAAAATTTTCAAAATAATTTATTGTCAATGAATATCCATTTATATAAAATTTGCAGCTGTGACATTCTAATATCAGATATAATATGAAAAAAAAAATGAATTATATTTAAGAGACCAAATAAAAAATGTTGCTAAAGGGCTGGACTTCTTTTATGAAGATGTACTTGTACAATCTTCAAAATTTATTACTTGAACTACCAAAAGATAGCAAGTTGGGGCCATATCATATTATTGCATCCATGGATTCTCCATCCCATAGTTGGTGCCTTTATAATAATTGGTTATATGTCAATTTTTGTTATATCAGACAAGTAATATTAATATGATAACATTAACATAATACCTATACCTCTCATCAAGAGAAATTTGAGGTTTCTTAAAGGACTTGAGAGTAGGTCTAATGCCCATCGGACCTACTTTTGTTCGACAGGTTCAATCACCGTTCAATCTGCTTTAAGATTCGTGTAAAATACTTTAAATTTCGTGTAGATTTGCTTTAATTTTTGTACGCACATATCTTAAGATGGATTGGACGGTCGTAGAGCTCGTTGAACCTAAAAGTAGGTCCGATGGGCATCGGACCACTTTGTTCTCTAAGACAAACAAGCAATGTCGTTATTAGAAAATATAATACGGCTCCAACTAATTTAGTTGAATTAAATGTATTTAGAATTACATGTAAGTGTATTTATCGCTGTTGTTGACAAGAATTAATTACATGTATGAAATAAATAAAAAATAGCCGAAATATAAATTAGAAAAAAAGAAGATTTGTCACTTCTTTTTTCACATAATGTCGTCCAGCCATAAATCATAACTCGTAAGTCGTAATTTTCGCTCTCAGTTATGAAATCCTAGATGACTTTCGTCTCTCGCTCTCGGCAACTACGATTACTCTTTCTTGTCGTAAACAAGTTCGTAAAAAAATTGAAATTGAATTCGTAAAAAATTCGATTCGAAATTAATCTAAACCAAACTCAAACTGGAGTAAGTTCGATTCGTTTGCAGCCCTACTAATAGCAGAATAATCACTTTTTACATCTATAATTAAAATACTTACTTCTTATTTCTAGGTTTTTTTTTTTTTTTATATGTTCAAATAGTGTTATTAGGAATGAGTTCAACAGTGTTAATGCAGATGAGTAAAACATTTTTTTTCTTTTAGAAAAACACCAATATTTGAGAAATGAAACTGAAAAAAAGGAAGAAATTTACAAATCATTTTAAGTTTGAAGGATGTAAACACTGAAATCCTGTCAAGCACCTAACAAATCAACGTGCTATCTAAAGAAAATGACAAAATTGATATTTCTTTTAGATAAAATGAAGTTCAATCTTTCAGCTTTTAACGCAATCCCTCACCAACTTTGTCTATAAAACCAAAAAAAAAAGAGAGAGAGGAAATGACAAAAAACAAAAAACAAAAAAACCTCGCCAGCTCGCCTAAATTGGCTACTTATAGCAGCGACTTAAATTTGGGTCCGATGGGTTCCACAACCGTCCGATTCGTTTTAAAATTAGTGTACACAAATATTAAAGTGGCCTCACACGGATATTAAAGTGCTGCGCACAGATCTTAAAGCGGATCGGACCCAAACTCATCTCGCATAGCAGCGGCTTCGCTAAATGGCTATAAACCGATCAAAATTAGCCGGCTCAGATCAGCTCGGCTCAAACCGCTGACAGAGAAAAAAAAAATAGAGAAAGTTTCTCTAAACATCTGAACCGTACGATCTCAATCAAACGGCTACAAATTTGTCGTTCACTGTCTTTATAATGGCAACATAAGCAATTCATAGAGCAATTATTATTCCATTTTCATGTTAAGTTATGAATGTCAACATAATAAATAGCTATGATTTGTTTTTTTTAAGATAAACAGCGCTTAAATTAAAACCTTCATAATTTAATAGGGGCCTACTTCACAAAGATTCCATTATAATTCTATCTTTAAAGTTTTGTTCCAAGAATATGGCTAATTTGTGTCTCCTATATTGAAACTTAATTGAATTTTTATTTTTCATAAAGTTTTTATATGATTTAGTCCCCTCATAAATTATCACATCTGTATTTAAAACCTAATGGTTAAAATTTCAATTTATTTTTGTGAAGATTTGAATTCAAGTCCTATACATACATTATGCATTTTAAATTTTAATCGCGCTTAAAAAAATTTCTAGTTCTGCTACTCCTGCATCCATTTAAGCATTTTTTACTTTGCACATTTAATAATTAGACTTTTTTTATTTTGAGGAAAACATTTAATTATTAGTTGTCAGTTTGCACCTAGATTGCTATTCCAAATTTCCAATTCAGATTCCATAAAAAATTCAGTCTTCTAATTACAATCCTGCATGGTTGGTGAGATATGGAAATTAAACAAACTAAACTTACTTCAGATGGAATAAATTATTCTCTCTTGAATATTGAAACACACAGCAACAATTCCATTTTCATCTTAGCTGTTATGTTGCATGCATGAATCCACCAATCAATTTGCAAATGCAAATGTAGATATCTCAACGGCTGTTCATAATTTTGATAAAAGACTAAGTGCCAAATAATCACCAAATTATTAAATTGGTTTTCAAGTCAATTGATGAGCAAGATTAGAGTAATATATAGACGAATTATTGCCAACTTGTATCTCTCTATCTGCCTGTCAAGGACTCACCAACCATCAAATCATAATTTTTTAATTTGTAAATGATATGTCATTCCCAATTTTGCACAGGTAATGGTCCTGATGACTTGGAAAGTGTATAATATATTTTTTTGAATGATTAATCATTTTTACATTTTAAACCAATTTTTATATATATAGGACAAATGAAAATTTATATTGATTTAATAACATCTGAATGTAAAACTTATTTTTTCAAATCAAATTTAAAATTTATGATACCTTTGAGATTTAAGAAAAATAAGAAAAAAAATTATACTTTTCTTTAAGAAAGTGATTGTAAAATATATTTTTAATACGTTCAAATATTCCTTCTATATGGGACATGTGAAACAATAATTATTGTAGACTTTTAAACTAAGTACATATTTAATAACATAGTCACAACTTCTTTATTAATGGGTAAATTACTATTAAAATTATGTATTCAAGAACATAATAATATTTTCTTAAATGATCCTTATGGTTTGGTTAATAATATGATATCACTCAATAATCAAAATTCATCATCTCCATCCTTTTTTTTCCTTTTCCCCATGGCATTTTTTAATGCTGTTAATTAAATAATTGAAGTACATATAATGAGTGTTTTCAAATACTTAATCAAGATGTCTAACTAATTGATAGTAATTGATTGAACAATAATACATAGTTAACTAATTGATAGTAATTAATTGAGGCCTCTTCATAACTATATCATCATAATCTTAGTACAACAAGAATAATATTAATTCATCTTTAAAGAAATCTTCAGTAATATTTAAATTCTACATATATAAAAACTTGAATGCGCGTTAAATTTACATTTTTTTTTTTTTTGGGTTTTTCTCAAGTAATTTTTATTGAACTAACTGTAACCAATAACATACTTCTGATTTCTGAACCTAACCTATTTAACTATTTTTCAAAACTTCCTATATACCAGTATTAAAAGACTACCTGGAACTGAACTGTCGGTACACCTTAACAGCCCCTAACCACCCCCAAATTAAAATTATCCACCACAATTCATCCATCCAAATAGAAATAAAATTAATAATAATCAAAATTAAAAACCTTAACAAAAAGAAACATATCCTCTGCATTAACTCAAAAGGTAATCTTTTGAGTTAATAAATATTGACCGTCTGATTTTAACATGGCCCTTTAAAATTTGTGCGGATATTGTTCGCACGGATCTTAAAGTGGATCGGATGGTCCAGATGTATTAATTCAAAATATTTCGTTTAGAGTTAATGCAGAGGATACGAATTCATGAAATTACATAACCAGCAGTAGTTGGAGCAGAACCATCTTTTAAGGTACTCTGTTCCTTTCTCCCCACCTCACCTCACCTCACCTCATCTCCTTCCTTTCTATACCTCTCTTCCCTTCTTCTCCTCTCACATTCTCTCTCTCTCTCTCATTAATTAACCTTCTCACTAATTCTAGCTTAGAGCCTTAATCTACAATGGCTGACAGAGTATACCCTTCAGCCAAACCAAACCCCCAGCCCCCGGCTTCAACCGGTGCACCGCCATCTTTCCCCGCAACAAAATCTCAAATGTATCAGCGACCGATGTATCGTCCGGCAGCTCCATCCAAAGCACGCCGCCGGTCCCGTGGCTCTTGCTGTCGCTGCCTCTGCTGCTGGTTCTTCATAGTCATCATCCTTCTTGTTTTTCTTGCTGCAATTGCTGGTGCAATTTTCTATGTTCTTTACCGGCCTCATCGCCCTACCTTCACTGTATCATCTCTTCGCCTCTCCACATTCAATCTCACCGCCTCCAATCTTTTAACCTCGAGCTTAGATCTCTCGATCACTGCTCGCAATCCGAACAAAAAGATTGTTTTTCTGTATGATGATATCTCTGTTGGTGTTACAAGCAATGGAGCTGATGTCGGTGATGGATCCATCCCTGGCTTCCTCCACGATGCCAAGAAGACAACTGTTTTGAAAGTGACAGCTGGTGTATCTAAGCAAAGCGTTGACCCGAGCGTGGTTTCAGATCTGAAGAAGAGCAATGTGCAATTGGCAGTGGATCTGGAGACGAAAGCAGGGGTTAAAGTCGGGAGCTTGAAAACAAAGAAGATAGGGATTAAGGTGCATTGCGAAGGATTCCAGGCTGCTGCTCCGGCGAAAGGAAAGCCGGGAGTGGCGGCGACGCCTGATACAGTGTGTAAGGTCAAACTCAGAGTCAAGATCTGGAAGTGGACTTTCTAGTTGCATGCAAGTGGAATTGCCGGGAAGTGTGTGTGATCAGTGACAGGCTTACAGTTACAGTTACAGCTGTGTTTTTGTAAATTCTTTTATTATTGTCATTGTAAGAAAGGGAAAGAATGGGAGCTGAAGGGATTGTTGTTGTTTTTTTTTTTTTTTTTTTCTTTTAGTTGCTGTTTGATTTTTGTTTTGTTTCTTTTTAACTATTTGAATACTTCTTTTTTGTTGTTATTTTTTTTTTAATTGTTTATGATTTGCTTAGATATATATTGGGGAGGGGAATTTTATGATTGAATTCTATGTTGGTCAATTTGAATTTTTTTTTTTTTTTTTTCATTTTCATTACATATAGTGTTGTTGTTTTTTTTCTTTTCTCGTGGAATCAATGTAAGATAATTCGTGAGAAAATAATATAATATGTATTAGCATAGGCGAAAGTCAAGAGTTATATTCTTTTCCCTTATTTTGAGCATCTTTGGCTGAGAAAATGAACTTTTACCTTTCGCATTTATTACTAATAATTGATAAATTGGAGTTAAAAGGGCAGGGAATCCTGGGGGCTGGGGCAGCCGGGCAGGCATGAATAGTTTCAGATAATATTTGAGTTAATCTATGTATATTTTTGTGTGGCTGGTCAATTTTTACAAGACTCGTGCCAATCATAGTGACAAATGAATTATTCGGGTTCGGTTCGGCGAGGTCAAAAATTTGTGATTCGGAAATAATTCGAGAATGATTCGGTATTATTCGGATTAAAGATCTCAGTCTTGTAAGGGAGCAAAAAAAAAATATGGGAAAAATTTGGAAAATTCGAGAAAATTTCGTAAAATTTGCGAATTATTCGGAAATAATTCAGTCAAAGTTCGGTCAACCGAATAATTCGGAATTCGGTTCGGCATCACAAAAAAAAAGAATTATTGGCAAATCTTATTACTATGGTGCCAATAATCATCTTGACAAAATTTTCTCTAACTTTGCGACTCTCATATATAAAATTTTGAGTAGAACTAGGTTGCACCTAAGTTCACCAAGGCTCTTTGTGAGCTCAGCTCTAAAACCTATCGAATTGATTTCAAACAACGAATCCAAACTGTTGAAATTCTTTTACCTTACGAGTGATATGTCTACATGAAAAAAAAATTAATTTTGAATTAATTTAGTATAAAGTCAAGTGGTCAAAATTAGAAAGTTTGTAAATTAATTTTAATGCATTCATTTTTTGGATGCCTTTTGACCACTTGACTCTATACAAATTTAATTTAAAATTATTTTTTTTTTCATGTAGACGCATCACTCGTAAGGTAGAAGGATTTCAACAGTTTGAATTCGTCGTTTGAAGTCAATTCGATATGGTTTAGGGTTGAGTTCACAAAGAGGCTTGGGAGCACCCTAGTTGCACTCTAAAATTTTAGTTGTTAAGTTGTTCAAAATCGCATATAGTTCGTATGTTATAATATTATAGTAAACAAGTGTTCCGAATAATACTCATATGATAGATGTAATTTTCTTTTTCACCACCATTTTGGATTTTTTTTAAAGTTTGACTATTTTATAAATTAACTATTTATGTCATTTTTTTTTTGTGACATGACCAGAAAATAGCAAAAAAAATTCAAATTATTAATTTTATATCTTATCATATTATTCTAAATTATAAATTTACATATGCAGCGTATAAGAAAGTTGATAAGAACAACTCCGACAAAATTTATTTGAGCAAAAAAAAAAATTATCTTGAAAATCTTTTAATCTAGTAATTCATTATAAGAATCAGATATAACTTTATTTGAGCAAATAAAATAAATTATCTTTCTTATAAATCCTTCTGATATCTGGACAAGCAAAAACAATTTTCTTGAAATCTTTTGATTTAGTAAACCGTTACAGGAAGTGGATATTTCAGAAAGGACAGAGAGAATGAAAATCATATAGCGTTGAATAATTGAAGGCGTCGCACGCACTCGCACACAGAACACATGTGTCGGTGGTGAACTTGTAATTGTAAGAAGGGAACTATTTATTAGTTAGTGTATCATTTAATTGTTTTTGAATAAATTATTTAATTTTGTTGAGAGAAGAAAGCAACAAATGAGACAAAGCGTGTTAGCTAGTAAATGCTAGATTGAGGACTTACGCGGAGAATTGAATGCTGTAATTATGTCATTTGGTTAATCAGACATTTTTAGAAAAATGTGGTGCGTTTCAATCAATGCACATTGGAATTGAATCACCAAATAAATTCTTTCAATAACTATTCCTTGTCATCGATTTTATTATGAAAATTATACATTTGACTTCTAATGTCTGGATTTCGAATTGAATGCCTCAAATGGTAACGAAGTTTCCACAGTCAATTCCGTACGATTGGAGAGACAACACTGCAAACAAAACAGCTGTGCTCGTGCTTTAAATGTTTTTTAAGAAACAAACACATTGGATGTAAACCATAAATAGAAAAGCTAAAGTTAGAAAATCAATATGATTATGCTGAAATTTTGAAAAATTATAAAAACTGAAATTTAATTTCGGTCTGAAATTTTGTTTTCTCTCATATTCAAATTAAGATTCGGTCTTCCCATTTTTTTCATTTTTTTTTTAACTTTTCACTCAATCTGGTCATAGTTGATCGTGCGGCCATTGGTGTAGTTGGAGTGACCGAAACTGAATTTGGATCTCTGGGAATTTTTTTTTCTAGACTGAGATTAATTCTCAGTTTTTATGGTTTTTTGAAATTCTGAAGTAATTATATTGGTTTTCTATCTTTCACCTTTCTATTTATGGTTTATAAAAAAATTTCTTGTTAATACAGTCTAATATGAACAATATATTATTAAATGAAAAGAAAATCAAACAATCTAATATGTTGCTTGTGGTATTTTATAATAGATAGGTGCTTGCACTAGTAAAATTGATCACAGTTACTGATATTTCAGTTTGGTAATTACTGCAGACAACAAATTAAAGTAATTTTAGCTTGAACAACGTTTAACACAGATAATTAAGAATTTCAAATAATGTTCTTCGTCTGATAAATTCAAGATTCAAAATATAATATTAAATGTGATTTATGAAAAAGGAGGACGGATCCACTTACATCTTTTTTGGTGACTTCAGATTACACTTTACATTTTTAAAAATTTGAATGTCCAAATAATCGATCCAAACTGTTCAACATTATGGATATATTAAAATGTGCTTCCAGATCAAATTTTATATATTTTTTTAATTTGTTTATTATTTGTTAATTATTTTACAAAATCGTTGTTTTCAAATCATTGAATATTTATACCCATCTTAATAAATAGTAAATAAATTCAAAAAAAATATAAAATTTGATTTGCAAGTATATTTTAATATATCCATCGCGTCAAACAGTTTGAATCAACTGTATGGAATCTGAAAATATAAAATGTAATCTGATGTCACTGGAAAAATAGTGTGAGTGGATCCCTGGAAAAAAAATATTATGAGCACTTCATTTACTCAAAAATAAACAATAAATAAATAAACTCTTGGGAATTGGGATCATTAAAATATTTACAAGGGGGTTGGAATCTTCTTTTGCTACATCTCAATTCATCATTAGAAATGATCTGGTGATCAGTGATTAATATAATATTTTTTTCGTGTAATATTTAATATTATGAAATTTTACTTTATTTGTATCTTTAAAAAAAATCTATAGTCTATTTTTCAACGATGAGTCATGACTCATGAATGCCAAATCAAGTTGGTCCCTCTAAATGTCAAAAACCTAATTGATTAGTAAGAAAAGAAAGAATAAATAGCAGTTATGATGAGTAAGAAAAGAGAGAATAAATTGCAGTTAATCTGATCATGACAGGTGACTGTGAAAAGAAACAAAGAAAAACAAAATGATAACTATATAATAATTAATAACTTCTCACCTCCTCTTAGTGTTCTAAAAACGGGCCGGGCAGGACGGGCAGGGCCTAGGGCGTGCACGGGCACGGGCACGGGCGTCACGGGCACAACGGGCAGGGCATCACGGGCAAAATTTTCAAAAATTTTGCCCTGCCTGTTTAATGCCCGTGCCCGCCACGGGCGCGGAGGCAGGACGGGCCGGGCACCGGGGGCAGGACGGGCAGGGCAATTTTTTTTTTTTTTTTCGTTTTTTTTTTCTGTTTTTTTTTTCTGTTTTTTTTTTCGGTTTTTTTTTCGTTTTTTTTTTTCTGTTTTTTTTTTCTGTTTTTTTTTTCGTTTTTTTTTTTCTGTTTTTTTTTTCTGTTTTTTTTTTCGGTTTTTTTTTCTGTTTTTTTTTCTTTGAATTATAAATCCAAATTTGAACCAATTTAAATTATAAATCCAATAAATTATATTTGAACCAATTACATTTGAATTATAAATCCAATAAATTATAAATCCAAATTCATACCAATTTAAATTCATTTGACATGGTTGTATATTTGAACTCAATAATTTGTTTAGATAGATAGAAAATTAATATTTCCGAATAGTTCAGAGTCTTTAAATAAAATGATTTTCTTACTCTCTAAAATAATAGTATTGAAATAAAAAAAAATGTAAAATTTGATTTCCATGTACCTTTTCACATGAAGATTGTGTTGAGCGGTTCAAATCGACTATCTGAACTTTAAAAATAAAAATATAAATTCATAGCACAGACTAATGTGTGCATTGTACAGTACTGTAATCTCACTCTTATATTTACAATATAACATTAGAAAACATGTGTATTCATATTGTATATATAATCCACTCTTATATTCACAATATAACATTAGAAAACATGTGTATTCATACTGTATATATACTGTAGTCTCACTCTTATATTCACTCTTATATTTTCATTTTGGGATGCATAATCTGTTCTTGATTTTAACTTTTAACAAGAATTTTACTAGATATATAATCCACATAACTCTTTGACTTGTATATGTCATTATGTTGTCGTTGATTTAATGCTAATATTATTCATGAAGATTAAGAAAACATGTGTATTCATACTGTATTTATTTAAATGTAAGTCTCAGTATGTAGAATTAAATTATAAAAATTCATGATTATATTGATATATTGGATTTTGTTACTTTAGGTTCATTTTAAGATGCATTATCTATTTTTAGTTTAGATGCTCTATTTTTTTTTTCTAGAAGAATGTTAAAAGATGATTCACATAACTAAAATTTGAAAACTTGAAAATAAATACCCTAAAAACTCTGAAGAATGTTAAATGATGCACGAAAAGACCCTAAAAACTCTGAAATTGTAAAGAAAATTCGAAAACTCTATATCCGACGGTCGGATCGGGCTGGAAAGTAAGTTAGCTTGGATTTGGGGTTGTGGAGCTCATGTCAAAATTTCAGCCCGATCCGACGGACGGATCAAAAGTTAAATTCAATAAATCTAATTACTTAACAAATAAATCTAATTACATTTCTAAAAAATAAATCTAACCTCAAATCTAACTACTTAACAAATTTAACAAATCTAATTACTTAATATTCAATAAATCTAACATTCAACTTAAATTCTAAATTTATCTACAAAAAAAAATCTAACATCAAATTTAATTTTTAAATTACTCTACAAAAATAAATCTAACATTCAATATTTCAATCTAACAAAATTTAATCTAGCAAAATTTAATCTAACAAAATGTAATCTAACAAAAATTAATGTTATCTTTTTAATTTCGCGGGAAAATCTTCGAGAATAACTTCGTAATTCCGTTTCCGTGTTTGCGTTTGCGTATTTGTTAAACAACTATATTTTTTTTAACAATAAAATTAAAATTGGAGAATAATAAAAATATTGAGATTGAGATTGAGAGAATGAGAGATGAAAATATTGAGAGAGATGTGAAAATATTGAGAGGAATGGGTGTATATTTATAGATTTTTTTTTGGAGGGATTAAAATATGAATTTAAAAAAAAAAAAAAAAAAAAGAGGGCTGCTGCCTGTGGCTGTGGGATTGTGGGGGTCCGGCTGGGAGGAGAAGGAGGGGGGGGGGGGATTCAAAATTTCAAATTTTTTTTCGGAAAAAAAAAAAACACGGGCACGGGCGGCGCGGGCACGGGCAACGGGCACGGAGGGCCGGACAATCGCGGGCGGGGTTCCAAAAAATCGTGCCCGGCCCGTTTAACGCCCGCGGCGCGGGCGCGGGCAGGACGGGCGCGGGCGCGGGACGGGCACGGGCGCGGGCAGGGCACAGGCAGGGCACGCCCGCGGGGGCAAAATTAGAACTCTACCTCCTCTTAATCTAGCATGAAGCGACAACATAAAAATCATGTAATTCATACCACCTTAACTCATATTTTGAGTTTAGATCCGGACCGTCCGAGAAGGAATTATGGGTATTGCACTTCAAACCAGATTGATATGAATTTTGATCAGACGGTCCGGATCTAACCTCAAAATTTGAGTTACTTGAGAGGATCCGGATCACTCCAAATCTTGCTATCATTAGGAATGTAAAAAAGTCATGTTGTGACCGGATACATCACCGCATAGTTCCATCACGACACAATACATGTGTCGGTTACGTGTTGTTAGAAGCGGACCTAGAATTTTCTTCAAGGGGAGCAAAATAATATCGGATCGGATTTAAACCCATTATCTAATTAGATACTCGATAAAAAAATAATGCTTTAATTTATACTTTCCAATACCCTGACTTGTAATTTTTGATATTTAACCTATAATTATAATTATCAATCATAATTCATAAAATTTATTTTAATTTTAATACTAAATTTAATCCGAATTACAATTCAAACATTCAGAGGGGGCAAAAAAAAATTTCGGGAGGGGGGGGGGGGGGCAAAGTCGATTGAAACGTCCCGATATCCACTAAAACTCAAAATCCATGGAGGACAACTGCCCCCCCCCCCCGATCTACATGGGTCCGCCCTGCGTGTTGTGACTCATGTATCCTGTGTTGTGATCATTCATGTGACGTGACAATATTTCAAAAAAATGGCACGACACGTCGCGTGAATGATTTAGTCACAGCACGGCACATGATCACGCGAGTTATACGTGATTAGAACTGTTAGATCTTAATTGAATACCGAACTTTGAATAAACAGACTTAAGTTATAAAAAGAAAAAAAAAGTTAAATGTTTTGAATAAAAGGCATCAAGTACCCGTTTCAAATTGAAACAAAGTTTAGTTACATCCTATTTCATAATCCCATCAACTAAAACACAAAATGATGTGAATAGACAACAAAATATGTATGCCCGCTGCTTAATCAACCACCAAAACACAGTGATAGTAAAAGATAAAAGTAGCACTATAACTAAACGTAGAGTAAGGTAATTAGATCCTACAATTGGATCAATACAAAAGTTAAATCCCATGTCTTCAAGCTGCTGGATATCCGGCCTCCCATTCTAGATGTTCCAGCGCCTCTGTGGCGTCATCACTGTCTTGATATGGTACCAACTGGTTATCATTAGGATCCCAGGAGCGCAGAGGGATAGCATCCAAGTCATCCGGCAGATAGTCGTATGCTGCAATCTTGATTTTCTTCTCAACATGTCCTGACCAATATTCAAACACAGACAAAATAAGCATAATCAGAGATCGAGTTGTTTTGACATCACTTTTTTTTAAAATTGTTTCATTATGGTGTTTCCAGAGTGTCCAACAAAACGCACTATACACAATTAAAAAAGCTTGTTGGTGTGTGTTGTCTAATGTTGCAGAAAAGGAAAAAAAAAAATTAAATGTGACCAAACATGTCATGTATAATCACAATATTCCTCAATTACGGTGTGACTAACGTATCATAATTATCTTTCCGATACATAAAAATCTAACTTAATTGCATCACGTCACTTATTTTCGTCCCTAGCTATGATGTCCTCGATACAACAAGTCATGGGATAAGTTTGGTTTAGATATTTTTATTTCCTTAATAATTCTTGACAATTTTATAGGTACTTTCTTATTTATTATTTATAATTGGGCTGACTAATTAGATAATTTCATAGATCCTTCTTCTTAATATTTCTCGTACTATTTTCTGTACACTTCATAGCACATATTTGACTGTGTCATAATGCCTATCAATTTTAACGGAAATAAACAACAGTAAATTTTATTTAAAACAATTTTTGACGACTATCTGATGACTAAAAAAAGAAAAGAAAATCCATGCATTACAATTTCAAATAGCTAACACGCAAAGTCATTTTACGTTTGACAGCTATCCACCGTTTCTTTTAGAATTTTAAAATTTATAGGACCCCTGCCATATAAATGAACACTCACCTAAATCGAAAGGAAAATTAGGCGAAAACCCAAACTTGAGATAGACACTTATTAGTATTTATTTTTTTATTTAAATTGACAAAAAGTTCACAAGAAATATTTGAGGACCAACCATCTTTTAGGTAACTAAAATTTTGTCTAGTTCTATTTTACCCTTAAACTATTTTCCATTTTATAAAAAAAATTTCAAGAATTACTAGTGACTCTACATTTTAACGCACCAATCTCGACAAAGTTCAATGGCTCAGCTCCCTTGGGCCTGTTCGGCCTCCCACTGTTCACGTGAAAAATTAAAAATTCAGTTTTTTTTTTCTCACATAAACAGTAAAAATCAGTTCAATTCGAGTGTCCATACTCATTCCCAATAGAACGCCGAACAGGCCCTTAAGGTTCTAATTTAACACACAAGTGGTTCCTGATCTTGTGTTCCTACAAAATTTCCATTTGCATCCATATTGGCCCATATATACAAGAAAAGCCCATAGAAAACTGGAAGAAAAATAATAAATAAAGAATATACTTGCGTTTTTTTGAAATAATAATTTTCTGATTTTAATTCGACTAATGTCGTCAGATGCTTCAAAATGTGGGCGTTCACTATAATATTTATATAAATAGATATTCGGATCTACTTTACATTGATTTAACATTTTCTTTATTTCAATTTTTTAGATACTTGAGTTGGCAGGACTCTGTGATGAGGCAAGCAAAATTCTTCAGAAGAAGTACATATTTTCTTTTTCTTTCTAAATTACAAGCTTAAAAAGTTCTTAAACCTTCTGAAGCAAAATGTTAATTTCGAGTTATATGTGTCTCAGATGAATGAGACTGTACGCATACGAATCTTAAAATCGAAGAAAGCCACCGTCGTGCATATGGCAAATACACCATATCACATCCGTAATAGGCTGCATAGTGAGTTTCGTTTGTTTGTTTGTATTAATTTATTATAAAATACAAACTTTTAATTTGTGACTATTGGCTGCATAATTAATTTTTTACTTCATTTTAGCTGGAACATTTATCGAAGAGTCTGGGAAGTATTTTGTTAGATGAAACAATTTATGAGCAGATGAAGAAAAAGTTAATCACAAGCCCAAATATGGATATGGTAAGAACATTGTTCTTTAGTTTAGCAAGTTAATATTTGAAGTAGAATTTTGTGTGTTTATCGGATCGGTTCGGTTAAAACCAAAGAAAAATAGCTAAGCAAGATTTTATTCGGTTTTCAAAAATAGAACCGAACCAACCGAATAAAAACCGAATCGATATTGTGTTTTGGCGTACATGCATGTTGATATGTTTACATTTTTTGTTTTCTTAATAACAGTTGAGGGAAATGGAACTTGAAATGGAGGGTGATGATCATGATGATCTTGATGAAGCCAAGCTGGATCCAATATGGATGTATAATTTAAATGTTATTATGAAAAATAAGGCTTTTAAATACTAATCTAAATATAATCTCACTTTTTTCATTACTGTTTTCAGGGAAAAGCTTGGAAATATGAAGTTTGGAAAATAGCACATTATTAATGACCGGGTGGCCATTTTGTGTATTTCTGAAAATGTCAAACATAGGTTTTTCTATAAACTCTTCTGCTAGAGAGACCATTTTGTTATTGTGGCTCTCATAGAACTTGGAAATTATGAGGGAGGGAGGATTCAGGCTTGGTTTCCTGTTTTCCACACTCTTTTTCTTTTCTTTTTTTCTTTTTTTTTTATGCTCATATTGGTATTTTTTGATTGTCTGTGAAATGGAACCGACAATTGAGTAGCATAATTTATACCAATAAAATTTCTTTTGCTGAGTTGACTTTTTATAATGTTCTTTATAATACAATATTTATTTGATTTTCGTGCTACTCAGCAGTGGTTAAAAATTGATATAATAAATTTTAGAGAATTAAGAATCACAGATTCATTTTATTCAGATTTATTTCTGATGAAGTTTACAGTTGGGATAAAAAATCAATAGTGACTCGAGAGAGAGGAAATAAAACAAATTCCAAGTAATAGCAGCTATTTTCCGAATCGGAATAACAACTGTTATTCTCAAGGAATAACGGCAGATTGATTTCTATAAAGAATATACTAGCATTTTATTAAAATAATAATTTTTCGATTTTAATCTGATTAACGTAGTAAGATGCTTCAAAGTGTAGGCGTTCACAATAATATTTATATAAATAAATATTCATAGCTACTTTACATTGATTTAACATTTTCTTTATTTGAATTTTTCAGATACTTGAGTTGGCTGTAATCTGTGACGAGGGCCGAGGCAAACAAAATTCTTCCGAAGAAGTACACATTTTATCTTTCTTTCTAAATTACAAGCTCAATAAGGTCTTAAACCTTATGAAGTGGAATGTGAATTTCCATTTATACGTGTCGCAGGATGAATGATAATGTACGCAGCTTAAAATCAAAGAAAGACACCGTGCATATGGCAAATACTCCTCATCACATCCATAATGGGCTGCGTAGCATGGTTCGTTTTTTTGTTTGTATTAATTCATTTTAAAATATAAACTTTTAATTTGTGAATAATGACTGCATAATTAATTTTTTATTTCATTTTAGGTGGAACATTTATCGAAGAGGCTGGGAAGTATTTTGTTAGATGAAACAAATTATGAGCAGATGAAGAAAAAAGTTAATTACAATACCAAATATGAATATGGTAAGAACATTGTTCTTTAGTTTATCAAGTTAATATTTGAAGTAGAATTTGTGTGTTTATCGGATCGGTTCGGTTAAAAACAAAGAAAAACAGCTAAACAAGCTTTTATTCGATTTTCAAAAATAGACCCGAACCAACCGAATAAAAACCGGATCGATATTGTGTTTTGGCATACATGCATGTTGATATATTTACATTTTTTGTTTTCTTAATAACAGTTGAGGGAAATCGAACTTGAAATGGAGGGTGATGATCATGATTTGACAGAGCGAGATTTTGATTTGCAAATCTCTTTTGTCGATGCACTTGCTGAAGCCAAGCTGGATCCAATATTGATGTATGATTTAAATGTTATGATGAAAAATAAAGCTTTTCAATAAAAATAAACATAATCTCACTTTTTTCATTACTGTTTTTAGGGAAAAGTTTGGAAAGATGAGTTTGGAAAATAACACAGTATTAATGACCGGGTGGCCATTTTGTGTGTTTCTTAAAATATCAATAATAGGTTTATCTATAAACTCTTTTGCTAGAGAGACCATTTTATTATTGCGGCTCTCATAGAGCATGAAAATTATGAGGGAGGAGGGATATAGGCTTGGTTTCATGTTTTCCAACTTCTTCTTTTATTCCTTTTTATGCTTATTTTGGTATTTTTGAATGTCTGTGAAATAGAACCGGCAATTGAGTAGCATGATATATACCATTGAAATTTCTTTTCCTGAGTTGTTTTTTTTATAATGTTCTTCATAATACAATAGTTATTTGATTTCCCTGCTACTCAGCAGTGGTTAAAAATTGATATAATAAATTTTAGAAAATTAAGAATCACAGATTCGTTTTATTCAGATTTATTTCTGATGAAGTTTACGGTTGGGATAAAAAATCCACAGTGACTCGAGAGAGAGGAAACAAAACAGATTATAAGGAATAGCAGTTATTTTCCGAATCGGAATAACTACAGTTATTCTAAAGGAATAACAGCAGATTGATTACTATTACGAATATACTAGCATTTTCTTGAAATAATAATTTTCAAATTTTAATTCGATTAACATAGTAAGATGCTTCAAAGTGTGGTCGTTCACTATAATATTTATATAAATAAATATTTGGAGCTACTTTACATTGATTTAACATTTTCTTTATTTCAATTTTTCAGATACTTAAGTTGGCTAGACTCTGTGACGAGGCAAGAAAAATTCTTCAGAAGAAGTACACATTTTCTCTTTCTTTCTAAATTACAAGCTTAATAAGGTCTTAAACCTTTTGAAGCAAAATGATAATTTCAATTTATACGTGTTGTAAGATGAATGATACTGTACGCAGCTTAAAATCAAATAAAGCCACCCTACTGTAGACACCCAAAAGTTGTGTAATCTTGAAAGAAAATAATATATTTGCTCCAAACACGAGCTCTAAAATTATGGATGAATCAAGGATATAATATTCATGCTTCTACAAAAAGGTATGCTTTACAACTCAATTTTTCAATTAATGTATCGATCACATCGCTCGTTTCCTTTTTTATTTTTATCCACGGTTTTAAAATAAATTCTACTAGTATAATCATGTAGAATTAGATAAAAACCAAGAATATAATACATTTCTTATATATATGTCTTTAAGATAAAATCTAGTGGGAAGGAACAAATATTTCTGAAAAAATATATCATCTTATAAAATTAAGATAAAATCTAATGAAAAAATATATATTATTACGGATATATTTATGGGTAATGAATGACGGATGTTACAAAATGCCTATTTTAATATCACACTAATATATTATAGTCGCATCAATAAAAAAAAATATTACCAATTAATATCGTACTATATTACTGCTGCAAGAAAATCACTAATTGAACCATAATAATATTGAATTATCAAATCCTTCTGAAAGTGTGTCAAAATTAGAAAACTTATTATGTGTAGTGCCTATGTTCCACTTACCCAACCTATTTTGTAAACATAAGAGGTATGATCTTTGTCTTCAAGTTAATATAATATTAGATGTTCATGGTCTCAAGTAGTCAATAGCCAGTAATAGTTTTAATATTCACATGAAGTTAACAATAGTAAAAGTGGAAGAATGGCAAAAGCTAAGTAAAACCCACACGTTACCTATTGTCCATACATTGGCACTTGTATATATGGTAAGAGAGTGTGAAACTATTCACTTGAATAATGTGCATATATAGTAAAAGTGGGTGAAGCTATTCACTTATGTAAGGTGTCTAATAGTTTCAATATTCTCATGGAGCATGACAATAGTCAAGCAAAATCTACAAGTTACTTATTGTTTACACATTGTCACTTGTATAACGTAGCTATATAGTAAAAGAGTGTGAAACTACTAATTTACGATATCTATTTTTTTCACACGTCTGATCAGCCAATTGAGTCATATCCTAACAGGTCAGGTGCAAATTTGACATTTTATATAGCAAATGTATCAAGCTAATTTGAACTAATTAGAAAAATAATTTATCCTCACTTCTTATTAGTTCATATCAGACGAGTTTCTAATTATTGATCAGTCTAGTTTCATACCTATGATTTTAAACATTGATCAGTCTGAGGAATTAATTAATACGTCACATAAATATCAACATAAGTGGAAATTATTATAAATATTTATAGTTAGCTTATTTTGCATATACTAGCTTATTTATGGCCTTTTGCTTATGCCCCATGAATAATAGAATCATAGATATGTTGTTAACCATTATTTCCACATATTATGCTATTTTCAACTAAGTTAATTTTTGTCATGATATTGGCAACTTGGTATGACTATATTTCAACTATTTTACACATGTAGCATGTAGCAAAAATATTGCAATACGTTCTCTTGAATGAACCATGTAGCATGTAGCAAACAAAAACATTACAATATATTCTCTTGAATGTAGCACTAGTTGAATATTACTATTCACACTATTCAACTATTTTTCACATGTAACGTGTAGCAAAACAAAAAGTTACAAGATGTCTCTACAATGTGGCACTATTTAGTTACTTTTTCATACTATTCACCACTATTTACATATGCAACATATAGCAAAAAGAGTTACAAGAGTCTCTCTTGAAGGGACACTATTTGTTTCAAGGCACAATGTAACGTATAGCAAAAATATTTTTCTTGAACTTGCACTAGTTTGTTGTTATTCATACTAGACACATATACAAGGTCCCTAGTAGAATTACCATTCAATCAACTTTAGTTGAAATATAGTGAGAGTATGTGAGATAGTTAAGATTATTGAAGTGATAGTTAGAATAATAGTTGAACTAAAATCACTTGTGCATTTCTCCATCATTATATATTATGAATTCTAAATATCCAACTAAAATAATAATAATAATAATAACAACAATAATAATAATAATAAATAATAAATAATAAGAAAAAAAAGGGGAAAAATAATAATGATAAAAAATAAGCTACTTAATATATTCGTTGATTGTCAAAATGTTATATTAGATGACTATATTAAAGCCCACATATAATTTGATTATGAGGTAGCAACATTAAAATTTCAGACAGGGCAACTACGTCTATGATCATTTGTATACACAACTAAAAATAGAGTATGAGATCCATCAAAATGAATGAATAGTACTACTATAGCACCATTGTATGGTAGAAATAAAATATGAGATCAATCCCATCATGGCAAGAATCTAGCTACCATTTGTACTTTGAGAGCAAGAGTCCAAAGTTGACAATATAATATATATTAGAGCAACATGAATATATATATGGCTATCATGAGTTGATTGCATAAATTTGTATTAAAGGAAAATTTAAGTATTTTAATCAAAATTTTGACAAAGTTAATAGTCAAAATAAGAAATTAAATTTTCTAATATTATTCTTAGATGGATCATAATAATAATAATAAAAGAAAATAAAAAAATAAAAATAGAATAATAATAAAAAAAAAAAAGGAAGAAGAAGAAAGACACGTTGGGATTTCTTATTTTGTTACATATTCCAATACTATTTGCTACATTACAATACTATTTGCTACATTACTATACTATTTGCTACATGAAATACCATTTTTTTGAATATAATGCGAGAATCTTGCTGCCATATCTCTGTAGGATGAGACATTGGAAATATTGAAGCAAAGGAGGAGATATTGGAAGCTCGCAGATGGCATGAAGTTCCACTATAAATACATGCCCATATTTGCATTCTAAGGCACAGCTGATAAGATCACAAAAAGCATAACAGAGAAAATACACTGAAGGAAATCAGCCCAAAAATAGAGCGAAAATAAGCTTTCAAGAAGCATTTTAACAGAGAGCTTACAAAAAAAAAAAAGAGAGAGAGACATACTAAATATGTTTTCTCAGTAGTCAAGCTTTGAAGATCACGATACTGCAACTTCAAATTTTTATTGTTATTTATTTCTAGTCATTTTATCTTCTACTGTTTTTTTTAGTACTATGTGTTGTTTTGCTCACTTTGTAATTTGCAATATTGTTGAAATATATTTTGAAAGCTAGAAATTAGTAAAGACCGGTTTTTACGGGTGAGTGTGGTGCCTAACACCTTCCACATTCATAACCAAGACACGAACTCATTATCAATGAGTTAAAATGAATTGTATTTCCCGTTTTCTGACGGGTGGCGACTCCAAATAAAATTTATATCACTCTTAAAAGTTTAAGTCGAGTGTCATTTTCGTAGCTACACCTACATATGGCAAATACACCTGATCACATCCGTAATAGGCTGCGTAGCAAGGTTTGTTTGTTTGTTTGTATTAATTTATTTCAAAATATAAGCTTTTAATTTGTGAATATTGACTGCATAATTAATTTTTTATTTCATTTTAGGTGTAACATTTAGCGAAGAGGTTGGGAAGTATTTTGTTAGATGTCACAATTTATGAGCAGATGAAGAAAAAGTTAATTACAAGCCCAAATATGGATATGGTAAGAACATTGTTCTTTAGTTTATCAAGTTAATATTTGAAGAAGAATTTTGTGTGTTTATCGGATCGGTTCGGTAAAAAACAAAGCAAAATAGCTAAACAAGCTTTTATTCAGTTTTCGAATATAGAACCGAACCAACCAAATAAAAACTGAATCGATATTGTGTTTTGGCATACATCCATGTTGATATATTTACATTTTTTTGTTTTCTTGATAACAGTTGAGGAAAATCGAACTTAAAATGGAGGGTGATGATCATGATTTGACAGAGCTAGATTTTGATTTGCAAATCTCTTTTGTCGATGCACTTGCTGAAGCCAAGCTGGATCCAATATTGATATATGATTTAAATGTTATGATGAAATATAAAGTTTTTCAATAAAAATAAACATAATCTCAATTTTTTCATTACTGTTTTCAGGAAAAAGTTTGGAAAGATGAAGTTTGGAAAATAGCAAAGTATTAATGACCGGGTGGCCATTTTGTGTATTTCTGAAAATGTCAATAATAGGTTTTTTAATTTTTGGAGAATTAAGAATCACCGATTTATTTTATTCAAATTTATTTCTGATGAAGTTTACTGTTGAGATCGAAAATTAACAGTGACTCGAGAGAGAGGAAACAAAACAGATTCCAAGTAATAGCAGCTATTTTTCGAATCAGAATAACTACTGTGAGAATAACAACAGATTGATTTCCATTAAGATTATACTAAATTTTATTGAAATAATAATTTTTCGATTTTAATTCGATTAACGTAGTATGATGCTTCAAAGTGTGGGCGTTCACTATAATATTTATATAACTAAATATTTGGAGCTACTTTACATTGATTTAACATTTTATTTATTTTAATTTTTTAGATACTTGAGTTGGCTTGACAATTTGACGAGGCAAGCAAAATTATTCAGAAGAAGTACACATTTTCTCTTTCTTTCTAAATTACAAGTTTAATAAGGTCTTAAACCTTCTGAAGCACAATGTTAATTTCAATTTATACGTGTCGCAGGATGAATGATATTGTACGCAGCTTAAAATCAAAGAAAGCCACCGTGCATATGGCAAATACACCTGATCACATCCGTAATAGGCTGCGTAGTGAGGTTTATTTGTTTTTTTTTGTATTAATTTATTTTAAAATATAAGCTTTTAATTTGTGAATATTGACTGCATAATTAATTTTTTATTTCATTTTAGGTGTAACATTTAGCGAAGAGGTTGGGAAGTATTTTGTTAGATGTCACAATTTATGAGCAGATGAAGAAAAAGTTAATTACAAGCCCAAATATGGATATGGTAAGAACATTGTTCTTTAGTTTATCAAGTTAATATTTGAAGAAGAATTTTGTGTGTTTATCGGATCGGTTCGGTAAAAAACAAAGCAAAATAGCTAAACAAGCTTTTATTCGGTTTTCAAATATAGAATTGAACCAACCAAATAAAAACTGAATCGATATTGTGTTTTGGCATACATCCATGTTGATATATTTACATTTTTTTGTTTTCTTGATAACAGTTGAGGAAAATCGAACTTAAAATGGAGGGTGATGATCATGATTTGACAGAGCTAGATTTTGATTTGCAAATCTCTTTTGTCGATGCACTTGCTGAAGCCAAGCTGGATCCAATATTGATATATGATTTAAATGTTATGATGAAATATAAAGTTTTTCAATAAAAATAAACATAATCTCAATTTTTTCATTACTGTTTTCAGGAAAAAGTTTGGAAAGATGAAGTTTGGAAAATAGCAAAGTATTAATGACCGGGTGGCCATTTTGTGTATTTCTGAAAATGTCAATAATAGGTTTTTTAATTTTTGGAGAATTAAGAATCACCGATTTATTTTATTCAAATTTATTTCTGATGAAGTTTACTGTTGAGATCGAAAATTAACAGTGACTCGAGAGAGAGGAAACAAAACAGATTCCAAGTAATAGCAGCTATTTTTCGAATCAGAATAACTACTGTGAGAATAACAACAGATTGATTTCCATTAAGATTATACTAAATTTTATTGAAATAATAATTTTTCGATTTTAATTCGATTAACGTAGTATGATGCTTCAAAGTGTGGGCGTTCACTATAATATTTATATAACTAAATATTTGGAGCTACTTTACATTGATTTAACATTTTATTTATTTTAATTTTTTAGATACTTGAGTTGGCTTGACAATTTGACGAGGCAAGCAAAATTATTCAGAAGAAGTACACATTTTCTCTTTCTTTCTAAATTACAAGTTTAATAAGGTCTTAAACCTTCTGAAGCACAATGTTAATTTCAATTTATACGTGTCGCAGGATGAATGATATTGTACGCAGCTTAAAATCAAAGAAAGCCACCGTGCATATGGCAAATACACCTGATCACATCCGTAATAGGCTGCGTAGTGAGGTTTATTTGTTTTTTTTTGTATTAATTTATTTTAAAATATAAGCTTTTAATTTGTGAATATTGACTGCATAATTAATTTTTTATTTCATTTTAGGTGTAACATTTAGCGAAGAGGTTGGGAAGTATTTTGTTAGATGTCACAATTTATGAGCAGATGAAGAAAAAGTTAATTACAAGCCCAAATATGGATATGGTAAGAACATTGTTCTTTAGTTTATCAAGTTAATATTTGAAGAAGAATTTTGTGTGTTTATCGGATCGGTTCGGTAAAAAACAAAGCAAAATAGCTAAACAAGCTTTTATTCGGTTTTCAAATATAGAATTGAACCAACCAAATAAAAACTGAATCGATATTGTGTTTTGGCATACATCCATGTTGATATATTTACATTTTTTTGTTTTCTTGATAACAGTTGAGGAAAATCGAACTTAAAATGGAGGGTGATGATCATGATTTGACAGAGCTAGATTTTGATTTGCAAATCTCTTTTGTCGATGCACTTGCTGAAGCCAAGCTGGATCCAATATTGATATATGATTTAAATGTTATGATGAAATATAAAGCTTTTCAATTCTAACTAAACATAATCTTACCTTTTTCATTACTGTTTTCAGGAAAAAGCTTGGAAAGATGAAGTTTGGGAAATAGCACAGTATTAATGACCGGGTGGCCATTTTGTGTATTTCTGAAAATGTCAATAATAGGTTTTTCTATAAACTCTTCTGCTAGAGAGACCATTTTGTTATTGTGGCTCTCATAGAACTTGGAAATTACGAGGGAGGAAGGATTCAGGCTTGGTTTTCTGTTTTCCAACCTCTTTTTGTTTTTGTTTTTGTTTTCTTTTTTATGTTCATAATGATATTTTTGACTGTCTGTGAAATGGAATCGGCAATTTGAGTAGCAGTATATGTACCAATGAAATTTCTTTTGTTGAGTTGCTTTTTTTTTAAATGTTCTTCGTAATACAATAGTTATTTGATTTCCCTGCTACTCAGCAGTGGTGAAAAATTGATATAATAAATTTTGAAGAATTAAGAATCACATATTCATTTTATTAAGATTTATTTCTGATGAAGTTGACGGTGGGATCGAAAATCCACAGTGACTAGAGAGAGAGGAAATCAAACTGATTCCTAGGAATAGTAGCTATTTTCCTAATTAGAATAACTACTGTTATTCTCAAGGAATAACATCATATTGATTTGTATTAAGTATATACTAGCGTTTTATTGAAATAATAATTTTCTGATTTTAATTCGATTAACGTAGTAAGATTCTTCAAAATGTGGGCGTTCACTATAATATTTATATAAA
Organism: Carex arenaria; assembly: GCA_964058825.1. Lineage (NCBI taxonomy): Eukaryota > Viridiplantae > Streptophyta > Magnoliopsida > Poales > Cyperaceae > Carex > Carex arenaria. Next base: position 93,129 of record CAXKVW010000238.1, read on the forward strand.
TAAATATTCGGAGTTATTTTACATTGATTTAACATTTTTTTATTTCAATTTTTTAGATACTTGAGTTGGCTGGATACTTTGACGAGGCAAGCAAAATTCTTCAGAAGAAGTACACATTTTATCTTTCTTTCTAAGTTACAAGCTTAATAAGTTCTTAAACCTTCTGAAGCAAAATGTTAATTTCAATTTATACGTGTTGCAGGATGAATGATACTGTACACAGCTTAAAATCAAAGAAAGCCACCCTGCATATGGCAAGTACACCTGATCACATCCGTAATAGGTTGCGTAGCGAGGTTCGTTTGTTTGTTTGTATTAATTTATTTCAAAATATAAGCTTTTAATTTGTGAATATTGACTGCATAATTATTTTTTTTATTTCATTTTAGGTGTAACATTTAGCGAAGAGGCTGGGAAGTATTTTGTTAGATGTCACAATTTATGAGCAGATGAAGAAAAAGCTAATTACAAACTCAAATATGAATATGGTAAGAACATTATTCTTTAGTTTATCAAATTAATATTTGAAGAAGAATTTTGTGTGTTTATTGGATCGGTTTGGTTAAAACCAAAGCAAAATAGCTAAACAAGCTTTTATTCGGTTCTCAAATATAGAACCGAACCAACCGAATAAAAACTGAATCGATATTGTGTTTTGGCATACATGCATGTTGATATATTTATATTTTTTGTTTTCTTAATAACAGTTGAGGGAAATAGAACTTGAAATGGAGGGTGATGATCATGATGTGACAGAGCCAGATTTTGATTTGCAAATCTCTTTTGCCGATTCATTTGCTGAAGCCAAGCTGGATCCAATATTGATGTATGATTTAAATGTTATTATGAAAAATAAAGCTTTTCAATACTAACTAAACATAATCTCACTTTTTTCATTATTGTTTTCAGGAAAAAGCTTGGAAAGATGAAGTTTGAAAAATAGCACAGTATTAATGACCGGGTGGCCATTTTGTGTATTTCTGAAAATGTCAATAATAGGTTTTTCTATAAACTCTTCTGTTAGAGAGACCATTTTGTTATTGTGGCTCTCATAGAACTTGGAAATTATGAGGGAGGGGGGATTCAGGCTTGGTTTCCTGTTTTCCAACCTCCTTTTGTTTTTGTTTTTGTTTTTTATGCTCATATTGGTATTTTTTTACTGTCTGTGAAATGAAATCGGCAATTGAGTAGCATGATATATACCAATGAAATTTCTTTCGCTGAGTTGTTTTTTTATAATGTTCTTCATAATACAATAGTTATTTGATTTTCCTGCTACTCAGCAGTGGTGAAAAATTGATATAATAAATTTTGGAGAATTAAGAATCAAAGATTCATTTTATTCAGATTTATTTCTGATGAAGTTTACAGTTGGGATCGAAAATCCACAGTGACTCGAGAGAGTGGAAATAAAACGGATTCCAAGGAATAGCAGCTATTTTTTGAATAGTAATAACTACTGTTATTCTCAAGGAATAACAACATATTGATTTCTATTAAGAATATACTAGCGTTTTTTTGAAATAATAATTTTCTGAATTTAATTTGATTAACGTAGTAAGATGCTTTAAAGTGTGGGCGTTCACTATAATATTTATATAAATAAATATTCGGATCTACTTTACATTGATTTAATATCAGACTAATCGGAATATACTAGCGTTCACTAATTGCCATTGAGAGATTTTGTAACTAATTAATATCAGACTTTTGACAATATTTATCTTTTTAATATAAATTGTCACTATATTTTGGATCTTAGATGATCAAATCAAATTTCATTTATAAAAATATCACTGGTGAAAATACATATTTTATGACTAGTGTAGATTTAGTAAATATCAATTCAATTTTATTTTTTATGACTTAGTGTAGACTGTAGACTAGCTAACTATCTTATTTATTTATTTATTTTTGGGAATATATTGGCAGGTGCTGCCAAGTGCTTTTCATTAAAATTAAACGGCATTATACATCTTAGTACAGCAGAAAAATAAAAAATTCATGGATCAACTACAAACCTACAACTACCTCTGCTAGCTGCTACCTAACAGTGCCATGCAAAATCTAATATAACCTTGTTACATATAAAGATCTGAAGAAAAGAAATTAAAGGCACATATATATATCTTCCCTCTGAAGGTTTCTCCTCTAGCTAGTCTGGTGCATGCCTCTTATATAATAGGCTATGATAATTGATAAACCCTTCTGCATGTACGTGTTTCAATATATACCGCTCCCACAACTTAAATTAGCTTCATTCAATAGTTTTGGTACCAACGCGTTCATGCCTTCCACAGGTTCCAGGATGTACATGCGAAAAGTGTTTGCCACTTCTTTCGAGCTGCATACTGATCCCCTAATTAAACGCTGACAAGTTATTTGATCTTGTGAAAATTTGCTATATATTATACCCCCACCTCTGCTGCCTGGTGCAATATTATATGCTCCAGATTTAAAGATAGAGCTAAAGAAATGGAGAGAGTATAATCTTGAATTGTATTGATCTCAATCTCTTACAGATCTAGAGTATAATGACCTCTATTTAAAGGGTCTAATCAGAGACTATTACAGAGGCTTAATAGCCTAACTAACTGTCAACAAAATAATGTTTATTGTAACTAACTAACTAACTAACTTAATCAACAGAATATTGTTACCTCGAATATTTAGCCAATGTTATTTGTCTAAGCTATACTTATCAAGATTTCTCCGCTCTGTACGTGTCAGCAGGTCTTATTCTCCTTTTATACGACACACCTCCCCCCGTTAATATTTTTGCCCCTCAACATTACAAACAAGAAAAACCTAACCGTTGGTACGTGGAGCCCTGAATGTCCAAACCTGCGATGTTCTGAGCTTCCCTTCCCTGTAGAGGAATTATCAATGAAGTCCTTGAAAGTTCATAACAGTAAACCAGTTTCTCAATATGCACTGAAACTGATGTCAGTTCCGCAGTAGCAGTTTAGCACTCAAATAGAGGTACTAATATAACAAATACAATTTTAACTTGGTCATACGGGTGACCAAGTACTAGGGAAAAACAGAGATTAATTATCAGATCAAAAATCAAGGCAAGACAAGAATTTCCACAGTTCAAGGTACCCAAGCCTCAAACCATAATCGATTTACATAATCAGAAACTTAAAGAGCTCATAGGCTCATGAAAAGAAACACAACAGCAAGGACTTCTCAACGATACACAGGTCAGCCTCCTCCCACCTCGCCTCCGGACCAACACTTGAGTCTTTCGAGCACAAACGAGTAAAAACAAAATCAAGGTTTGTGCGGTTTGCACATCGAGAGAGAGATCGAGAGAGAGAGAGAGAGCACAAGGTAAACGTTAACAATGAACAGATTTTTGAGAGAAATAGAAGTTAAATGTGAGATGGAGTGAGAGAGTTTTCAGCCCACGGAGAGAGAGATAGAGAGAGAAAGAGAGAAACCGAGAGATATAGAAGAGGGGAGAGAGAAATGGACACGGTACGGCCTCGTGGCCGTAGTATGTAGGCGTGCACGTTAGTCGTTGCTAGCACGCGGGAAAGAGTACGGTGATCTCGTCGCTCGGCATGGGTCGATCAATGCTTAGTTGATATCATATTTAATGTTGTAATTAAATAATTTATTATTTACAAGATTTCACTTTTAATTATCTTTAATTATGGTTTACAATAGTTAATCATTTTTAAATTTCAAATTATCACACATACTTTACCTGGAATTCACAGTTTCGAAGTTCAGAACTATACATTCATCAAGGGACTATGCGGTACAAAGTACATGATCATCATACTACTATACAGAACTGCAGACTTCTATCGGGTTAAAATTGAATGTAGAACGAATTCCCTGCGGCTAGAGACCAACATGATAGAAGATCATCAATGTCTTCTATCGGTACTGACACCTTACCGATAGAATAAATTTTGGCATTTCTATCAATAAGGGTACGATACCGATAGAAGGTATTTTACAATTACTATCGGTATGGGTACCGGCCGGGCCGATAGATGTGAGCAGCTCTTCTTCTGGTTCATCTAAGCATGCAGTAGACCTATCACCTATCTGCTATCTCTCTCTCTTGTGGACTTGTGGTTTCACATTTTCTATATTGAGGGATGAGCTTGGGTCTGATGTCCATCGGACTCAAACTGGTCCGATGGGTTCCATCACCATTAGATTCGCTTTAAGATCCGTGCACACGTATATTAAAACGAACACGCACAGATATTAAAGCAGAGTACACGGATCTTAAAGCAAATCGGACGGTGATAGAACCCATCGGATCCAGTTTGAGTTCGATGGGCATCGGACCCAAGTTGCTCCCCAGCTATCCGCATGGCAGGTATTTAAATTTGTACGAACAATTTTTCTTTTTATTTATTTGCTCTGTATCTAGTCTTGTTGGAAGAATTCACTTACCAATTTTATTTGTTGATTTTGATATAAATTTGTATTATCATTTTCTTTCTTTAAGAAAGTCATTAAAGTTCTTGTTGCTGTGATTTATATTTATATTCAGAGAGTGCTCATATATACATAAATGTCGTTGTGTCTAGAAAGTCAATATTTCCAACCAGTGGCGGATCCAGGATTTCTGTTAGGGTAGGGTACGTACTAATCGAATTCAAATATTTAATCGGGTTCAAACCCGTTAACTTATCGGGTGCACAATTACAACTCAATCCATATAACTACGTTTATTATAAAATCTGTTATTGTTATAAAATTGACTAACACAGTACTAAAATTATTTTAGTAAGCCAATTAATTAGAAATTCTGTTTGGCACAATTCAAAGTGGGACTGTTCTTAGCAAATTGAAGTAAAAGTTTAGATAAAAATTTAACCGAAATATAAGTGTTGAATAATAAAAGGCATAAAAAGTTCGACCAACCCATTTCTTAGAATTATAATAATAGGTCCCACCGTAAGATATTTCTTGTTCTCTTATTATCTTTTATTTTATTTACGAAATAGATTATCACATATCTGAAAAATAACGATATACACAGAATCGACCAAAACTCAGAAGGAATGACCAAGTCGAACTAGGAGTAGGCACTACATCGAATTAGGGTTAGGTACATTGAACAACTAGCACTAGATCGAAATAAAAAAAAAATTCAAATCCAGAGGTAGACACTTGCCTACCCCAATTTGTATATGGATCTGCCAATGGTTCCAACGGTAGTCCCATGGAAATAATAAGTGTCAACATTTGAGATTATTTCCATGCGTATGATGGTCAAGTATTTTCATATACCTTTCACTATAAATTAATTTCATGGTGGTCGAGTATTTTATAATAAATACTATAAAATATTTGTAGACACGTACCATTAGAAGATATTTTATTTTGTGGTCGACAACCATATTATTTATTTCTGTGGGTTATAATATAAACAAAATAAATATTGTAAACAACATTTTAGAAGATACTTTATAGTATAAACAAAATAAATATTGTAAATTAATTATAAGGACCCACTCAAAAAACAAATTAAATAATCGTCAAATGATTTTGAGAGATACCGAATATTGAACTCAAAAACCAAAATAAAATGAATATTTCTAAGAAAAAAAACTTCTCGCTCCTATGTACGCTATAAGATAACTTTATCTGCAAACATTTTAAAAAACTTCGATTGTAAATTTGTTATTATCTTTAGGATAACTGCAAAGCAAGGGTTTTTATTTATAGGATTATAGTATCTGTCTCGAAAATGTGGATCTGCAATTCAAAACACCGTCCCTGCCATTACCTTCGCCTTGGCTGCTGCTCTCAGGTAATGTAACATAACCCTTTATGGTGTGATTCAGTTCTTATTTAACGGAAAGACAATTCTGCACAGATGGACATGTATTAGTATATCAACTAACACCCATGTATTATTAATGCATGGAGATAGGAGTAGGTCCGATGGGCATCGGACCTACTTTTAGGTTCAATTAGCTCTAACACCATACGATTATCATTGAGATTTATGTGCACGGAAACTAAAAAATACTTGTATGGATTTTAATGAGTTTGCACGAATCTTGATGCAGATCTGATGGTCATTTAACCCATCGAAAAAGGTAGGTCAGATGCCCATCGGACCTACTCTCAATTGATGCATGACATAATTTAAGAAAAAGCGATTCTGTACTGCAGTACAAGTAAAGCTAACTGCAACCTTTTGCAATGTTAGACATAATAATAGTGTAACCCAATTTGTTTTTTTGTTTTTTTTTTTATTATAGGCTTGAAGAAGTTAACATAAGCATGATATGTGGAGTACCAAAGGAGGTTGACACCATAGTTAACATGTATAGGACTAGGAGGAACTACAGCCATTACTCTCTGCAAAGGGCTACCTCTACTAAATCATCAACTACCTCACAACAAAATCTTAGGATCAATTTTTGCTTCTTCAAACCCAACTTTGAACTGGACTTTGGGTTGTATCATCGTCATAGGAAATTAGCTCACAATAAAAATGTGGTATTCTATTGAGTCATGCAAAATTAAAAATAAAAATGGTACCTTACAGTGAATGTGGGATTATGACACTAATTTTAGGAAATAAATCTGCTGTGATCCAAAGAATCACAGGAGGGATCCTGCAATTAATCCACCCATTTATCTATTTTGAAATTCCTGCATCTAAAGTCTAAACTATCTGTTTTTGAAATTCGTACATGAAGAGGAATAAATAGCTGGATTGGGAATTTCAGGATTCTGTGATTCTTCTGAATCACAGAAGATTTATTTCCCTAATTTTAGACTTGAAAAGATTGATCCATCCCGGTCCCTTAATGGGCCTAAAGATTGATCCAGCCCATTTTAGACTGACACTTATTTAAGACATTTGAAATTCAGAGACTTCAACAGATCTCCTCTTCTCTCTTTCTCTCTCGATCAAGTTTTCTCTAGGGTTTTGCACATCTCGATCTCAGGGGCGGATCTACATGACATCAGGGGTGGGCAATTGCCCTACCCTGGATTTTGAAAAGTAATTTACAGAGTATGTGTTTTGAACTCTTGCCCCACCCTGAAAAATATAATTGCCCTACTCTGCTGAGTCTATATTTATCATTCTCCTTGTATAAAGAATTAGATTTTGAGAATCGATTTTTCCCTCCCATCTTTCTCCTCTATGATTTTTATTTTATCGTAATTTTGTGTGAATTTCTAATGATTTTCTGGAGAAGAAGGTATCATTAATCTGCATAGATGTGGAGCACATGAACCAAGAAACTGCACTGCTCGGTTTTCATAAACCAGACATAGCACTTGAAACTAATGAATTGAATGGCCCTATAGCTATTAAATTCTTTTCTTATTTCTATGTGGACGTGGTGTATGCGGACCAAAACTCTGAACCAAGAGTGGTTTTTTGTGAGCCGCGTCCAAGATTGGACTGAACGTGAAGCGTTGGATTTAAAATCAGCACCGTCTCGCTGGTGCTAATTGACTCCCTTTAATGGGGAATTCAGATCCAGTGAAGTAACCCAAAGATTGGGTTTTAAATCGGGACCGTCCAATTCGAATCCGAGACAATCCATCCGGATCTGAGGTGCACGCATCTCAAGAACGAATTCGAATCCCAAGACAGTTCTGAGCGACGGATTCGAATCGGACGGTCTTAATCCAAAACCCAAAGATTGGGTTACATTAGGGGATCCGGACTCCTTTATGGGCCCACATGTAAGATTAAATGAGAGATAGGAGAAGAGGTACGCAATAAAAAATTTCGGATGACCTGAGATAGCTCAGGTGATACTGTTTTGTGGGCCAGTTGTGAAGTGGCGCCCATCCCCTTTCTTCTAATTTGTTTTTTCTTTCTGTTTTATTTTCTTTTACTATTTCTTCTTCTCCATTTTCAAAGCTACTTAATGTCTCCATTTCCTTTGATCTATCAAATTTGCTAATTGCTTTTAAATTATTTTGCTTTCTTATTACATATATTTATTATTTAGGAGTTAAAATACAGTTATTAATATGTAATTAAAAGAGCTTAATGATATATTCATGAAAATTAATATCGAATTTTTTATTTGTATATCATATCTAGATCCGAAGATTTTTTTATATTGTTTATATTTTATCTAGTACCCGATTAACTAATAAGTTTAAATCCGATTAGCTACTTAAATCCGACTAATTGTTTTCTTGCCCTACCCTGGCAAAAATTCTAGATTCGCCCCTGCTCGATCTCCATCAATGGCGGTTGTAGACTCCGCTCCTCCCGTCGCTAAAAAGCGCGGAAAAAAGCGCGGCAAAATTGTGCGCCAAGCCAACATCGCGGAGGCGCCCGCCCGCACCCACTCGTCTAAAACTAAGACAATCACTGACGCTGAGCGCCAAGCCAACATCACGTTGCAGCGCCACGTGGCCAATGTTGTAAATACAACCCTTGCTTTCCACCAAGAGGTTTGTTTAAAATTCTTCAAATTTCCCAGTGTTGTTTTATGTTTGAATAATTGCTTTGGATGGTCCAGAATCATCTAAAGACAGTGATTTTTTTTTTTTAAATGAAGTGAAAATTCAGATTTTTTTTTTTAAAATGGTAATTATAACCGATTTATTAATCAAAGAAGCCAATCCGGACGAAAAGTTTTAAAAATAGCCTCTATCGGTTTCGGAACCCGGTGGAGCTTTTTCGGGCCTTCCTACACCGGATTGGGCATCCGGTGGAGACTAATTGTTACATTTTCGGGCCATTCTGTGCCGCGGCCACAGAAAATCAGAAAAAATGCTCCACCGGATTGGGCATCCGGTGGAGGCTTGTTTTATAATTTCCACAGCACGAATTCTTTGTCTCTGTCTCTATTCCTTCCTTCTTCTCTCCACCATTTTTTTTTATTCTTTCCAAATACTCCATCATTTTTTCATTCAATTGTTTCAAAATTCTCAGATCGTCCAAAAAAATTGAAAACTCTTTCGATCTACGATTTTAACAAGGTAAAAATCCGATTTTTTTTATAATTTTTAATTTTGGCCGAATTAAATTAAATAACTCATTTAATTGAGTTTGTTTAGTATATTTAGTATTTTTTGTGTAATTTAGTGTTGAATTAGCAATTGGCTACAATTTAGTGTAATCGTAGTATTAATTTGTATAATTTAGTGTAATTTGTGTTATGTAGTATAATTAGTTTAATTTGTGTAATAGAGTTAAATTTAGTGTAATTTGTGTTATGTAGTATAATTAGTTTAATTTGTGTAATTTAGTATAAATTTGTGTAATTTGTGTTATGTAGTATAATTTAGTGTTATGTAGTTTAATTTGTGTTATGTAGTTTAATTTATGTAATTTGTAGTTTAGTATAATGTAGTTTAATTTGTGTAATTTGTAGTTTAGTATAATGTAGTATAATGTGTAATTTGTAGTTTTGTATAATGTAGTTTAGTATAATGTATTTTAGTGTTATGTAGTATAATTTGTGTAAAATTGGATAAATGTGAAGTTTATTATTTTGGATCTCCACCGGATTGCGGAACCGGTGTGGGTTAATTCTGTGTAATATTTCGTGCAGCACTGTGGCAGAGCAAAAAATGGCTCCACCGGATGCCCAATCCGGTGTAGGCCGGCCCTCTCTAGCTCCACCGGATGCCGAATCCGGTGGAGGCTATTTTTGGAACTTTTTAGTCCCATTGGCTTGTTTATTTGATTTTTCAGTTATAATTACTAAATTAAAAAAAAAATCGAAAATTCACAGTAACTTTGCATATACCCAAAAGGTTATATTTCTCATTAACTGACTATAAATTTCTGAGTACTTCACACAGGTTGTAAAATTAAAGAGAGTTGAGTGGAAAACTGAGGATAATTTTTTGTTTAACTACACAATTGAGGTTAAATAACACTTGATTACAAAATCTATGAGAGAAAGATTGTGATAAATTGATATTGTATTTCTCCTTTACCCATTATTTGACAACTGAACTCAGATGTAGAACCATATTTAATGTAGCAATTAGTTCAAATCAAGTTTAAATTGATGTCAATTTTACACAGGTAAACAACAATTGAGGATCACCCTTGCAACTTATTTTCCTTTTAAAAAATTAACTGAATCATTTTGATCAAGTTCGTTATAACAAAGTTTGCTTGTTTGACCCATTTCAGTGCTTGAAATATTTGCGCAAGCCATAAAAATAGCAAGAGGATCGATGATCAAGTCAGCAACGACCGGGGTTCAGAACAAACTGTCGATTTATTTGGTTTAAGGACTATTAGATATATTTTGTTGTTTAACCGTATCAGTTATATTTATTGGAGTAAAGTGTTTAACTATATTATATGTTTAATTTTTTTGAGTTGTCGTTTAAGTTTAGTTTGCAATTTCACTTTTAGATTTAATTTAGGATTTATATTTATTTAGTTTTAGTTTGTCTCATGAATTTTGTTGAACTAATATGTCTTTCTGGTATAGCGATATTGTTGTTAATTTGATTCTTGAAAAATTGATGTTATGTTTTAATCTTGTGAAGACATCAATCAGCTCTTAATCTTGTTTAAGGCCAGGCTCACTTCTTTTTTTTGCATGCTTAATAGATATTAATATAAAGATATGAGCACATTTAGTACATCAAAAGCTTTTAAAAGTTATATGGATCATCAAACCTGTTACCATAGTAGCTCACATTTGGCACTGTGACATAAAGATATGAAATCAATATATTTTCATTCCATACACTGAAACGGTGAAAGATGATAAATAAAATAGAATGAAAACATACAAACAAATTGTATGTGGAATTTTATTTACATCTTGTGAAATTAATACCGGATTAATCGATATGTAAATAGCAGTTATCTGTACCTTAAATCTCATTTATTCTAATCCCTATAATCTAGAAAGTAAATATCATCTATTATAATTTCTATAATATAGTATATATTCTAGGAAAAAAATCATATCTCAAAGTATATTCTACAACCAAAATATACAGTATCAACAATAATGACTTTTTTCGATTGAGAAATAAAATTACATATTTTTATCAGTCGCGGGGTGGTGTTGTACCAAATGTCGGCATACTGGTCGGAGCATCCAAGTGGTGTGATTTGGTTATCTAATGGGCTTCTTACCCTTACTTGATAATCGATTCAGCACTGTATGCCAGAATTGGTACATAGTGGCAGGAGAAAAGTGTTGGAACTTGAGTTCTAAAAACTCAAAATTGTTAAAATCATCGTTTGTAATATTTTGCAAAGTTGAGGACTAATATGAAAATCCTCATATCTAATTAATCCAATTTCAGGTTCTTTCTTATTATAACTGTTATTCATTAATGAAAACATTGAAGAGGCGCCAGCAAGCCTCTATTTATTTCCGTATTTTCTGTGATAACAGAAATAATTAAACTAGCCATTAACCTCTATTCATTCTCTAATTAATTTGATTTGTTTTCTTAACATCTGTTATCAAGAGGTGCAACCTTTATGATTATATATATGGCTCTCTTCTCTGTCGATTATCGAACATATGAGAAGAAATAAAATTACAATCTCTCTCTTGATTTACTCCCCCGGAAAATCTCTTTGATTTATTTTCCATTTCATTTTATTCCAATTAATCAAATTCTGATCTATGCTGGATATTGCGGAGTTATCGTAAGTTACTTCCATGGCGTGCCTAAGAAGTTAACAACCCCAGATTATCTTGGTTGCGGTTCCATCTTGCACGATGAGACGGAATACGCTTAAGGACAGTGCTTCGCACGATCCGGGTAACTCTATTTCAATTTGATTTATTTTAATTAATTTATAACTATCTGAATATTCATGAAAATTTATACCAACAAAAAGTACCATTGTCTAGCTCAGCAGTTGTCGTGGTTGGTGTTGGGTGAAGATATTACCACCAAAAAGCATGTTTTCTTCAACCTTTCTGAAAACAAGCATTACTACATCTACATGGACCTACGCCTACCCGAGCTGCACGGGCAATTTGCATGTGGTTCTTCATTTGGTTGGCTCTTTACAGTAGATATCGCTTTGAACATCCATATGTTGAATCCATTTACCTTGTAGATGCTGAAAAAACTATTAGCTTGGTTTCCAAGGTTATCTTGGATCATGATTCAAGTGAGAGGTCAGATTTTAATCACCAGCTTGTTTTAAGAGGTAACCTTTTGGAGACAAGGTGATCTACCTCGGACTGTATCTATGTACAACTATTCTGGAGTTAACGACATTATATTTTAAAGGAAAATTCTTTGATGTTCGATATATTCATTCTAATGAATTTTTTCTTGTTGATGTTGGTCGGGATTCAAAACTCATACGGCTTCTTCTTTTTTAAGGTCAGTTGGCCAGAAGCCAGCTGACAATATATGAAGATTAGAAAAAGTATTTAAAAAACCCCGGATGATTTTTTTACACTCCTACACTTCTAATTATATTACAAATGGTACACAAAATGCTCAAAAATAATGCAATTTGCGGGCATGGTCACCATTACCCCCATTGCCCCACTATTGTTCACTCTACTAACAACTGGTTGCCCATAACAATGCTTGTTCTGCAGTTTATTAATTAACCTATGCACTTGTTTACTGTCTTGGGAGAAAATCCGTCTGTTTCTCTCCTTCCACAACTCCCACACACCCCCCTGCCCAAACTCTGTCCCATCTCTTCCTACATTCTCCATGTAATACAATACCTTCCTTTCTCGTCCAACCAGGCATCTCCGATGGATGTAGAGTTAGCCGGTACCGTGAGGTTTAGAGATGCAAGAAGGACCCTCCAAAACCGCAAAACTCATACGGCTTCATCACCATGCTCCCCTGTGGACTTTGTAGGAACTTTCAAGTACCTAGTGGATTTCAAAGGTGAACTGTTGTTCTTACAAAGGGAGATGGAGGTCTCCACAAATGTTGTTGTCCACAAGTTTGATTTGGAGGAGATAACTTATTATGAGTGTAAGCATATTAATAACCATGCATTTTTTATTGGCAACAATTCGATTTTGGATATTATTGATCCTACCCAATTTTCTGGATGCACCCAAAATGCCATCTACTTTTCAATTTCAATTTAAAAAGTTTAATTTATAGCTAAAAATTATTTTACTTTTTACTATAAATATTCATCAGCATATGTGGTTACCTAATTAAACATATAAAGTAATTACTCTGCCTCTGTCCTAATTACTTAGTTTAATATTTAATTAATGATTTAATGTAGAAATGTAGTGTGGTTAAAATCAATCAATACTATTATTATTTTTTCTAGTTACATAAAAAGCAATTAATACTAGTCGGTCATTAGGTTGTCAATCAACCTTTTTGTTTTTTGATTCCTGAGAAAAAGGAAATTAACAATTGGCTATATTTGTTTCCAACATTGGAAAAACTAATATATGTTTCTGAATGAATGGTGTTCAAAGTAGAAATTTGAATTGGTCCACTGTCTGTTTACTCATTTTCTTCCTATTACTGCTAAGTGGTAATCTAAAATTTTTACCCATCTTAATAAATATACAGTGATCTCTTCTTAAAACTATACTCTGTACGTAAAAGATATTTAAGTTTCAAATTATTTATCTATTTCACACAAAGTTATAAATGGCGTTGATCACGTCATTACGGAAAGTCTAAAAAAAACGTAATAGCACAGCTATAGCTAGCTATCGCATAAAAAACAGATGGTAACGCTATCGCTTTTAAGTCCGAAAAAACTATAGCACAGCTATTGCTAACTATTTAAAACCTAATTTCACCCCATCAGTATCCTCATCCATTCGATTTTATCCTATCTTCATGTTTAAAATAATTTGATGACTCTCTCTCAAAAACTAGTTGAATGATTCATATATTTTCTCACGCTCTCTCTCCTCGTTTAAGCAAGAGCATATGTTTGCACAATTTTTTTGTACAAAATTTCATGTGATTAATTGTGTTTTTTTTTTTATTATTATTATTGTTTTCGAGTTTTGAAAGATTATTTATTTACATCTAAAATTTACTTTTGTAAGATTTTTCTTAATTTTCATTCTAAAAAATTTATGTCTTAAAATAGATATTATTTTTTGAAATCTCATCTTTGAAGTTTTAATTTGTCCGTATGTATGTGTCTTATTTATTTCCTCAGTGATACAAAATTATAGAGACGAGCTGATTTACAAAAGGGGGAATTTCATGTATCCCCTCAAAAACCTTGAAATTATGTATTTCCCCCTCTAAAATTCATAATATCATATTTACCCTTCTAAAGTTTACAAACTCACAAATTTACCCAATTTATTGATTTTTCTAATAAAACTGAGTTTAAATGTATAAATTGCCCATTTTACCCTTTTCTATCTTCTCTTTTTCTCCATCTCTTCGTTCCAGAAATTAAATCCCAAACCTTCATTTTAGATGTCTCCCTCTCTTTTCTACAAGAAAAAGCATAGTAGGAATTTGGAGGCTAACAAATGTATCTCCCCCCGCAAACTCAACATCCTCAAAAAAATTTGCATTTCTCGTCTCAAAAACTGAATGTTCTGTAGGATTATAAAACTTATAACCCCTTGATCGCACTGAGATGATTTGCGTCCAAATAACCGCCTTAAAACTCAGCCCCTAAATTTTCACAAGTCCTGAGTGCGTCCGCACTGGATCCCAGTGCGTCCGCATTACGTTCGGACTTTTCTGAATTGAACTGCAGAACCTGAGTGCGTCCGCACTTAGGTCCAGTGCGGGTGAGCCACCCGCACTGGGTTCCCATTGAACTTCAGAAAATCTTCTAAGGACCGACTGCGTCCGCACTGGAGTTCCAGTGCATCCGCATTACGCTCAGACATTTTTTCTGTGTTGTCTGAAGTTTCCAAAATTTGGCTAAGTACTGAGTGCGTCTGCACTTAGATCCAGTGCGGGTGGACCACCCGCACTGGGTTCCCATTGAACTTCAAAAAATCTTCTAAGTACCGACTGCGTCCGCACTGGAGTTCCAGTGCATCCGCATTACGCTCAGACATTTTTTCTGTGTTGTCTGAAGTTTCCAAAATTTGGCTAAGTACTGAGTGCGTCTGCACTTAGATCCAGTGCGGGTGGGCCA
Source organism: Carex arenaria (assembly GCA_964058825.1). NCBI lineage: Eukaryota > Viridiplantae > Streptophyta > Magnoliopsida > Poales > Cyperaceae > Carex > Carex arenaria. The sequence goes on from CAXKVW010000238.1 coordinate 108,166, forward strand.
CCCGCACCGGGAGCCCAAAATATTTCCAGAATTTGGCTAAGTACTGAGTGCGTCCACACTCAAATCCAGTGCGGGTGGACCACCTGCACTGGGCTTCCAAAAGACAGTTTTCTCAATTGCAAATTTCAGAATCAGTCCATCAATGATTTGATCTTTGTCCAAATTGTTCTACACACTTATAGACCACATCCTATTGAATACATAGATTGTCTAATATCTTAATTCCATATTATATCACTTTAATTGTGACAATCATATTGACAGTAAACAATTCATAATTATATTACATATATGCTCAACGTTGGATTAAGATACAACAGATATTGCACTAATCCAGCTCTTTAACGGGTTATAAAAGGACCAAGTAGGGAGATGAAAACAAGGAAGAGTTACATTCAAGCAAAGAAGCAGATTTTCAGCCTTGAGTGCACCAGCAAAAATCTGAAGATAAGGAGATCGTAATTATAGAATTTCATCTCTCTTCTTGTTTTTATTTTTAAGATATTGTATTACTTTTATTTAATTGTTATATTTTGTGAATCTCCATATGAAAATGTTTTTACAGACTACATTTTACATTTTTTTTTAGATTTGTTTTACTATTTTTTAGATAGGTAGAAAATTAATATTTTAAATTGTCTAATTTTTTAAAATTAAGTGATTTTCCACCTATATAAATAAATATTAATTTTTTTGTAAAATATGTAAATTTTGATCTACAATTATATTTTCATATAAAAATCATGTTGAATGGTTCAGATTGATTGTTTAAATTTGAAAATAGAAATATTGATCCATAGTACAGATCAATATGCGCTATGCATAATACATTCTCACTCGTATATAAATATATGTGCTTCTAACTCATATTAATAGTCAAACAATTAATTTCTAGAATTGGTTACATATATTATTAATGCGATGGATCTGAACCTAAACTCTCTTCTTATATATCTAGTACATCCTTTAACATTATTTAGTCTTGTCTCCTTCATATTTAATTAACTGAAAGTTTTATTTGATGTTGGAGGGGATTGAGAGGGAGTACAAGTGAGTCGACTGATGGCTGAGTGCGTATCCTCTGAGATATCTTAATTTTTGCGTGACCGATGTATTCGGTGCCTATTCGGGGAGAGTGCGGGGGGCAGTATTATTTTTACATTGAGATTCGTGTAAAACTATTTAAATAGTTAAAATTTTCTCTGAAGTCACGCAAAGTTTGAGATATATATCTCAATGGATGCGAATTCCTGATGGCTCACTGAGCGCAGTGATATCTCTATGCAAGAGATTTGACCTTGTTCAGATCAAGTATCATAAGCCCAATCGGTGGATGAGATGGTATATACTTTGATGGCTAAAAAAATGAAGATCCATTTGTCCATCATGCCTTGATGGTTAAGTCACTCTTCATTTGCAAATTTAATTAATGGGTCATTTGTCCTCGATAATCAAGTAATTAAAAGGGCAAAATGAGTTTTTTTATAAATTTGAAATGAGTTTTAATAGAAAAGACAATAGAATTGGTAAATTGTGAGTTTTTAAAATTTAAAAGGGTAAATATGATATTATGTATTTTACAAGGGAAAAATACCTAATTTTAAAATTTATGAGGAATACACATGAATTTCCTCCAACAAATATTGATGAGTCAAATATAGTTAAAATTCAAAGAGAAGCGTCATTTTTTAAATTGATATTTCTGTCTTAACTGAACAGTGTTTCTAGAAATGATAAGAGCTCTGAATTATAATTAATTGCAAAACAAAAACAATAGAAAGCTCTTGAAATTTGCTCTTCATAATCAAGATTTATATATATGAACGATTTTAATGAAAATTGCTAACAATGTCGTTTCTGACGCGTCAACCAATTTCATAATCTAAAGATCTACCACCCAAACAACGCATTGGAAGAAATGACAAAATTACATGTTTTGTTATAAATAAATTAAGTTATGAATGTTCATTTGTATCTCTTCACTAATTACTTCAAAGCTCTCATTAAAGATTTATATTTTATCTCTTCTCATTTATCAATACAATTAATTTATAATGGCTTGTTATGTACATTTTGTACCTATAAATAGAGGTTGTAAGCTTGTATTATAAGACACAAGAAAAGCATATGAATAAAAGATAGTTATCTTTATACATTCTCAATATCTTGTTTATTACTCTCTTGCTTTATTTTACAACACGTTATCAGTATGAATTGCTCAGAAGAAATTGCAAAGTTATTCTGTAAGTAATTTGTATGATTGATTATTATATCTTTCATTAATTTAAATTTCATTTAATTTTTTTATTATATTTGTTTTAGTTTATAAGAATCACTCCTTGAAGTGAATGATATATAGAATAACAACCTGAAGTTATTATCGGAACTAAAAGTTTATCAAGAATCAGAAGTTCGTATTACCCAAATAGAATAATAACCAGAAATTATTATTAGAAATGTTCAGAACCCGAAGTTCAATTAGAAATTTTAGTATAAAATTAATATAATAACCAGCAGTTATTACAGACCATTGGATGAATAATAACTTGAAGTTATTCCCAATTAAAAATCTGAAGTTTTATTAGAAATTTTCATATAAAATCAATATAATCATCAGAAGTTATTATATGTAACTGGATCAAAATATAACCCGAAGTTATTTTATATTTAAATTTTACTATTGTGCAGTCAAGCAATTTAATAACTAGAAGTTATTAAATAAATATTTCATTATAACCTAAAGTCGTATAATATTAACCTGAAGTTGTTAATACATTTAAATTTATTTATTTATTTATTCAATTTACATTTTTTTATATTTATTTATCTCCCTTTCTCATTTATAACGTCAAGTTATGGCATTAATAACCTGAAGTTATAGCATTAATAATATGAAATTATTAATAAGTATATATTTTGTAGTACATATGACAAATTCCATAAAGCTTGAATTTATTGATGGAGTTAGTGTCCTAGAGCAAATGTTGCTGCATATTTTGTTCATACATTGGTTGATATGATCAACTTGTTCCTTGAGTTTGACATTACTTATAGTATCTAGAATACGATTATAGATTGTGAGACACTATCTTGTAACAAGTAATAAACTCTAGATGAATCCCTAATCATTGCAATTAGCAAGGAACACTAATTGCAAGTAAGATTAGCATGATGGTTAAATGTTGATTGTGTCTCACAAACTCAATCAATAGAAATTGGTTTAACATCACAAATTCATATAAGAGTACATGGCATTGGATTGACCTTATGCTGAACATTATAAAAGGAGTATGTGTACAAATGTCATTAATGTTCACATGGTGTATATCTAAAGTCAGAGATAATTTGGTTCTATCATTTTGAGGGATGTGCATGTGGTATCATTCCAATGTGCTTGCCTTGATTGGGAATTCAAAGGGTGATTTTCCGGTACATATATCTCATTTGAGTAGTTCGCAAAGAATCAATTTACATCAACATCCTTCAGCAAAGTCTAAATTGAGTTCTTAATTGTTACTTCATATGTAGAATGCATTAATGTTTGGAGAAGTTCACCATGATCAGTTCCTAGTATTAATTAGTGTAAATAATTACAAATTGCAACTTCAAAACAAAAAATTGTTGACCATATAAGACAGTAAACTTCATATTTAGAATAGACATGTCATGTTGTGTTTAACATAGTTTACGTAGAAGATATGATATAAAATTTACTTAAGATATTCTTCAAGACACGTTGTGTGACTAGAATGCTTAACATGTTTGTCGGATTTTCGTTTCCATTACTTAAATTAATATCTTCCTACGCACATATATGATCGTATTCTATTTTATTGTTCTCAACGGCAGAAATTCATGACAAAATTCAGTCTCCACAATTCTGCTCTACTGTTTTAGACATCTCATTAAGTGCTTTCATCTTGTCCCTCTATTCTTTGTGCTTCTCTTTTCAATTTTACAAACATACATTCTCAAAATCTGATACAAATGCTTAATTCATTCTTGCAAATTTGATACTAAGATACATATGCAATATGGAAGATTTCACCTGACAAGATATGGAAGGTTGTATACCGACCATGTTGCTTGATGCTTCAGTTCTTTAGGGCAGAGCAACGACTTAGAATGTACAAACAGCTCTGAGGGCACTTCCTGATCTCAAATTGGTAAGATACATTCTCCAGTGTCTCATTTCTATCATACGTTTCTGCATATGTACTATTGGAAGCCACAAAAGATGAACAATATTATCTATAAATAGTACAAAACAATCAACGCTATTCATCAGAACTCCTATAATTGCACGTTGAAATAAAGAGAACTGAATGGTGTATAGACGATCTCAGCTTTATATTCAGAAAAATCTTTAAATCTGATCCATTCATATGAATATGAGATTTTATATATACTATTTATGTATCTATACGTGTACAAGTCTAAAAATAGTTATAAAACGACCTGCTACATACAAAGACACATGAATTTTTCTTTCTCCTCAGATGACTGGCGCTATGCGGAGATCGTCTTGCATCTCTTGGATCTCTTCCCTCTTCTCCCTCTTGGATCTCCTCCCTCTTTTCTCTCTTCGGTCTTCTTTTCTCCTGACTTTTCTCTCGGATCTCCTCCCCCCACTAAGTTCTCCTTTTTTTTTATTCTTCCCCGCGTGCTTCTTTTTCCTTCCCGAGGCACACTGCGCGATTTTTTTTCTTTTCTCCTTCCCCGCTCACGCGTGTTCTCCTGGCTGGAAAGTCGCTTCTTTTTTTTGTCTCTTTTCCATCTCTCTTCTTCTTCTTCTTCTTCTTCTGATGACGTCTCATTTCTTTTCTTTTCTTTTATTTTTTCCTCTGTTGGCGATTCTTCTTCTCTGTCACTGATTTTCTCTCTTGTGCGCGTTTTGTTGTCAACACCATGGTAGTTCGGCGACTAGGGTTTAGGTGCGCAATTTAAACTGTTTTTATGCTATAATCTCACTTCCATCAGGTAAGGTGATTTTAATTATCGAATTTGATTAGGTATTTTGGAGAGAAGGGATGGCCTACCTTCTTCCGTCTTTGAGACGCCTCCTTCCACAGCTTCTGATAGAGAGAAATTGGTTGATGTTCTTCAGGTGTGCTATTATTGGTTTTGATTTTAATTTTTACAGTTTTTTGCAATAATATTCAATATTAGTATAGTTGTAAAAAACAGCCAACATTTTTTTTTAAGATTAGTGGTGGTTAGCCTACTATCTATTGTATTAAACCAAAGAAAAAAAAATTACCACTCGGGATTTCTACACCCAACATTAATGCATACATTTGAAAAATTAATATAATTCATTCCCTGCTATCGCGAAATAGGGTATCTGATGATTGTCATAAACCCTTTACTATGGCGGTGCAGGATTCAGGAAGTAATGAAACGGGTACTTGGTGGCTTCGGGGTGCGCCATTAACCCAACATTCTCTTGGGTCCGTTGGAGGCAGTAAGAGTGGATTTGCGCATAAGGAAGAAACTGGTGCATCAACAGGTTTTATTGGCGATGTGCAGTCGCCAAGGCATTTGGGTGGTATAAGACCAGCTTTACCAGTACCAGTGCTGATACATGTACCAATACAGTCAGTGCACATGCCTTTGTCAGTGCCTGCCCCTGTACCAAATGGAGAGAGCATTCTTGCCTCATTGTATGGTGGGGAGATTTGGTCCTGTCGTGTTGGATACGGTGAATCAATCTGAGCTTTCATCGACTCATCATTGGTCCAAATAAGCATCATCAATTGTTTTCATAGATATTTATTCATTTTAAGAAAGAATGTGAAGTGGCTTTCCCTGCCAGATTAAATGTATAGCAATTTACATTTATAGTCTTTAAACTTATTGCAATTTACCAGTGATTGGAACAAAGCAAAATCTCATTTGGCTCAATCCAGCCTGAGTAGCCAAGCATTTCAATTGTAGTCCTTTTGGCTTTGTATTACTGTTATGGGCATATATCGTTATGTTTAACTCAATAATTATTTTCTTCTTAGTTCCCTCATTGCCTGATCCTTGCAGGAGCTCAATACCCTATTATACAAACTCCAAAATTGACTGGCCTTTGATTTATTTCCTAAATTATCTTCATAAAAGTAGCAGGCCCTCTAAAATTGACTGATTGAATTATTATTTTTATAGCTTGACTTTTCTTATGAAAGTTGAGGTGGAAGGAAACAATTTGATATTCGCTGAAAAACACTTCAGTTATTTTTTTAATTAATCAACTGTGCTTGAATCTCTAGAGAAGTTCTAGAAGTTAATTTCTCAATTAGTTTGTTATAGGCTTGAACACACTTAAAATAATCCTTCAGGATTTCATACGGAAGTGACATGTTCACAACAGTTCTTTATTCGTCGAATTTATCTTTAAGAACAGAAAACCTAACAGGTTTTTGTAATAAAATTATTACTACAACCATGGTATATGCATCTAAATTCTAATTTAATTTCATGTTTCCATTAATTTTTCGAATTTATGTTCATGTTTCCATTTTGGGTCCTGGTTCTGTTATGTTCATGTTTCCATTTTATCAGTGATAACATGACGTTCTATGTGCATCAGGTGCCATGCTTGTATCTGGTTGATATCTGCAGCTGAGGTAGATTACCACAAGAACATTCCACGTTATACCCCTCAACAGTATCAGTTTCATATTTATTTTTGTTTTTTGAAGTAGGCCTTTAAACATAAGGACCGCCTCTATCACAAGCCATGCTATGACCAGACATTTAAAGTTTGCTTGAAAAGTGTAACATTCATCCACCCATTTATTATTCTTTTGAGTCATTACTAAGACAGTGGCAATTTAGTTAATTTATTTCCTTTTCAGAGCGTCGTTTCTTTATTAGTTTTCCTTACATATAATTAATTTATTTCCTTTTCAGAGCTGCAATCAGAAATATTTGCACGAGACAAAGATAAAACTTTATCCCTAATTGAGACCTGATTTTTGATTAAATTTTTTTGTGTACACCCAGGAAAAGATGATGTTCACTTTCATGCCTTACAATATCTATTTTTTTTTGGTAAAGATATTCTGCAGGGAATAGAATTAAGAGGGTTAGAAGGATAAGAAAATGACGAAATTGCCCATGTTTCGCTGGACTGTGAGTTTCATTTTTTGAATTGAAACTAGTTAATTTATTTCCTTTTCAGAGCGTCGTTTCTTTATTAGTTTTCCTTACATATAATTAATTTATTTCCTTTTCAGAGCTGCAATCAGAAATATTTGCACGAGACAAAGATAAAACTTTATCCCTAATTGAGACCTGATTTTTGATTAAATTTTTTTGTGTACACCCAGGAAAAGATGATGTTCACTTTCATGCCTTACAATATCTATTTTTTTTTGGTAAAGATATTCTGCAGGGAATAGAATTAAGAGGGTTAGAAGGATAAGAAAATGACGAAATTGCCCATGTTTCGCTGGACTGTGAGTTTCATTTTTTGAATTGAAGACAAAAGATTGGTTACATGGCTGTATTAGATCATTTGACGTAGAATTTATATGGACCAATTTGCAAGAGTCCCTTCTTGAATGGGCTGAAACCTAACTAACTATTCAAATTGGACTAAACATACAAATTTCCTTTTGTCTTACACTATCTTGTATTTTAGACTGACACATATGCATCAACATCTCACATAGATGATCTCTCTGGCACTTTTGAAGAGGAAATTGGGGTTGCTACTTCAGTACAGGAGACGGCATTTTCTAATTTTGGTAACCTTATTCACCTTCATATTCTTTTAGGTTTAGACTAATTAATACTCAGCAATGATTTGTGTTGCTTGATTGTTATAGTGCTATGATTAATTTCTTTCTTTGATTGCCTCTAGAAATTATTTCCCTTTTTCTTTTGAGCTTAATTAGAAATTTCTACTTGATTTTGATTGCAACCCATTAAGGTTATGTCAAAGGTCAAACAAGCAAAAAGGGCAAAAGTCTCCAAGACAGTTCATATTACATTAACTCTTCTGAGTCTCTTCGTATTATAACTTTACATTGTAATTGATTGGGGCTAATGCAGAGTTCGATTTAGTCTTAAAAAGAAAAAAAGCTCTCCGTACTTGGAGATATATTTCAATATTTAATGGAATATACTAGTGCCAAATCCCATTATATCATGGTGTATGAAATCTTGTATTTTGTTTGCAAATGCAATAAAAGATTTGCAGCGAGAGGAAAAAAAAAAACTAATTTCACTCTGTATAAATGTACTTGTATAATTTTTCAGGGTTACAAAATAATAGGTTCACATAGTGGGGTGAAGCTATGTAGCCATGTAGGTTGACTAAGTTGCAACTGAGAGGTCGTGGCGGCTGTTACAAGCACTCTTTTTATGGCATTGAGAGTCACAGGTCATTAACTCTTATGCTCTGTATCATGCTTATTACTGGCAATTTCTTTTATGTGCGCACTAAAAGTCAGCCTTCAAGTTTACAGATAACTCTGCTGAGAAATTTCATGCATAATAGGCACTTGATGTACCCTTTACTGCATTATTTGGTTTAAAGCATGACTGTATACGATCTCCCTTATCAATGTGTCTTTCAATATGATTATAGAAATGGAATAGTTGTTTGTTTAGCTTTTCTAAAATTTAGAAACTAAAGGCATACATTGCTTCTCTAATTCTCTAATTGCGCCTGTTACCAGTATTTATATGGAAAAATTAGTGAGAAAATAAGCTGTTGGAAATATTTTTGTTTTGAACTGTGCATTGATACTTGGCTGAGGAGAAGGAATGCTTGTCCAGTGTGCAAAAAGAACCATGTTTTTTTTGCAGATATGTCCCTCTTTTACATGGTATTCTTGAAAAGAGTTCTTCAATTTGGATAAGTTTCCATACAGAATTAATTCTTTCTATGACTAATGATATCTGCTCTTTGTTTTGTTGTTATAAAATGTGATAGTTTTTACTCTTCTGATAATTTTTAGGTTTTATTGGTTCATTTTGTAAAAAGTGACTATCACAACTAAAAGTTTATCTGCAACATCCAAAAAGTTTGTAAATAAATAAATGGGACTCACCAGTATGCTAATTCGGTCTTAAACAAATACACCAGGTGGTATCAGGCCTTGTGCCAGCTAAAAACATAAAAAAATTCAAGGTGGTATCCGACTGGTACATAAAATCACTAAAAGAACAACTAATAGAAATAAATTAGAAACAAGAGGTAAAATAGTCATTTAGCCAAACCCTTTCACAAGCATATAGGAAACTTCAAAATAAACACATTATAATTTGATTTTGCATTTTTAGCATTTTTCTTCTATTTTTTGTGCCAGTCTGAATCTTACCTCTTAAAAAAAATACAAAAACTGCTATACAAATAAACTTGGTATTACTGTAACTTTGCCTTAACAAAAATTGGAACAATAACTTTGGCTTAATTTGCAACCAATGGTAAAACCTAAATCCATAACTCAGTTAAAATTTGTGTCATATTACTTTATTCATTACAGTAAGAGTGTCATTTCTATACTTGAAGGATATGCATATGAGGTTTATCTATAAAATATAGAGTTGTGGTAATATTCCATGTTGGAGCTATGCAACATGAAAACCTTCTGTTATTTTTTAACATGAGATTAGAGATGCTTATTAAATTATCTTGTGTTAGATTGATATGTTGTTTGTATTTTTTTTCCTATTGCTTGGTATTAATTTGAATATTTCTAAATGATATGTTAAGGAAGTAAATTTTTGAATTTTAGTGGATTTTACAAAGCACATGAATGTTTAGTTTTAGTGTTATTTAGTGTTATAATTTGAACTTGAAATGTGATATAATAAATATCTCATAATTTTTAAACAAGCAAGCAATAAAATAATATAAAATAGATAGTATTTACTCATTAGAATTTAGAAGATACGCAAAATGAGCTACTGTTATACTGGGGAGTTTTATACTACAAATCTACAATCAATTGGGTTTGAGAAATATACTACAATCAATTGGGTTTGAGCTGAGTTTTGGATTTGAGCCAAGTTTGGGCCGAGCATAGAGAATCCAATTGATCCTGCTGAGTCGGATTTTAATGAAAGATCAAATGAGCTGAGTCGAGTTTTGAGTTTGATCTGGCTTATTAGCAGGCCTATATTTAGTTGTTTGTGTTAGGATGTTAGATGTTGTCATGACTATTATAGGTACTTAACATTTAATGTTTATATTGATGCAGGTGTTAAGAAATTAAGATAAATTTTACAAGACTCTCATTAACTTATGGGTTCGTAACTCAAGCGAAGAAATTAAAAATAATTTCACAAATAGAGTGGTTAAGAAATAAATATTGAATTAACTTCTATTATAACCAAGACAATTGTATTTTTTTTTTTGGATTTCACGGATGTAGATGCTCTTAGGTACTCTTTTGCTATTATTTGGTTGCTCATTTCTTCTCCATTTGCTGAGCCAATCGGCTGTCTCCATTTTCAACAATTTCTTGTGTTTTCTAAATCATTTCAGTCTCCTTCTTACTAAAAAATTCATCATATTTCTTTTAAAAATGTGAATCACTTTGGTATATTTTTAGAAAAACACTAAGATTTTTGTTTGCTCTCATTATTAACTAATACATAATTATGTAATTAATCTATAAATTAATCACATTTAAAAAATAATTGAAACAGACTTTCAATTTCTACGGCAACACGTGACTGGCACTTACTAGTAAAAAAATAACCACCAAGCGTTTCACCTAAAGAAAAAAATGGCATCAATTAAAGTAATCTTCAAGCTCTTATTTTCCTCCTCTAAATCCAAAGAAATTTAATTTAATTTCCATAAAAAAAGGGAACCAAAAAAAGGGGACATGACGATAAGATCATATCACCAAGTACTTCAATTTCTATATATATGTCATGTTTCTCTTCATCCTTTTAGTTACTACAAATCCGATCCAAGGTAAATATTTGCTACAATAAACACAACAAAATCTGAGAACAAATTGTATTCCCCTTTACATCAAATTGCACCCAAAAACATTTGCGGCAACCCGGCAACAAAGTAACTAGTTTTGTATTTAACGTTGGATATTAAAAAAAAAATGGGGGAAAAGACATTCCCGTTTTATGACTAGTCCTTAGTGTCCTCTGAGGTAACAGAATATTTCTTTTTTAAATCCAGACCGTTCGATCAGAATCCTGACGGATCATATTGAGATAGAATGCACATGCCCTTTAATATGCGTGCGAATTCTGATCGGACCGTCCGGATTTAGAAATATTCTAGGTATATGAATTCGTCCTTTATAACCCAACGAGACCCGAACAAGCTCTCATGTGGCTCATGGCGAACTCCATATCCCAGCAACCCTACCTGCGCGAAGTCGAGCTCCGTCTCCTTCGCGCGACTCTTCCTGACGTCACCACCACGCCACCATCGCCACTCGTCCCTTCTCTCATCGAATCCCTCCTCTCTTCAATCGAGAAAGGGGACTATGCTGGGGCGCTATGCTGCACCGCCGCCATGTCGGAAGAGCCCTTCGGCTTTGCTTCCAAGTGGCAGTTTGAGGACTCGATTGAATGTGCCGAGGGATTTTATCGTGAGCTGGAAGGAAAAATTAGGGATTTTATCGAAGGACTGGATGAGGAAGAGAGAGAAATCAAGTGTGCGATTTTGTTGTGTTTCGGTGTGGCAGCGCTTCTAGCTTTTACACAACAAAACCTGGCTGGGTAAGTATTTGATTAAGTGGTTGTTTAAAATATGCATGTGAGAACTGATTTTAGATTTCTAGCCTCCGAAGTCAGCTTATATTTGGTTATGATCTGATGGGATGTGGTCATGTAATTTCCGTTCTCTTAATGTACATACCAATTGACTTATTAATGCAAGTTCTTTTCTTTTGTCTAATTGCTTTTCATGAAGGCCTGTTGGAAAATTCTCTCCCTTTCCTGTAAAGTTTGGAGGTGTTAAATCAAATGGAGATGTTACAACTGGAGCGAAGTGGGATTTGTGGGCTGCAAACGAGCTGTCTTCGGTTGGGTCACATATCCAAGGAAAGCTCTCTCTCTTACAGGTACTCATTCCAAGTTCTATTCAAAATATTAAAAAAAAAATTGTTACTGGTACCGACTTGATCTTTCTAGTGCCGTCTGTCTTCTTTTGGTAGTAATACTTTGTGTTTGTATTTTAAATATGCCAGTCATTTCTTACTTCAATGCACAATTTGCCAATGTACAATACCAGAGTATCAGTTGTGTGGCCCTTTCAAATATTTTCTTAGTTATTATATAGCCTAAGTTGTTCGATTTTCTTGTGCAGTACCTAATTTGTGCCAAAATAATATTCACAAATATCAAGGATTTATGCACAAAATCAAGCAACTCTTCGCTCAGTATATCTTGGTGGCTATATAGAGTTGTTTTCCTCCAACAAAGAATATTGGACGAACTCTCCTCTTCTTTATTTGATCAATTGGAGTTGTACAAAAAGGATATGTTGGCCCAATTTGGTAAATTAGAAGAAGTTTCTAAATATTGGCGTAATTTGCCTGCGGAAGAAGGTTCAACTATTGCATGTATGGCCTGTTTGGAAGCAGCTATGGTAGATTATAAATATGGCCGTGTTGATACTTCAAGGTTCCTATTGCAAACTATTCAATTTACACCTGTGTTAATTTGGCTGGTTATTTTATTTCCTTTTACCTTGGGCTTTATAATTTTCCAATTGTCATGTTTCTATCTTTTATATGCAATAGGAAGCATTTGGACTGCGCAAAAGAAGAATGCAAAGTGGGCCTTTCTCTGACTGGGGTTCTTGGCTTTCGTACAATTCACCAGGTTATCTAGCATGTGGTCTCAAAGCTTTCTTATATATTGCTCAAATACATGTGAAACTTGCATCTAGTTTTATTGTATGCATATCAAAAGCATGGATTGCTCTATGAATAATTTCTTGCATTGTGTGTATCCCTCCAAAACCATGAAATATGATTAGGCAAAATCAGAAATATGTACCTTGCAAAATATGAGTCATATCATATACCCTTCATAATCATGTACCTGTTCGGCACCACAGCTTTAGTTTCCTTAAAGCTCCATTAAGTCAGCCGAACATCACTTCCTTAGATAGGCTTAAGGCCTCTCCTTAGATAATAATTTTAAGGCGAGTGTCTATGCTCCTTGGACAATTGGCTTCCTTAAGCTCAAAGGGGAGCTCAAAAGGGTGTTTTTATTTACTGTTCTACCCTCAGCTGAGGAGTTCCTTCAGCTTCGTTTTATTATTTTATTATATTTTATCATTCATTCTCTCTCCTGCTTGAACGGTTCCCTAGGCATAAAAGAGAAATGTTCATCTTCTTCCCGATCTTTCTAGTGAATTCGTCGGCAATTGCAGCGATGAACTCATTCATCCAATACCACAGGGGAGTTTGTGTCGATACGCTCTATCTATTGAGATCTCATTCACCAGATCCGACCGCCACCACTGAGCCCGATGATGACGTGGGCTTCGTGATCCGGACACGTCAACTCATCAGGAGATTAGGGATGAACATGGACCTAAGAACGGTTCTTTTACTGTTCTACCCTCAGCTGAGGAGTTCCTTAAGCTTCTTTTTATTATTTTATTATATTTTATCATTCATTCTCTCTTCTGCTTGAACGGTTCCCTAGGCATAAAAGAGAAATGTTCATCTTCTTCCCGATCTTTCTAGTGAATTCATCGGCAATTGCAGCGATGAACTTGTTCATCCAATACCACAGGGGAGTTCGTGTCGATACGCTTTATCTATCGAGATCTCATTCACCAGATCCGACCGCCACCATTGAGCCCGATGATGACGTGGACGTTCGTGATCCGGACACGTCAACTCATCAGGAGATTAGGGATGAACATGGACCTAAGAAGTTGAATCATTTTCCCGTTTTTTGTTCTCTTTTTTATTTCTTCGTTTTTACTGATTTTCTTTTGTTGAATAACTTCACTGGTTTAGTGCTCACCATTGGCTTGCTCATCTCCGCTTTCAAACTGCTAAATACTTCTATGACTTTTCTCTAGTTTCATGCTTTGATACATCTCTTTTAGTTGGATTTGATTCACAGCTCCTATTCATGCATACTATTCCTATTCAAGCTTGATCTGTATTGTTGATTGTGAATTGAACTGAGGCTTGCATCCTCTTGAATTGTTTTGTTGAGTTAGCTTGAAAATTTTTGTTGTGTAATTGATTTTATATGATTGACCTCAACTGCTAATATAGAACTCAAAATCACGATACTGTGTGATTAATATCAGTTGCTAATTAAGGTGAATTAACCGTACCAGTATCATCTGCTAATTAGATAATTGGATTTCAAAGTCTTAACCACTCGTACGAGTTGGTACTAATTAGGATTTAGGAATGTGGACTATACACGACAACAATATTACTGTGAGGGGTAATTTTGTATTTGCATACTATAATATATATTCTATTCACACTAAGGCTTCATTCTTAATCCTACCATTTCACAGAACACATGTTCCTTAGCAAGGATTAAATTTTTAACCCTCCACCCCTTAAGGAGGGTTGCCGAACACCCCCATATGCCCATTTTATAAAAGTAAAGAGTTACAAAAGATTAGTACTTTGGCTCGTTAAAATGTGGGGAGGCAGGGGATAGCATAGTTTTATCAAATTGTTTAGGAGCCTGGCTAATAATTCAGATTTTGCGAGCATATGGGATATTGAAATTTGAGTGATGCTACGATGCTATGCATAATGCACATTTTGTTTTCAAAGTCTAAACGGTCAATCTGAACCGCTCATAGTGATCTTCATATAAAAATGTACTTGGAAACAGAATTTTATATTTTTCAGAATTTTTTTACTATTTATTTAGATAGGTAGAAAATCACTTGATCTAAAGATTTTGGACCGTTTAAAAGTACTGATTTTCTACCTATCTAAAAAAGTAGTAAAACAAATTCTAAAAATTATAAAATATAGTCACCAAGTACATTTTCTTATGGAGATCACGATGAGCGGTTCCGATCACCCATTTGGACTTTGAAAATGGAGATATGAAGCAGCCATTGTACGGACTGCTATGCGCTTTGCATAGTATCTTAGCCTCTCTTGAAATTTTGGTGTAGAAAAGAAACTTAACCAGACTAACCTGTGTTTTTTAGGCAAACCCAAAAGCCCAATTAGTACTTTTAGCAAACACCGAAGATTCAAGGGAAACTCCTACAGCTTTGAAAGATGGTAATGACAGTTCTGTCCCTCGTGAAGAAGATGAATTGTGTGAAATATTGAGGGCTCCAAGATTGGTGCCAAGTGAAGATGCTGAAGAATCCAATGGAAAAAATGTTTTTCTTGAGAACGGCAAAAACACATCACTGAAGGGTTTGCAGCAAGCAATTGTGATGGGAGAATGCCTACAGCTGAGACGTACCAGTAGGGATGATGAGATGTCAGGTACATGAGTTCTGTAATGAAATTTGACCTCTGTTTGATTCAGCTCAGCATCCTAAAGTAAATACAATATTACTGGTGTAATTCGTGTTTCTCTAATTGTAGGATGGGATAAAGCTCCATATATAGAGTTGATTGATTCTCAAAAGATTTCTTACTATGCGGTACTACCATCTTAACTCACAGAAGTCTTCTTGATGCATTTATCTTTAATTATTTCATTACAAGGCTTAATCGAATTAAATACTCTTTTAGGTGAGATGCTTGTGTGATCTCTTACGCATCAGATGGGAGTCAGATCGTGGCCGCACAAAGCAGCGGGCACTGCTAATGATGGAGAATTTAGTAAGGGTTGCTCTTTCTTACATGGCCGTTCCTGTACAAGTCGGAATAGGTTCCACTCAGTTATTATTATCTCAAAATTATGTTCTGCTACATTGCAACATAATACTTTCGGCATTTTCAAACTTATTTTTTCTTTTCTTTTCAAATCATTTATGCTAGAAATTTTCTTTTCTAGGTTGAACTCATTGAGAAACCCCTTCCGGAAGCATCAGAAAGGATTTGCTTGGCTTTTGGTGTCTATTTGCCAACTATACCTGCATTGAGGAAGTATATATTTATTTTTCTTCTATTCTTTTGTGGTTATTTAATTTATTGTTCTTGCAAATATCCTTTTCTTATTTCTTCTGCTCTATTTTGGTTTTCAGGGAATACAGCGAACTATTAATAAGTTGTGGATTAATAAGCGAGGCATTGACAATACTAGAAGATCTTGAGCTATGGGATAATTTAATCGATTGTTATAGGTATAATAATTATAGCAATATCTTATTTTGAAATCATGACTAATTCATCCCCTCATGCAATTAAAGGGGATTATCACTTGGTTTTCGTTTTCTATGAGCAGATTTTTAGGTAAAAAGGCAGCTGCAGTTGATCTTATCAAGGCACGGTTACTTGATAAACCCAATGACCCGAGATTATGGTGAGTATTTTGTTCACTTATTTGTTTATTTGTTGTTATTTCTATGAATTATTGGGATAGGATCCGTTGCAAATATCTTCATTTTACAATTTCGATGATAATTTATTCTATGAAATACGGACTATTAAGAACCTGAAGTTATTTGGTGTCTGTAATACAGGCAGCAATTCTCATTGTTTTCTATATAATAAAATTATGGATGGTGCATGTCACAAATGATGTGTCGAGTTTCAATTATGAAACCTATATTTTGTGGTTTCTGACAATTTATATTAAAATATTGTGAAGGAATCCTAACTCTAGATATTAATTACTATTGCTGTTGTTACAATTTAGTCGCTTTTATTTGTTTTCATTCAACTCATTGTATCTGGGAGGCCGTTGAAGAAACACAAAAGCCTTGTAAACCTCAAAATTGCATGGAATTTACCTTTCACAGGTGTTCACTAGGTGATGTCACAACCACAGATGCTTACTATGAAAAAGCATTGGAAGTTTCAAATAATAAATCTGCTCGAGCAATGGTAGTTTTGTTCTCTTTGTTTCTTTTACCGACCGGCTGAACTTGCTTATGAGTGTACGCTAACATATCTCTTTATTTATTTACATATGTCAGCGTTCATTGGCGAGAAGTGCGTATAATAGAGATGACTTCAAGACTGCCAAAAGTCTTTGGTAGGTTAATTCACTAGTTGATGAACATCTAATTTACTCTTTGAGCAAGTTATATATTGTTAAAACGGTAATTATACATTAGGCTAAACACTTTTAGGGAATCAGCATTGGCCTTGAATTCACTGTATCCTGATGGCTGGTTTTCTCTTGGTGCTGCTGCTTGGAAGGTTTTGCTCCTTTTTTTTTTTTTTTAGATATACTTAAGTCTAGTATTTAGAAATTGAAGGCCTTGTGTCCTCCCTTTTGTAGGACCAAGATTTAGATAAAGCAGTGGATGCATTTACTCGAGCTGTTCAATTAGATCCTGAAAATGGGGAGGCATGGAATAACATTGGTTGTTTGCATATGAAGAGGAATAAGAGCGAAGCGGCATGCATTGCCTTTAAGGAGGCCATCAAATACAAGAGGAATAGTTGGGAGGTTTGGGAGAATTTCAGCAAAGTTGCTTTTGACTCTGGAAATCTTCGCCAGGTATTATCTGAAATCATTTTGTCGGCCATTTTTGTCCTAATGGTTCCATCAAAATGGAAACAAGGAATCTGGTGTTGCTTGGTACGAAATGTTTGCTTTGTACTTCAGCAAAGATAAAATTTATATGCATCAGCTAATTTTTAATCCCAAGCTTCCAAACAGCAGAAGAAAGGCACATGTAAGGAAAAAAAAGGAAATTGAGTTGTGACATAAGGAAATGGTACATGATATATGTAGCCAATGGCCTAGTAGCTGAAGCGGTATAAAAAAATAAATCCGAAATGTTGCTTTTCGTGCCCAATGGATGGTTTCCTTTGTGTGACAACTTGTTTTCTTTGAAGGAGATGCTAACTTGGAGAATTGTTGTGTTATGACTTCATTTCAATACAGGCACTGGAAGCCGTAAAGAAGGTATTAGATTTGTCATCTAACAAACGGATTGATGTACTAATTTTGGATAAGATAATGTGTAAGCTTGAACAAAGGTCACAGGACACTTCTATATCTCCATTTGGCAATAAATGTGAAGCAAATAATTCTACTGACGATTCTTCTAATAAGTCAGAGTTGCATTCAAATAACCTTATAGAACAAAGGGAGTTTGATTTCTTGATGGATTTGCTTGGAAATATAATACAACAGGTATATTAAGATCTTTAACATGATGGTTTATTTTTGGAGGATAAATTCTTCTCTGCTTTTCACCCTTAAACAATATATGTGGAAGTTAAATTGTATATAAACGGGAGTTCCTTTTTCTCTCTTTTAGATAATTAAAAACAGCCTAAATGAAGACATATGGGGTACTTATGCGAGGTGGCACAAAATAAAGGGCGACCTTACAATGTGCTCAGAAGCACTGTTAAAGCAGCTTCGATCGCTCCAGGTAAATCATATTTGCAGTACATTATAATATAATGCCAAGGCGTGGACAAATTGTCTCACTTTTCCTTTCTAATATTTTGTGTCAACAGGGGTCAGATCTTTGGCATGATGAAAAGAAGTTCAAAATATTTGCTCACGTGTCCCTTCAGTTATGTAATATTATTTGTGTGGAAATTTCTTCTTCTAGTGGGAACGGGAGAGAGCTATCAGCAGCTCAGATGCACCGGTACCTGAAAAGCAAATTAAAACAGGTTTATCGCTTGCTTCTATTATGAAACTTCAATGTTTGCCTTAAAACATTCAAATATCATATGCACTTCTATGCCTCATCTCAATTTATCTAAACAAATAGCCAAATTACGATCTATTGTGTAGGCATGATATAGTTAGTATATTATTAGTATTAGTATTTTTACTATTATTAGGAGTACCATTATTACTATTACTATTTTATGACTATCTACTGCATCTTGTTACAATGATTGGGTTTCATTTCTAGCCTACCCCAACTTGTTTGGGACTAAAGGCTTGGTTGTTGTTGTTGTTGTAAATAGCCAAACTACCCTTCATGTAAAAAAAAAGAATCGGGGAAAGAGGCCCCTTGGTGTTTTTCCTAGGGAAACTGATGTTCTTTTTTTAGGCACATGCATTATGTCCAGTGAATATATAAGGTTTTGTCGGTCCCCTAGTGAAATTATTCCCTATTAATTGGTCAAAAACAAGAATGTGTTGGAGATATTGACAGTTCAGAGTGAACTGAACTGTATTGCAACTATTACTTCATCAGCTTTTTACATATTATTCAAAAGTGAGTATATTTTTTTAGGCAGGGGATTTCACGGAAACCGCAGAATTCAAAGCACTCAGCAGTTCTCTTGATGAAATTCAAAGGCGGCTTGATGCTTCTTCGACCTGAGGATACAGTATTTAATTTTCCATGAGACCTCAGAGTTGGAAACATCCATTATGTTGTATGCTTTGTATCAATCAGATTTTGTATTAATTATGTGTTTTGTGTTTATTAGAATGCTCTTTTAGTATGGTCAACGTTCATTCTGTCGTGCCTTTGAGCCTTTCATTTTGAAAAGAGAAAATTCTACCAAAACAATTAAATCAGACAATGACAGAGAAAAACTATTGATTCATATCACCAATTATGTGGCCGTAAGAAACTGATATTTATGTAGGCTTTTATTTTTTGAAAAGCTTGAAGTAGGATTTATGTCAACAAATTAATATTTTTAATTAAATTTGGAAAAGAAAAAAACATACATGTCACAACTATGGTTCAATCACCAACTTTTGTTTTTATTGTATGGTTAAATTTATTTTTTTAAGCAATAGAATGAGTACGCACTTGCTAGTTTCAATACGTTTAACATTCCAATAGTAATATAACAGTGTTTGAATCAATCCAAACTAAATAAAAATAAATAAAATTACTTCAATCCAAGTAATTTTGATTTTGAACCCAAATAAATCCTACTATTTTGACGCTCTTGATGTGACTCCCTTTTTTCTCTCTTATTTAAAATCGAATTGTCCAATTGAATATATTTTGGATTAAATTGCGTCAAGAAAGCCCCTATAGACATAGAAGTGAATGTTCTGCATTTAAAAATTAACGAGTCAATTTAAATAATAAAGTTTTACTTTTCCACGAAGAAAAAGCAACTTAATACGTTAATTGGTCGCATTTAAACTAATAAAGAGTGAGACTTAGATGCTAAGAACAACATAAGACCTTCCGTACTATTATTTTAAAAATCTATCTTATAAACTTCAAATTTCAACTAAATAATTTAATAAAATGGTTATGTAATGAACTTGTAGAATATTATTTTTTTATTATTTTTAATGATTTATGAAAGATGATAAAAAAGTGTCTAAAACATTAGCAATTTTTTTATATTTTTAAGTCACTTTTTTTATCATATTTCATAAATCATAAAAAATAGTAAAAAAAATTCAAATAATAAAAATTAGTATTCTATAAGTTCATTATATAATTAATTTACTAAAATATTTATATGATCAAAATATAAAATTTATACGATAAATTTTTGAAACAATAACCTAGATTACCTCACATTATCCATAGCGTCCAAGTCCTACTAAAAAAAAATCTTATGTTTATATTTGTATTTGAAACAAAATAAAAGATATACATGGACCTATATGACGTAATCCTCAAGTTCCTTTTTTTAAGTAAATTTAAGCCTTGAGTTGAAACCTCATTGGTCAAGTATAAGAAAGGGGAAATTTTTGAAATGCCACTCTAAAACTTGATATTTGTCAAAATGCCACTAAAAAAACAATATTTGTCAAAATGCCATTAAAACTCAATGCCTATTTTAATTTTGTCATTATCCCTCTTTAATCTCAATTTAAAAATTCCAATATTTCAAAATGTCCAAACTGTCCCTGTCAGATTTTTTTTTTTTTTAGAGAACCAACTTATCAATCCCATGTAAATTTATTTTTTCGAATTTCAAATTTTTTAAATTTCAATTTTTTTTTAATTTCAAAATTTTCAAATTTCAAATTTTTTCTAATTTCATATTTTTTTGGAAAATCAAATTTATAGTTGAAAATCAAATTTAATCAAATTTTTTTGGGGAGTCCGAGCCGGGGGCTGCCACGAAAAAATTTGAAAATTTTGAAGTTTGGAAAAATTTGAAAATTTTGAAGTTTGGAAAAATTTGAAATTCGAAAAAAATTTGAAATTCGAAAAAAATTTGAAATTCGAAAAATTTGATTTTCAAAAAAAATTTGAAATTCGAAAAAATTTGAAATTTGAAATTCGAAAAAATAAATTTACATGGGATTGATAAGTTGGTTCTCTAAAAAAAAATAAAAAATCTGACAGAGGCAGTTTGGGTATTTTGAAAGATTGGAATTTTTAAATTGAGATTAAAGAGGGATAATGGCAAAATTAAAATAGACATTGAGTTTTAATAGCATTTTGATAAATATTGTTTTTTGAGTAGTATTTTGACAAATATCAAGTTTTAGAGTGGCATTTCAAAAATTTCCCCTAAGAAATAAATAATTTATTTGGCGGTTAAAATGCGGAACTTCAAATTTGCATTACAACTAGGTTAACAGCAAATAGAAAGATGGAATGCCGAAATTTTTATAAATATACAAAATCAGAAATTAATTTAACAATCTATACATTTTTTTCACCGAATTCGAAAACTATCTATACCGATGAGCAGGTCATCGGTTACAGAGTCCCAAACCGATGAGCTACTCATCGGTTTCAGAATGCTTGACCCGATGAATAAGTCATCGGTTTTAGTCTAGCACGGTTTTTGATGCTATCTGCACACTTTTTGAAACAACGAAAGATTCAGATTGAAATACATTACAAAATTTTGAAACCGATGAGCTATTCATCGGTTTTGAATTAAAATATTTTTTCTATTTAATTAGAAAATGTTATAATTTATTTATTTTTTATATTAAAATATTAGAAATATTTTTATATTTTTTTTAAAATTAGATAGAATATAATATAATTTGATTTATTAGAAAGACTTAAACAAATAACCCGGATCAATATTTTTCTGATCGGATTTTTCATAGCTGTAAGAAAAATTAAAATATTTTTTTGTGTGTTATTAGAAAAAAATAAAAATGCTTTGAATCTGAATTATTGATCCCGGTTCAAGAGTCACTTCTAGATAAATACAGAAAATATTATGGTCTTTCTATTTTTGAAAAAATAAAATTTTTCAAAAGTTTAAAATACTTTTTTATTTTTGAGTAATGATTACATGTATGAAAAGTTTTTGAAAAATTTTATTTTTTCAAAAATAGAAATACCATAATATTTTATGTATTTACTTAGAAGTGACTTTTGAACCGGGATCAATAATTCAGATTCAAAGCATTTTTATTTTTTTCTAATAACACACAAAGAAATATTTTAATTTTTCTTACAGCTATGAAAAATCCGATCTGAAAAATATTGATCCGGGTTATTTGTTTAAGTCTTTCTAATAAATCAAATTATATTATATTCTATCTAATTTTAAAAAAATATAAAAATATTTCTAATATTTTAATATAAAAAATAAATAAATTATAACATTTTCTAATTAAATAAAAAAAATGAAAAAATATTTTAATTCAAAACCGATGAATAGCTCATCGGTTTCAAAATTTTGTAATGATTACAAACAGTATTTCAATCTGAATCGTTCGTTGTTTTAATCTGAGCCGTTCGTTGTTTCAAAAAGTGTGCAGATAGCATCAAAAACCGTGCTAGACTAAAACCGATGACTTGTTCATCGGTTCAAGCATTCTGAAACCGATGAGCTACTCATCGGTTTGGGACTCTGTAACCGATGACCTGCTCATCGGTATAGATAGTTTTCGAATTCGGTTAAAAAAATGTATAGATTGTTAAATTAATTTCTGATTTTGTATATTTATAAAAATTTCGGGATGGAATGTGTTATTTTCCAGTTATTTCTGAACTTTGTACACGCAAAAAAAAATAAAAAAATAAAATGCATACCTCTTTTGAAATCAATATGCTCTCGTACTATCTTGCCTTGTAAGATGCAACAGAATAATTCTTTCGTAGTTATCGGAAATAATATTGTTTTCTAGTAAAAATTGGAGATCAAGTTATTTAACTTTTTAATATTTATAAAGGAATATTCATTTTGGATTTTGAATCGGTGATTTTAGATACAGACAATGACGGAGCCATCATGTAACAGGAGCATAGTACGAGAGCATACAAAGGAATATTTATAAAGGAATATTAAAATCGAGTATGAAGTAGTATAAATATGTTGACATACCTACTTATGAAAATTTAATTGCCTACACATGTCCTTTGACAATTGAATACCACAATCCAATCGAATGAATTAAATTGCAAATTGCGACTGATAATTGAGTAAAATTGTTGAGTGTTAATGTTTTTCTTGATTTCTGTTTAAATCTGATTTAAAATTTGGTGAGATTGATTAAAATAATTTAAGTATATAAGTTAATTTTGCACACTGACCCGGTAACCGGTAACTCAGAAATTTTTGTCCACTACTGACTCCAATTCTGGCTACGCCACTGCATACAAAGAGCTTTATCGTTACCACTAAATCAAATACCGGTTCTCAAATAAGATTGTTTTTTAGTTTGAAAATAAATTGAATATTAATAACGCGGTTCTAGTGGAGAGAGACGTCAACGGAATCGAATGATTTGCCTCTCCTCAATAGAGTTCTCGGGACGAGAGAGCTCGATTCTGTTGATGTGAATGAATGATTCAGTCTCAGTTATTTTTAGAATTTCTGTAATAAAAACACACTGCAATCTACAAAAATTATTTGATCCTTTTTTTAAGAAAAAACAACCAGCCTAGTTTCCAACAAATTAATTTTTTTAATTTTTCTAATTTCTAAAAATTTAAAAAAATTGAAATTTTATCAATTAAATGCGAATATTAAATCGCAGAAGACAGAGGATTCTTCTTTTGGAAGCCTTTCCATTTTAGGCTTTTAGCAAAGACACAGTGCTGATCTATCTGACTATTTCCTCTGATCCTCTCTTATCAGATAAAAGATTTATTTTCTAGAATTAAGCACCCAGACAAATCACAGCTGTTCCGCTCTATCAGAAAAAAAGGCGGGAGACAGTCAGACAGTAGTACCGCAAGGGTATGGGTAGAAATGTAAATGCACAGTCAGTATTCAATTTTTGCTATGGATCTTTCTATGTGGAAAACCGTGTTTCCATAACCCGGGCCAAGTTTTTTACTTTTGTGCCTCTTTGAGAGCTGAGACATACTTACGTTTATATAACAGTATACAAAAAATCACACAAACTTCAACGGGCCGTTGCAATTTTCGCGCGACTTTTTGTCATGTTCTCGGTCAAAGAGGATCTGTATACTCGCAGGTACCGTAGAAAATTAACATCAATTTACGGTTTCAGATTAACTATCAGCCGCTTTGATATTCGGACTAATGTAGGGGCAGTATTTTTGGGATTTGAGAATCGTGCATAGTTAAAATGAACGGTGCGGATCAACTAATTTTAAAAGATTCCCATGTCAGGTACCTGGGAGGATATGAATTGGGTCAAAGCTTAGTCATCAACTGACATGTGGGTCCCGGACTGGATAACTGACATCCGAGACGTTCAGGCTCAGATGTACTTTCTTATGGACGGTCAGGAAATATCAGACCACGTTTTTCACAAAAGCAATTTGCTGGACCTTTTAATGCATTCAATGCAATGCATGCACTTGCTGTCGTTGGCTATCCCATGGCCATCATTTAAACACTGAGATGACAATGCGCCATATTTTTTGGTACTAATTTTACATCATGAAAAATGTGATCGAGCCAACAACGAATATATTAAAAAAAATATTGGCTAATGAAGCAAATAAGTCATAGACGTAAAACGTTGAATGTAACTCATCACATTCATTGTTTGTTTCGTGAATTTACGTATTGCAAAAACTGGTGATTTGAAAGTGGGGCTAGACCCCTCTTGTTTCCTCAAAAAAAAAAAAAAACTGGTGATTTGTTTTTTTTTTATAAGTATTTATTAAGTACCGAATTTTCAATTATAAAAATTGCAAGAGAAAGATTGCGTCAAAATTTTATATCGTTGAATTGTTTAAATTTTCAAATCATGAACTTGTTTGTATCAAAACACATAACTTTGCAAAATGTATATAATGTATGAATTTTAAATTTCGGTGAAAGTCATAAATGTTTAATTTTCTTTTTCTTTTTTGGTATATAAGACTCCACCAATTACCGAGGGAAGCAGCTTGAGTCCGATGAATTCCATAACCGTCCGATTTTTTTTAAAATATGTATGTCACTTTAATATTCGTGCATACGGATCTTAGAGCGGATCATGAAATTCATCGGAGCCAAGCAGCTCCCATTAGTTATGTGTTTTAACAAATTCAATGAAACGGATCTTGTGAGACGTGACATTCGCTGACGGATGTCAAAGTCGTTTCCAATAACATTTGACCATTGGGATCAATGCGTCAATGGATTGCGACACACTCTGCAACAGGGAGTTCGTAACAGAGAATCGTTACTTTTACTTCTGTATATATAACTAACCTTCCTCTTCGTTTTCGGTGCTCACATCGTATAACTCCCACAACACTCGAGCACGCCTAGCGCTCTCTCTTCCTCTCTCAACCTTTCGAGTTAATTTTGCAATGGAAGGAGAAGGAGAGAATCGCGTGCCAAAAACCGACGATCAGGATGAGTCCGGAGATATCTGGAAACGAAGCCTCTCGGATTTGGAGCTCGAGCTTGAGCCCGAACCCGACAAGCTGGGAATCCAAGAAGAAATGGTGGAACGTGTCATGAAGTGGCTGGAGCTGGAGATCACCTCGACCTCTCCCTCTTCATCCTCCTTGTTTCTCCAAGCAACTGAATTCGTCACCATCAATGGTAACGAGGAGACTTGTGGATCCTCTTTCTCTGGAACTGCATCGACTGTCATGGCATCAATTGACACTAGATATGAGGCCCCTTATCTCGGATCAATGTGGCCGTTCGCTGGAGGAGATGTGGCCCCGACAGGTGAGATCGTCGGAGGAGAAACGGAGGGTTTAATAGATGATGAATGGATGCATTTCATTGCAGTAGATGATTTTGCGGATATCGAGCAGTGTTAGTTCGTTGTCTCGGTTGTGGGGTCCAGTGGCAGTGAGAAATGGCAGCTTTTGGAATAGGACTAACTGGAGATGAATTGACATTTGAGTAGTTTCCTTTTTGTACAGTGAAGAAAGAAAGCAGGTCCTTTTTCGTCTTTTTCTCGTTTTTTTCTTTTGACCTCTTTGGAAATGTGGATTGTGACGAAGCCAAGGACCTCACAAAACAAAATTAACACAAAAAAAGAAAGTTTCACCTTTTCCTTTCCGGTTCTTTTAATTTTTCAAAAATTGAACGCATTAAAATTAATTTATAAACTATTTAATTTTATATTATATTAATTTAAAACTTTAAAATATTTACATGTAGATGTATCACTCATAAAATAAAAAAAATTTAACAGTTTGAACTAGTCATTTGAAATCAAATTAATAAATTTTAAAATTGAGTTCACATACAAAAGGTTGGTGAATTTAGAAAAACCCTACTTCTACTCTTAATAAATTAATGCATTATCTAATCACTTTCATGGAACCGTCAATGCACGTAAATGTACTAGGAACATATTAAAATAATCAGAAGTGGAAAAACATAAGACAAAACGGAAAGAAAGAGAGACGAGGTCATGAAAAGAAAACAAAAGAAATGGCAAAGCATAAAGGCTATAATGTGGGCCAGCTGGGGCGCCTAGTAGTAGTAGGAATGGACGATAAAGGACTGAGGGAGTTTTCCAACATTTTACGACAGTACCATCGCGCTCCGAGTGGAGACTGGAGACTGGAGGAGAGAAACTGTGCGCAATTCCTGACAAGCTTCTTCAATGAGCCTCAAAGAATCCCAACTACTCCTCGCGCTCTTCTAGACAGTATTGAACGGGTGCGTATCCTCTGAGATATCTCAATTTTTGCGTGACCGACGTGTCCGGTGCCTATTTGGGGGAACGTGGGGGCGGTTTAATTTGAGCTTTGAGATTCGTGCACAACGTATTTGAACGATTGAGATCTTCCAAAAAGTCACGCAAAGTTTGAGATATCTCAGAGGATACGAATTCGTATTGAACAGCATTGAACCGGTAGTTCGGATCGTCTATGGCGCTTTCCTGTGTACTAACAACTTGTAAACTGTCGTTTCATTTTTATTTATTTCACTGTTTTTTTTTTGTGCTGGCTGTGCATATCAAACCGAACTAAAATAATTAAACCAAACTTTTTTTCGAATTTTGAAAATCCAACTGAACCGACCGATCTAAAATAGCAAATCGAATTAAAACCGAACCGGTTAAACCGATTTAAACTTTGGTTTGTTCAGTTGAACCGAATAGAGGAATAAATAAATGGTCTCAAACTATTAATAAATGGTTTTTTCTGTTGAACCAAATAGAGGAATTCAATCTCAAAAAATCAAAACCGAAATTGAACCAAAATAATTTACAAAGTCTTAAACTATTAATAAAATCGGTCAGTTCAGTTTATTCGGTTTTGAGAATTCAAAACCGAACTGAACCATTTAAACATAACTATTTCATAATATCAACCAAAACGAACCATTTAAACTATAAAACCGAACTATTTAAATAAAAAAAATTCGGTTCAATTTAAAACCAAATAAACCGAACGTGCAGCAGGGAGGGCTGCTGAACTGCTGAAGGAGTGTTTTTCTTAGGGGTTGGTGCACATTGGAAACGTGTGCGTGAAAGGTCAAGTCTTCATCTACCACACAAACAAAGTGTTTAACAGCAATCAATTGAGAAGAGTAAACTGGTGTTTTCATTCAATGAAAAGGAAAGAAAAGATGGGTGTTTTGTGCTGATGTCTACGCTTGTTAGTACCAAGAAACAAGGACCTTTTGTCTGTAGCCAGTAAGCCCCATCAGTCCACATTTTTACTGACCCGATGCACTTCATTTTTAATTAATGCGCAAATACATTTGCACCACGGAGCTTTTGTCAGCAAAAGCTAATGCAACTACTTTATAAATCTTATCTTCGTACAGTTTTTATTGTTTGCACAATTGTACTTCATAAAACTATAGATCGGAGATAACAGTATAACACGACAAAGAGATTCATATTAATTTATGAATAAGGCTAGGGGTGCAAACGGATCGGATAGTGGTAAAATTATATCTATATTCGTTTTTGTTTTTCGGATACAGATACGGATACAGATTAGATATTAGACGGATATATGCGGATACGTATCAGATATCAGATATTCAAAAATATATACATAAATATTTTCATAATATATATTAAACTATATGGTGTATATCTACATATTTGGATACGGATAATTAAAATTCAAAACCATATCCGTATCCGCACAGATATTTTGATATCGGATATCCGTATCAAATTTTCAGATACATATCCGGATACGATCGGAAATTATCCGATCCGTTTGCACCCCTAATACTACAGGTAATACAGTGACATGTACTATTTTTTTTTTTTCAAAAATCTATGAATATGTTTTAATGACTAATCCAAACCGTTGAAATCAATCTACTACATAAGTGTTGTCTTTACATACCAAAATTATAATGTTTTGAATTTATTTGGTATAAAGTCAAGCGGTTAAAGAATAAGAATTATAAATTAATTTTAGGGGGAATTTAACGTATACCCCTCAAAAACTCAAAAACTACGTATTTCCCCCTCCAAATTTCATAATAACGTATTTGCCCTTCTAAATGCTAACAACTCACATATATACCCAATCAACTAAAAACTGTAATTAATTATGTTTAATATCTTATAAAATATATAATTAATGATTTAATTATGTCTCTTCCTTTCTCCTCTCCCATCTCTCCTGTCTTGTTCTTAACTCAATCTCCACACCACTCAATCACCCATTTTCACAAATCAATAGCTTAACTCAATCTGTCTTCTCTCCTCTCTCTACTCCCAAAGTTAAGAGAAATAGCTTAACTATTTTGAATACACTGCCTCCCTCAAATAGCTCTTCTGTTTTTCAACATCATCAACTCATTGATTGCTTTGGTAACTAGATCCAGATAGAGATAAGTTATTTATTCATATTAAACATAGCTCTGCTACTTGATTGAAAAATAAATAGAACGAAAAAAAAAATCAATTGCTTCATATACTTTGTATTCTCTTAGCTTTGGGAGAGATTGAGTTAAGCTATTGATTTGCGAAAATGAGAAATTGAGCGGTGTGGAGTTTTTGAGTTAAGAACAAGACAGGAGAGAGATGGGAGAGGAGACAGGAGAGGGATGGAAGAGGAGAAAGGGAGAGACAAATACATGATTAATTATATATTTTATAGGATATTAAATATAATTAATTATAGTTTTTAGTTGGTTGGGTATATATGTGAGTTGTTAGCATTTAGAAGGGCAAATACGTTATTATGAAATTTGGAGGGGGAAATACGTAATTTTAGAGTTTTTGAGGGGTATACATGAAATTCCCCCTTAATTTTAATATATTCATTTTTCATTATTTTTTTGACCGCTTGATTTTATACTAAATAAATATAAAAATTGATAAATTTTATATGTAAATACATCACTCGTGAAGTAGATCGGTTTCAACAGTTTGAATTTGTTGTTTGAAATCTATTCAATAAGGTTTTGATGGAGTAGTGCGATATGTCACTGTGCTACAGGTAGCACGCCAGCTTTTTTCTTATTTTATATATCAGGTTGTACAAAATTTAAATATATAATCACATTCAATATTTTTGATTTAGGAATACAATTATACACCGAAATATACTTTTGAACTAGGGTAAATCTGTTTGAAATTTTTTTTTTCTCAAGCACTCTACAATATCAGACCATATGCGTTTCTTTTGTAAGAAACAGGCTAATTCTATCTTAATGGGCCTTATAAAAATTAATAGATTTACAGGCTTCTATTAAATTGCACAATTGGACATCTTTCACTTAAAATACCAATGGCATAAGCCCTAAGAGGCCTGATTTCAAACTAATCCAGAACTATGCATTTCATACTTCACTGATTACTAGTATCTTGACCGCGCGTTGCAACGAGTATATATTATAAAAATAGATAAAATATGTGATTATTTTCGATGTAGTCCAACATTTATAAAAATGAACAAACAAAATATGAAAAGTAGATTATAATTGCTCAAATTGAAAACATATAATAAAATTAGAAATATTAACTTAATGTGGTTCATACCTTATTTCTCGCATAAGTACAACAATATAAGTGCTTGTTCACAAACTATTAAGCATAACTATCACCTGGAAAATAAAAGTATTATAACTTTAGAATAAAACTTAATTGGCATCTTTCAAACAGGATCAAGACTCAAAATTTAAATTAATTTTCAAACCAGGTCCTCTCACATCAAAAACTTGTACCAGTTTGTAATAAAAGAACTAGTACTAGTCCAATTCAAGAATTACTATATTGAACTTTTAAGTTTCATTGCACAATGCTTCTTGTTTTGTATTGGCCGTGGAATTGGAGAATTTAACACAAAACATAATACTATTTAATATCTAATTTTCTCCACAAACAAGACATGTCATTAAATGATTCAAATATTTAGAGGAGATATGATCTGTAAAGAAATAAAATTGAGAAAGATATGATTAAATGATTCAAATAAGGTTTTTCTCTACAAATATATTTTTGATGATAACGATGAAAATTCTTCTATAGATCATTTATCTACACGAAAGTTTTAGATATTCTTCATTTTCTCTTAAGATTAGAAAGATATAATTGTTTTCATCAGCACAAAATTTACTCTTCATCTATTCGCAAAGATGCAGTAACCCTAATAAATATTATTTCTCCTCTTGACACAATAAACATAACATATCAGAAAAAAAATTCTCTACAGATTCGAAAAGATTGAATAATTTCCATGTTCATTGTCGAAAATATAGAGGAAAATGAGAAATGAAACAGAGAAAACGAAGAAATAAGGAAATAATTTAATGACATGAATCAGATATAGCATTAAGCAGAAATAAAGAAACAGATCGCTAAGAATTCATTCAATTTTATTTGTGACAAACTATATAACATTATGTGTTGCGAGTATGTTTTTAACTAAATTTCGACTTCTACACATAAAACAAATATATTTAATCAAAAGAAGATAGATTATGTGAATCTGTAAATTTATTTTTCAATCTCAACCGTTGACGAATCAGGACAACTACGTGCGTAATATAAGAATGGAGAAATGGAGATCTATATACAAGAAACAATTGATTCATTAAATTACAAATACAAACAACCGTTTATTTTGCCCTCACCAAAAAAACAGGACGGGCTTTATCTAAATGAACCTAATAATACATAAAAGAACAACAACAAAAAAGGAAATATACAATTTCTAAAATGCCATATCAGATGGGGCCACATACTCAGGCCCAGATGGCAAGCGACGACATAGATAATGCACCAACAAAAAGTGCAACATAAGCTGCGACTTGTAACCTAAAATTTGAACCTATTTTACCACCCAGAAAATCGGCTGCAATCAAATCCACCAAAGCCATGTAAATTAAAATCCCCGCTGAGACTGAGTCCAACAACCCTTCAATTATCAGAGCTCTGGGACTGAGTGCATTGTAAAATGAGACAATGCCGGTACCTATGCCGATGCCCGCAGGGGTAGTTACAGCAAAAAATGAAGCCATGAAATAGGATTTTAGGTTAGTGAATTGAGCTTGCGAAATGCAACCACCTAAGGCAAACCCCTCGAAGAATTGGTGGAAGGACAGGGCAGCGATTAAAGGCTTTATGGTGCATGAGCTCTGCGACACGCCTAGTGAGAGCCCAATTATTACTGAGTGCGACACAATCCCGAGTTCAAGTATCTGCACATGCCATGCAAAATGTTAAATTAATAAAAAATTCAAGTTGCATATGTAATAGCTTAGCTGTGAACTCTTTAAAACATTGGGAGATGCATGTTGGGTATAATCTGTACCAGCACTGGTAATTCAACAGTCAGCGTCTGGTATTGTACCAGCACAACAGTCGGCCTGACCGGTTATTTTATCTTATCCCTTTGTTTTGATAACTGAAAAGGGTATTAAACAATTCTAACTACCATAGATACCCCGCCCCCTTCTCTCCTTCTTCCCTTTTCATATTTCCAGCAAGAGAGAATAAACATGCAAGACTAAATCTTTATTCTTTCTTATTCTAAAAAATCCGCACAAGTTCCATGGCTTTGATTAAACATTTGGCAAACGAGAACTTGGGTATTATAGGACTAGTTCTTTTGGAGTAACTTTCATGCAATCCGCAACCATGCTATCTATATGCATGAGGTTGTAACCATAGGGACAGAAGCTATTAACTCTCCCTTGGACAGTGATGGCTCGGAATCGAGCTCTTTGAACTTTAAGTTATTCAATTGTTTTGTACAAGATATTCGATTGTATTTTCAGTATTTTAACTTACAAAATTCTGTTATTAATTTCTTGAAGGCCTTTTATTATGCATTCAGGAAATTATTTCCCACAAACACTTTTATATCCGTATTCCTATTACGTGCCAGAACTTGCAGTTTAAAGGCCTAAGAACAGACTAAAACCTAAACATGGAAATTCATCAAAAGATTTTGGTTCATGTTAAATCCACACAATATATTTAGTACAAAAAATGGAAATTACCTGTGACACAACCACATGCCGCACATGCGAGGACACCTGACCCTCCCCACCATGTGAATGCCCACTATGTGAATGCCCCTGCAAAAGAGGCTCCCTCTCTTCATTGATCATCTCCCCTTCCTCTAGCTCGGGAGCAATCGAGATAACCAAATTTTCTGACCTCTCCACTGCCAGTGCTGCAGCCTCAGCCTTCACCCCACTCGTTTCTTCTTGATGCTTCTTCTCATAAAATTGCGTGAATGCAAAGTCTGCCACCAGTGTCGCTAGCGCTGCCATCATGGCGACAAATCCCGCAAAAGGGAACCGTCGCCAGGGTACGGCTGGGAGGCATGCATTGGTCAGGGCTGACTGGGCGTCCTGAAGCATGTGTACGAAGCCGGTGGCTAAAATTACGCCAGCTGCCACTGCTTTGGCTAGCACAAATCCGGCACCATCAGTGCGCAAAAGCCGACGCTTCCTCCCTGCAAGTGGAATGGAGATGCCTACTACACCAGAGATTAGAATTGCGACAATGGCAATGAGTTTTAGGTGGAAAGCCGACGACTCATCTCGGCAAGTGTCAGAGGATGATATGTTGGTGAAGGTTTTGCAAGGGCTGCTGGAGAAAGATGCCGATGCTGTTTCTGTTGTGGAAAATGAATTGAATCAGTATTGGATATTTAAAAAAAAAAAATAATAATATTGTTTGGCTGTAAAATCAGACCATTTGACTTAATAACCCTTTTATTTATTCATTTGTTTATATATTTATTTGTTATCTATCAAT
Source organism: Carex arenaria (assembly GCA_964058825.1). Lineage (NCBI taxonomy): Eukaryota > Viridiplantae > Streptophyta > Magnoliopsida > Poales > Cyperaceae > Carex > Carex arenaria. The sequence goes on from CAXKVW010000238.1 coordinate 141,670, forward strand.
TTATCTATGTATTTATTGATCTGATCTGTGTTATTTAAGTAGCATATTTCTTGCTGGACCACCTTACATATTGGACTTTTGGGCTTTTTTTTATTAAATTTCAAGTCATTATCAGCTTCCGAAAAAGAACATACTGTGCTCAATTGGTACAAATTTTTTTTTACATAAATTCAATAAGCCATACTCCTTCGGTTGGGATTAAAAAAGAAAGGCCTCAGGAAAAGTTGAGCCCTATCTGATGATAAAATTACAGAAATTCCGTTTTTACCCAGTACCAACCAACCAACCAACCAACCAAATCAATTCTGAAATTCCGTTGCTTCTTCATTTGAACATGTTTGAGTTAACCTAAATTCATACTACTATACTTGGTTCAAACGAAAAGGATATGCTTCTCATTGGTGCATAATTACTCTTTAGTAGTGCAGTTAGGCGCTAAATTTTGAAAATTGCAATTAACTGGAAGTTTAAGCTGTTTCAATCTCTTGCAAAAATTCAAAGCGGAAAACTCTAGTCATCTTTTGCATTTTTACGATTCTGTCTAATTACTGATTTACTTCAGTGACTCTCGACCAGAATGATTTCTCAATTGCAACGAGGTGTTCTAAGAAATAATGAAAGTACAGCAATTCTACCAAGCAAAATTGAAATCTCAATACAAAGTAGTTTACAATACCAGAAAATTGCCGTAAGTGGTGAGCCAGTGTAAACATCGAATTTGTCTCCTACAGGGAAAAATAAATAAAATTGATACGATTAACTCCATTCGGTCTGACATTCGATCGGACATTCAAGTACTTTGCTCCAATTAATCAAATTAGCACAACAATTCGAAAAAAAAAAAATATAAACAACAATTACTTCCAAATGAAGCGATGTACCTCTGTGAAAGACATAGCAAAGCAACCAAAACCCTTCGGAATGAAGATTCACTTAAGCCACTTCTTCAATTTCGTTCCTTCCCCACAAACTGTGCCAACTCTCTTTAATCTTGTGTAGAAAGCGCTTAAAAAAGAAAGGAAGAGAATTTAAGATTGAAAAGATAGCGAACCAGATGCCTTTACAACGTATTCTTCGTTATGTCGTCACCTCGCTGATAGGAAATCGCGGGAGGGCCCCACTCAGGCTAGAGAAAAAGAGTTACTGGACGTCTGGATTGCATTTTGTCGTCGAGTGCATCCAACTAACGGTCCAGATTAATATATGTTTGATCAGACGGTTTAAATGTGGCTTGACTATGTTTTTGGTGCTTTTGGTAGTGCACGTTTGAGCGGTTCGCTTTCGGTCTCGTGGAATCAACACGAACTACTGACACCGTTAGATGGAACACGTGTCATGATCCAGAAGTAAACAGTTCGGCTGAGGTTGAATGTCGACATTGTGGCGCGATTTAATAAAACAACTGGCCCACTATGCTATGCCGATTCTTCGTACGATAACAATTTTTTTCATAAATGCCCAAAGTACTAATAAATTAACATTTATCCATGCTGTTATAGGTGGAGTTCAATGTGATGGTCAGGGGGTGTTCACACGGTCGGTTCGGTTGAAACCGAAGTTTCATATTCAAACCAAATTTTTTTTCGGTTTTTAAAAATAGAACCGAACCGAACCATTTAAATTTATAACCGATTAAGAATCGAACTGAAATAAACATTTTGTATAATAGCAAGTTACTAAATTTACATAAACTACTTTCAATTTACATAAACCCCCCCAAAAGTTACTAAATTACAACATAAAAAATACAACATAGCAAATTTGTAACATAAAATGACCATTGTGTAGTCGGTTCTGATTAATCATAGGGGATAGGGGCATCTTGATTCTTGAATGAGTTGCATAAACCGGTCGGTTCGGTTTAGTCGGTTCTGAGAAACCAAAACCGAACCGAACCATTTAAACCGAAGTAATTCATAAAATCAACCGAACCGAACCATTTAAACCGAAATTTTTCGGCTCGGTTCAAAACCAAATAAACTGAAACCATTTGAACACCCCTAGTGATGGAAGAAGTGCGGAGGAATTACAGATCTAGCGCATCTATAAAAATAAAAATAAATGTATAATTTTTAAAAATTAAAATTAAGTTTTTAATTTATAATATCATATTTACCTTTCGAATTTTCACAAACTCATAAATTTATTCAATTTATTCATTTTTTTTTCTTGTGATGCGCATTGTCTAAATATCATTATGTGTGTGTATCACAACTACGAAAATAAATTATTTGTCACCACAAACCAGTCAGTTAAAAACTTGAACATTCCTCTTATACATGCTACACAATTTCATTTCTCAATAAAGCAGTAAATAAAAATGTTGTAAATTTAAAATGATTTTTAATATAAAAGACAGTAAATTGAAAAAAAAAATGATTTTTTTGAAATTTAGCAGGATCAATATAATATTATAAATTTTAGAAGAAAAAATACATAATAAATTAAGAAAGATAATCTAAATTTTCCTTTTTTAAATAGGCTGACAAGGACGAAGATAACGTTGACAATTTAAGTATATTCCATTTTTTCCCACTCAACAATACCAAGTCATTCAACAATATTTTCAAAGAAGTACGAAATAAGTTGTCAAATATCATTATTGTTGATATCACATTCTATAAATAAATGAATTATTTTGCACAAATGAAGGATAACACTGAAGCAAATATCCAAATAATTTTGTATTCTTCTGTAATTGAGCTGTTGTTGCCTTGTTGGAGAAGAGAAATTTATAGAGAAATATTTCTGTCGTAACGCAATATCTCATGAATACAAAAATAAAATAAAATGAGGGACTGATAAAAAAAAGATATGGAAATTAAAAGAGGTCAAAAGCATGCCGTGTAAGGTCGGTTTGGAATGTGCTGATTCGTGCCAAAAGCTGACCAAGAAATCTTGCTCTCTTTTTAATATAAAAAAGATATCCGAAATTCAGCGCGAATTCCATTGGCGGATGATTGTTGACGCCCCAAGTTTTCAAAATTTTATTACTAAAAGTGTCAAAAACTCTTATTAATTTGTTTTTCTTTTTTTATATGTATTACAGTGTTAGCATCCTCAGTAATACTAACATTAAAGGACTTCAACGTAAATTTTAAAAATCAAAATCATAAAGGACTGGACTTTATATTTTATTTGAACGTTTCGATTTTTGTGTTTGCATAGGGAAAAAAAACGGACACTTCCAATTTGGAAATGTCATACCTATAAAGAAAAAATAATACCCGATCCAATTTTGTGTTATATTGTGTTATGTATTTTTTTATTAAAAATAATAAAGAAGAACGTAAAAAATCTTTTGTTTATTTTAATGAGTGATCTGATATCGATATTTTCATTTTTTTTTTTTATTAAAAAGACCTAGGTCCAGTTTTATTATATAACGAAACAGAGTTGTTACACGTAAAAGAAGATATATCGTTTGGAGACTTATATCTTCCAGCTACGATTGACTATCAATATTTTAATTAAAAGGAAGAGAGTAAAATATGTCGTTGTCATTATCATATATGAATTTCCCAATGAAATGGATGAATTGTGCAAAAAAGAAAAAAAAAAAAACCTACCCAAATAAATAAAATTTCTTCATTTTATTGTTTGTGGTCTACAAATTATGTGAATTTTGTTCCAACTTTTCTAATTTACTGAGTAGAACTAGGGTGTTCTTAAGTTCACCAAACCTCTTTGTGAACTTAGCTCTAAAATATATCGAATTGATTTCAAATGACTAATCTGAACCGTTGAAATCCGTATGCCTTATTGTGTGTACATGTAAAAAATTTAAATTTTAAAATTAATTTTGTATAGAGTCAAGTGGTCAAAATTAGAAGATTTATAAATTAATTTTAGTGCATTTATTTTTTGAATGTTTTTTTACCACTTGGCTCTATACAAAATTAACTCAAAATTAATTTTTTTTTATGTAGATGAATCACTCATAAAGATAAACGGATTTTAATTATTCAAATTCATCATTTAAAGTCAATTTGATAGATTTTAGACTTGAGTTCACAAAAAATACTAGTGAACTAAATTCTACTCTTTTTTCCTTCTCTAATTGTCAAAAACAAAAACCGGACGAGAGACCGGGCCAACTTTCCATTGTTAATTTTTTTTATTGATTTATTTGTAATTGTCTATACCCAATTACAGGCCTCAAAAGATATGGTCATGGTAAAGCCCAATTAGATCTGACCATTGGCAGTTTTATTTTCTCTGTGTTTTAAAACTGCCCAATAAAACCCAATTTTTATCTTATTTTCATGAAAGAAACGAAATGCAGCTTTCAAAGCTCCTTCTTACAATACTGTTTGATGAGGGAACCAAATTGGGTCCGTATCCTCTGTATTACTACAATACAACAGATGATGGGCCTCACTTTACGGTTGTGGAATCTATAATGAAGCCCAATCCGGTTCTAAATGCTGCCCAATCTGGATTTGTCAATACATCTACTTTTTGGAAAATATGAAAAGCCCAATCCGGTTTTCAAATGTTAATTAAAAGCCCATGTGTCTAGAATTTCATTTCGTTAAAGAATGCCTCCGTGCCAAAAAAAATTTGTCATCACGCTTCATTTTACTGCTACTATTATTATTTTTATCTTTTTCTTATTATTATATTATATTATTTTATCTTTTTCCTTTTTCGTAACGAACTTTGTGTTTGTGTGCTGTGTTGGTGAGTTGATAATTCTCACAGAAAGTACTTTTAAAAATATTTTTTTCACTGTATTTGGCTGTTTGCTATATGCAATTCTGGATTTCTGGTTGATTAAGTTCTAAATCATACTTATTATTTTTCAATTTTCCTATAAAAAATAGTAAAAGTATTTCAATTATACACAGCAATCAGCTTTTCAATGTGACAAAAAATATCTGACAAAGCTAACAAATATAACAAAATCAGTACAATAATTGATTTAGATATGAATCTTGACCAAAGGATGCTACATATAAAAGTTTTTTTTTTTAAAGGTCAAGGACATAATGATCTTTGCTACATGTAGATTAAATTTAAAAAGATATCACAAAAAGAATCACCATTGGTTCCAAACAAAAAATGAAAAGAGATTCTGTTATCTTTTTGTTTGTTTTCTTTTTCTTTTTGTATCCTATGCTCCTTATTTTAAATCATTCTGTGCTTTTGCTTTAAGAAAAGGAAAATCTTCTGGAGCAATCAATCAATCAATCAATTAAAGAACAGGTGTGTATATATATATATATATATATATCCTTGTATTAGTATTTTAAGCTTTGTTGATAGTGTACTGTACTCATAAGTCATAGCATCCTTCAGTAACAAGCCAATAATTTCATGGGTAGAAGACTATAGTTAGAGTAAAAGTAGAGCCTCTTTGTGAACTTAACTTTACAATATATTGGATCGACTTCAAATGACGAATTCAAACCGTTGAAATTCTTATACCTTACAAGTGATGCATCTACATGCAAATTTTTTAAAATTTTGAATTAATTATGTATAGAGTCAAGTGGTAAAAAATTATTCATAAAATGAATGCATTAAAATTAATTTATAAACATTTTACTTTTGACCGCTTGATTTAATACTGAATTAATTCGAAAGCTTAAATTTTTTGTATGAAGATGCATCACTCATAAGGTAGAAGAGCTTCAACGGTTCGAATTTGTCATTTAAAGTCAATCCGATATGTTTTAGAGTTGAGTTTACAAAGATACTTGATGAACTTAAGAGTACTCTAATTCTATAGTTAATTTACTTTTCTCATATACCGCATAAATTATAATAAATTACTTTCTAACATAGCGACGTTGCCATTCTCTCATATCCTCTCTGTCATCGCACTCTCTTATTCTTTCTTTCTTTCTTTCTTCTTTTGTGATCGCACCAAATACCAATTGCAATCTGTAATTAATTTGCTGCGTCTAGAGGAAGATTAATTAGGTCTACATCAATGCTCCATCAGACGGAGACAGTTGGCAACATTTTTATGTCAAGCCACATAGTGCGCACCAAGTACAAACCAGATCCAGTGCAGTAACCCAATCTTTGGGTTTTAAATTGGGACCGTCCGATTTGAATTTGAAACAATCTATCCGGATTTGGGGCGCACGCCATTCTGAAAATGAATTCAAATTCCGAAACGATTCCGAACGTCAGATTCGAATCGGACGGTCTCGATCCAAAACCCAAAATTGGGGTACTTTAGGGGATCCGGACCCCACTAAGAGTAGGGGTGCAAACGGATATGAATAGTGTTATTCTTGCATTATTTTGTTGACAGTTCCAAACCCGTGAAATATGACCCCCGTTTCTGCTGCATTTTCGTCCGTGAATGAACAATCATTATACAGACTTTTGTTTTGGACCATGCATGCTCTTATTGAAACAGAGGGATCCGTAATTATATATAAATCCAAAATCAAGATTTTTTTTCTGTGCTTCTTTCAAAATTTCAAGCAGTTCCTTTTCAGTTTTTACGCCCGGTTTAATCCGATCTAATAAAATAGCCGATAATTTTATTAATCCCACTGTAAAAAAAATCACAAATTATGAGGAATTTTAAAAATACTAGGGCCCAAAAATTCAATCTGCGGGTCCATTCTTGGGGAACCGCAGATTGAATTGGGGGCCCAAAAAAATCTAAAAATCTATTTTAATATAATGATATTTAGTTTTTTGGAGAGCTGCCAATTCAATTTGCAGCCTACCAGAAAGAAATAGTGCCGTAGGTTGAATTGGCGGCTTTGGTATTTTTCGAATTCTCCAATTTCAATAGTATTTTTTTTTTGAAATAGTATTAATTAATAAAAATTTCGGATAAAATAGTCGTGATTTTGGTTATACAAAATTTATCCAACTTTTTGGAACAGTTCAGACTAAGAACACCTTTTGTGTTAGGTCCGTATCAATTTTTTTTGGTGAGCAAACTAAAAACGAAATTTTATATCTTGACCACTAAAATAATTCACCCATTGATTAATGCATTTGTCAACTCTATTATATTTTTGGTTGCCTCCATCTCACGCGCAAATAAATTGTAATTCATGATATGACAATTATAATTTTAGTTAAAAAAGATGTAGAATAATTTTCTAATTTATTAATCTGTCTAAAAATGTGACTTACAATTGACTGATGTAAAATTTCAAAATGTCAATTTATTAAACACGACTGGAATTGTAAGAATGATGATGATGTGAAATTTATGGACAGGGAATTGCTAAATATGTTGATGTGATACAAAAAAAAAATCATCTTTTATAAATTATAAAAATGAAGATGCTCTATACATTCTTCTGACAGACAAGATCAAAACTTATCAAATGAAAATAAATAAATAAATATATATATATATATATATATATAGGTTTTGGCATATATGCTACGCGTAGCATAAAGACCTCCGTGCAACGGCTCAAAATTTGAATTTTCAAAATCCTAACGGTCGATCTAAACCGTTAGATATGTTCTACATATTGAAATGTGCTTGGAGATAAAATTTTATATTTTTTGGATTTTTTTTACTATTTATTAAGCCACTTTGAAAATCGCTGATCCAACGGTTTCACTATTTAGTTAAGCCACCGTTGGATTAGTGATTTTCAAAGTGGCTTAATAAATAGTAAAAAAATTTCAAAAAATGTAAAATTTGGTCTCCAAGCACATTTCAATATGGAGAACACATCTAACGGTTCGGATCGACCATTAGAATTTTGAAAACACAAATTTTGAGCCGTTGCATGGAGGTCCTCTATGCTACGCTTCGCACCGTAGCCACGTCCATTCTATAATTTAGATAGGTAGTGTGTCAAATGACCAATAAATATACAAACAACACCAAATATGACACATTGTGCATCTAAAAAAATCATAGTGAACATATCAATATTTTTAATAATTATTGAGTCAGATTATAATAATTATGAAATGATTTTGACTTAAAATACAACTTAGGGATAAGCAAATTAAAGGTTACTAAGATCTAATAATTGTGCAAAGAGAGGGGGGCGTGTGAGTTGTGCAAAAGCAGAGATGAAGGTTTACCTGCTTTGCTGGCATTTTCATTTTTCACATGGGTGAACACTTTTTGCAATTTGCACAAAACCCACCCACTTTGAACTTCTCTCTTCATAAAATGTTTTTCATAAAAGTTTTTCCGGATATGGACAATTATTTGTCTATTATTAATAGTTAATAATACAGTAGTAATGATTGTTACATCACTAGTTTGTATAATAGTTTTGCGTTGTTTTAATTTTTTGGGATTTCCATTTTGTTTTAGATTTTTCCCATTTTTCTAAGCAAACGCTAATAACACTTAGAATTGGTTGGTTAAAGAGAAGAATATGTAAAGTTTAATGCATTTATAATTGGATCCGGCAATAGCACATGCAAATGAGGTTTAATTTACCAGTACAGTTGAGGACCAGACAGCTTTTTGCTATCCCAAAAAATTAAATCATTTATTACAATCCAAATTCTGTTTAAGTGTTTATCATGTCTAGAGTAGAAAAAACGTGCCGTGCCATGACTAATATACCGTGATATTAGTCTTGTGCCGTGCTATCATGACCAAGTTAATTTTTCACATGACGTGCTGTGCCGTGACTAAAATGTCAAGAGGTGGTCATAACATACCAATGGTCAGACCGTGCCCAAATGTGACTCGCATGACTATTTAATTATAATTTAGGTTAGTTTATTTAAGATTCACAATTTAGTTAAGATCTAACAGTTCTAATTACATGTGACTCACGTGTCCACATGCCGTGCTGTAACTAAATCTTTCACGTGATGTATTATGTTGCGCCAATTTTTCAAAAGATGGTCACGGCACGGAATATGCGAATTACGGCATGTAACTGACACACATGTTATGCTGTTCTATACCGTAATCGTGCCGTTCCGTAATAGAATCAGCTCCGCCGTGTTATTTTTCTCTCTATGCCTACATGCATGGGGCTTTCTTTTTATCTTTGCTAGTAATGTTCTCTGGAGAAACATATATGGCAACAAAAGAAATGAAGGGAATCTGAGAAACATCAAAAGAATAAAGGTTGTCTCAATTGTTTATTTCAACTGTTTGCACTTTCCCAAAACAGTGGTTTGGTAATTAGCGATCAGTATTTGTTGAAACCGATTTATGCCTGAGCGCTAAAGCACATGTGTCATCTTTTTTTCACTTGAAGTATTTTCGTTACTTGACGAAGCGTGAATTGCATCAGATTGGTTGCTGCCAGTATATAAATATCCGGGTATTATAAATTAAAGGATAAATTTCGTTGTAGCTCATTGAACTTTGTTATTTGTCATAAATTGGTTATTCAAGTTTAATTTATTTTTGTAGTCACTTAATTGATCATTTGTTTCAGTCAAGTCATTCTATAATTTTTCGTCTAAAATACTAACGGAATATACTCATTCCGTTAGTATTTTGGAAAGAATATGTTAATTTTGTTAGTATTTTTTGGAAAGAATAAGTATATTCTGTTAATATTTTGGACAGTACATGAATGTTCTGTTAAAATTTTGAATGAAAATGTATAGAGTGATTTGATTGAGACAAATGAAAAAATTGAGTAACTAGAAAAATACAAATCAAACTTAAGTGACAAATTTATGACAAATGACAAAATTTAGTGATATCCAATAAAATGTATCCTACATTGAAACAACCTACTTTTTAAACCGCTAATCGGATTTATTGCTGCCGAGACCAATTAATAGATTTTGGAACTTACATGCTATAAACATTGATGAATGATGGATTTGAAAATAAGTTTGTAATTCTAATTCTTTCCTCAAAGCTTTATGAACAGAAATAGTAGTAGTAGCTCTCCATAGGAGATTTGACTAAAAATAGTTGTCTTGGAGACTACCCAATTTTTTTTTTTAAATAATCATGTAAGAATTTCCCAATGCATAAATAAAGCATTAATGCAGCTTTCTCAAAAAAAAAAAAAAAAAAAAAACAAATAGTTGTACGGTTGTACTGCCTCGGTAATGCAACGAGTACTAGATTAGTTTCCAATTTTTTATTAATAGAAAAAATATAAAAGAAATATTGATAATGGAGAAATATTTTAAGAAATTTTGAAATATAGAAAAAATGTTATGATTTATAATATTCAGTGCGATGTAATTGGACGTTATAAACTATAACGTCCAATTAATTTGATTGCTAATAATTGTTAAAAAAAAAAAACCAATATAGTTGGACGTTATGGTTAATAACGTCCAGCTACAATATTTTTTTTTTGCTTTCAGTTCTAACTGTTGTTGTTATGAGATTGTTTTTAACGAAAAAACACTGTAGTTGAATGTTATAAACCATAACGTCCAGTTACATTTTTTTCAACAATTATTAGCAATCATATTAACCGAACATTATAGTTTATAAACTCTAGCTACATTATCTTAAATATTATAAACCATAACGTTCTTCTTATATTTTAAAATTTTATAAAATCTTTTCTCATTATCAATATTTTTTTATATTTTATCAATTAATAAAAAAATCGGGATTAGGTTGCCTTGGTTAAAAATCCGGGATTTTCTGTGGCTCGTAAGCACATGGCTCATGTTACAACATTTGGCTGCCAGCAGAATAGGATCTCAAAAGGTGCTAGGATAAATTCATGCGGTTCCCACTTGTCAGTGACAAGCTGTTCAGTGATCGCATAGGTAACTGGAGCAGAGAGAGACCGTAGAAGAGAGGATTGGAGCAGAAGCAAAGAAACCAAAATTCACATGACAGTTCATCTAAAAAAAAATTCACATGACAGTAACAGTGTTTGACACGCACATGTAACCTTTATGTGGATCCGTCTCTTGGCGTCTACTCTTCGGCAAATGTATTTACCTACTTCTGTTTCCTCTGTTTTCCTCTCCATTTTTACTTAAAATAAGGTATTGCATACTAGTGAAATATGTAGAGGTGCAAACGGATAGGATATTATCTGACCGTATCTGACAAGATTATATATGGATATCCGATATTCGAATATTTGTACGCATAAGAATACATATATGGTTTTAAATTTTAATTATCCGTATCTGAATAGTACATATATAATATATAGTTTAACATATATTATGAAAAAAATGCTATTCACTATTATAAAAAGCTGATATCCGTATCCGTATCCGTTTAATATCCAATCTGTATCTTTATCCATCTAATATCTGATCCGTATCCGTATCCGAAAAATAAAAGCGAATACAGATATGATTTTACCACTATCCGATCCGTATCCGATCTGTTTGCACCCCTAGAAATGTCTCTCTCTCTCCAAAAAAATATATTGCCTTTATTTCTAAAATTATAAATAAATTATGAGCTCATGACATTGGTAATATAAGTAGATAGTGGAATTTTAAATGTCCAAATTAATATTTATGGGCTAAGTATCAAAGAATATTGAATTGAATAACAAATTTGATTGATCATTACTGAATATAGTCTGTTTATTGCATGAAAAAAAATATCAAATAAATTATTTAATGCATGAGATTTTAATATTTGTTGCTATCTAATTTTGTTCTGTTGTTGGGGTTCATTAAAATTAATTAATGTTTTTCATACAATTATGTAGTGTTGAATGTACATAACTTTATCACATGAGAGAGAAAAATTGAAGAACAAGTAATATAAAATCAATGACTATTCTCACAATTAACATGTTATGAAACTTTTATTGATTGTTTATTCTTTATCTTGTATTTGAAATGCTTTCTATATATTGTCCTAGTTATATTTGTCAATTCATAATCAAAATTTTACCAGTTAAGTAATTCTTTTGTAATACTTTCTTATCAAAATGCTTGACTATAAAATTAAATCCGACACTTTTTTTTATTCTAACATTAACGATCGAAAATATGAATGTAGAAAGGTTTATTATATCTTTCTAATTAATAACTTACAATAATACTAAATTACTTGTTATACTAATAGTAGGACGGTAGGCAGAGGCGGATTCGTGATTTTCATCAGGAAGGGCAAAAAAATAACGAATCAGGTTTAAATAGTTAATTGGGTTCAAATCCATTAGCTTATGGGGTACTAGACAAAAATTAATGCTTTAATTTCTAATTTTCAATACTCTGACTTCTAATTTCCAATGCCTTGACTTATAATCTTAATTGCTAATTAGAATTCAAGAAATTTACCACTATTTTAACCCTAAATTTAACATTAATTACAAACTAAAAGGCCAGAGGGAGGCAAAGTTGATCCAAATCTATAAATTTCTATAAAATTTCAAAATTCAAAGAGGAGCAGTTGAACCCTCCGGCCTAGACTGGATCCGCCCCTGATGGTAGGAAACTATAACTGTGAAATATAGATTCTCTATCAATATTAATGGAACTATCCATTTGTGGTAGAAACGGAGGGGTTATAAATCTGGACCCCTCTCTTTTAATAATTATATACACTACCACTAGTGACTAGTGAGTACCTACTCCATGGGGGCAGATGAAGCGGTGGATCTATATTGTCTCTTTACTTAAATGAGGTCCATGACATGGGTCTCAACCCATGTTTCTTTTGATCTCTTTTTCTTTAACGGTCTGTTTTTTTTTTTATCTCTTTAACGATCTAGCTAACTATCACTATAGGTATGTATATATATGCCGCTCATGTATAGTAGAAGTGTGATAAATTGACCATGTTAGAATTTATGCATCCGTGCCCTTACAAAAGGTGATATTTTCATAAATTAATTACCCTTCAACTTCAAAGCCACCAATTGAATAAGAGGAGGGATCGAATTATGGTGACACATCTTGACACTATATTTTTATAAGTTACTTTTTCGATTTTAAAGTCTAAATAGTTGATCTGAACTGTTCAACATGGTCTCCATATTAAAATGTACTTGGAGACCAAATTTTATATTATTTGAAACTTTTTTACTATTTACTTAGAATTTTTGTAAATAGCTATTTTTAAATGGTTCATAATTGTCTGAAAACAACAATTCCATACACATTTTAATAAATAGTTTTTATTAACTTGACCATGTTAGAATTTATGCATCCGTGCCCTTACAAAAGGATATATTTCTATATATTACCCTTCAACTTGAAAACCATCAATTGAATAATTAATGAAATCCTTGATATTGCAACAATTTCGAAAAACAAAAGCCAGATATTGCATACAAAATAGATATTGGGGATGTCCAACACAACTATTGAATTTTTCATGTTTTCATTATATTAGAATTATTTGCTCCACCGACTTCATACTAAATGGGTCCCATTGCAAAATTAGAAACAAATTTTATGCTCCAAATTTCAAATAAATTTAACGCCTCAAATTAAGGGCTTGTCCAACATTAATTGCCATAAGATCAAGCTTGGCCTCTAATCTTAGCAACTCTTTTAATTACAAAACACCAAAATTTTCAAAATAAAAGAACATTATCTAGTTGCATTAAATATCGTATCTAGCTAAACGGGTCCCATTGCAAGATCTAGTGCTCATGTGGTAAGGCTTGCCTCCTAAAGAGGTCATATTAGGGGGGGACCGGATCCTAAAGTAACCCAATTTTTGGATTTTAGATTGGGACCGTCCGATTCGAATCAATCGTTCGGGAACGTCTTGGGATTCGAACCCATCTCTCGGGATGTGTGCGCTCCACCTCCGGATGGATTGTCTCGGATTAGAATCGTACAATCCCAATCTAAAACTCAATTTTTGAGTTACTTCACTGAATCTGAATTCATATCAGGGCAAGTGGAGTGAATTTTTTTTCATATTTTATTCATATAAAATTAGTTAAGTATTAGTCTTATTCGTACTTTAAACTTATCCATTAAATTAATGGGTAATAAACAAATATTAATTAATTGTTAAATAAATCAATAGCTTATTAAATGTAATTAAAACATATAACAAACAAATAAATATATTAAACAAATCACACATGCAATATCTTAAAATATAAAAAAAATTATAATTATCGATCATATTATTTTATAAATATAAATTATTAATTTAATTTAATGATGTAATATATTGTTTAAATCAATTCCTAAATAAAAAAATATCAAACGTTGTATAAATCAATTTCATTATAATAATAAAAAATATTTATATGCACGAATAATAGATTATCATATATAATTTTATATCTATCCATTATCTTATAGTGTAAGATATACAAAATAACTTTTACATATATATCCTTATTCGACAAGCTAACAAAAAAATTGTCTTATTTGTAGCTTATATACTCATTAAATAAAAAAAAAACTTATTCACATCCATCTTATAATACTCATAAATAAAAAATATGAATAAAATTAACAAACAAAATGGATTCAGCTCAAGAATGAGGAGATGATATAGGACATTTATAAAGCACATTTTAAGCATAATTTATAAAAAAAAACTTGCTGGACAATGTATATATACCGACGAAAACACTATATGTATATCAACAAATGACCCATTAATTATTGGTAATATAAATATTTAATTACATAAGAAATACATTGCAATAGTTCTTTAAATTTTATTTTGCCTTTTCAGGTACTTAAGAGCCGAGATCATGATTAATCTAATTAAGCTATCATTGGTTTCTATATATCGTTTCTTCACGGCAACAATATATTGCTTGTAGTGATGATGGTAATCATGATAATCATCATTATCGATCATTATTATTGGTTTTTTTTACAGCACAATCATTATTATATTGTTATCAGTGCCCTCTTTGATAATACAGATACTAATATTAATTAACACTATGACAGTTGACACTGCATTGCAAAATCTGGATTCACATCTGCTGCATGCGATCCTTCGCAGTGTGAACAATATTCTAAAATCTCTGCCTTTACAAATCTAACTGTTAAATTGTTTTGAGATTCGTGCATATAAAAATCATCTATTTCGAGATATGTGCACAGAAAATATTGAACGATTGGATTTGAAAAGGCAGAGATTTTAGGGTATTGTTCACACTGCAAGAATTGCAGCAGATGTGAATTCGCAAAATCTATATATGTTGTGCGTTCAAGAGTAATGGCATGACTTTTTAGAAGTCTAAGAAATTATAAGTACTAAATGGGAAAAAAATTGTGTACGTTTGATTAAAAGGTTTGTATCACGTGAAAACACTTAATTTTTACTTGCTTTCAAGCAGGAGCGAAGTCAAACTTTCAAATTATGAAGATCAAATATATATGGAGTCAATTATATATACAAAATTATACATTAATATATATATAATTTTTTTTTTTTTTAAAAATAGAGGTCAATTGACCACATATTGTCTTACTACATTCGTCTATACTTTCAATTAAGGTAACATATTTCTTTTCTCTTATTATTGATGTTCTGGGTTACAAAAAATATTAAATAATACACATTTATTTTGTAATAGAAAAAAACTCATCAACCAACATCCCAATTTACTGATCACCTTCATCCCAATTCAGATTGATTTCCATTTTGAGAAACAATGAACTCCAGGTTGTTATTCAACTACAACAAATAACCAGCCGATGATAGCAGAAGCAGTTTTATGTTAAATTGATAATAAATTACTGTTGGCATCACTGTATATGGTTTCTAGGCAATATTCTCTCATCTTTTCATATATTTACATTAGTCTTAAAGGATATCAGAAATAACATGCTATGTTTGACATACTATATTAAAAATGAAACATTTAGTATTTTAGTATATGATATTTTAAGACGTGTTATTTGTAGGGTTTCTCTTTTTAGAGATTTACATTGTTATAAATTATATTTCATTTGTACTCTTTATGTAATTGACGAAGTCAACAATACAATTAAACTTCATCATAAATTTATGTCTTTCTTTTAAAACCCTAACATACAATGAATTAGTCGATTCTCTAAAATAAAATCACAACAAAAATATGTAAAATGGAAAATCAGTGACATTTGTAAGAAAAATATGTGTAATTTACCCTTATTATTATTATTATTATTATTATTATATTTGCGTGAGCTTGGGCATATTTGTACTGATGTTGTTACATATAACAAACCGTTATTCATGTGGAGACAATATAATCCCTGGAGACGAGAGACATACGTAGAGTTAAATAAATGCTACTCACTAGGCTTTGAAGACCAGAGACAACCGTACGTCCAAAATATTCACATTATTACATTACACAATCATACAAAATATCTTTGTTTGGTCCCTCGTCTACCAGCCTGTCACATGCACCCAACGTGTTATTACGAGAATTCAATTGTCCCTTAACACAGATATACATGACACATCACATTCGCCATACAGAAAATTTATATAAATACAGAGAAGGATTTCGTTGTCAATAACTTAAACCCCTGGTAAGATAAAAGTTGATATAAACTGCATAATTTATATTAAGAGGTTGAAACTCACATAATAATGTATAGTTTTAATTTAAGTTTTCATTATTATAAATTATAATTTACAAACACACATTTAACATATGACTGAACTATATAAAAATAAAAAAATAATTAAATTTCAATATACATAAATTAAAAACTTTAAAATTATGAAAATGACTAAATATTTCTTGACTCGAGACTTTAGATCCCTTCCTGATTCAGTGATTCAAAAGCACAATAATACTAGTAAGAAGTAAGAACCAAAATATGAGGAAGCTTTTAGCACTTGGGGCCTAAAAAAGCTTATAATTACAACAACACAGGTGGCTCTAGTCTAGAATGATTAAATATATACAACCCACCAACTTTTTTTCTCCCATGAATAAGAAGAATACAGCAACACATGCACACAAAGAATCTACTGAGAGAGAATACTTGTTTCTTCCCTGTTGCAGCTGTACTAAATTGCCAAAAAATCTCTTCAATTAATCAGCTAACATATCTCATTTCTCCATATACAACCAGAATCTTTGCTCCATAGTCTATTCTCTTTTAGTTCTTTTCCAATTTCTCCTTGTCGCCTCCTCTCTCTCTCTCTCTACAAATTTTGATTATTACTAATCCAATGTTATTAGAATAACTGAGAAAAATAAACTTTTAATCTTGAAACCCAGACACTATCCCTTTCTCTGTACCTAACCCTCTTTTGGGTTTTGCTAGAGCTCTCTCCACTCACACCACCAGTAGCTTATTCCAAATGGGTGGTTCAGTTTTTATGTGCTGAGAGAGATGCTAGTGGTGCCCTTGTGCTCCTTGATTTTGTGGTTTTATTGCTTATGAGAGAGAAAGTCGAATGCATGTGAAAAAGAAATGGGTCTCTCCAATGTGATTTTGTTTTGGTTGTTTTCTCTCATTTGCATTTGCGGATCTAGAGGTAATTCATTAATTTATTATTGGGGTGATTTTCTTAAATTTATGAACGAAATGCACATTAGTATTGTGCATTGTTTATTGGTGTGATTTTTTTTTATTTTTTTTATTTATGAACAAAATGCACATCAGTACTGTGCAATTTTCATGATTCATCAAGACTCAAGAGATAAGCTAAAAAGAAGAAGCATAATTCTTAGTTACCATTTTGTTTCATTTTGCACTTATTTACCAAATTATTTACACAATGCAATGTGATTTCTAATTGTAGAAATTTGCTTCATTATTGCTAACTACTTAAAATGTAGGTTTTCCTTAGTAATAATTTACTATATAATTATTATCTGTCCCAAAGTTTACTCGATATCTTGGAAATGCTCTATAACAATTACACTATACTTTGAATTTGTTAACTAATTGTAAGTATAAAACTTCATGCAGGGGCTTTGGTAGCTATCTCTTCTCCCTCTGTAGCAGATTCCCCGCATCAGCAGGACGAGGTGGCATCTAGCCCTGCTAATATCACTCCTCCAAAGATTGTACTGGCACCTGATCCTGTACCACTTCCAACAGGTGACCAAAATTTCACAACTTAATACTTGAATTTCACACCAATTACCTATATTGTACATAATCTAGTCTGTTACACTTCGTTCAAATTGTTACATGCTGGGGAAAACAAAGGATTTCTTTTCATGCATTTGTTTCACTTTTGGTTTATGTACTATTGTAGTTTACAGGAGTGGTCAATAGAGGTTCCAGTTCAACTAGCTAGTCCCTTAATATGTTTCATGTTTAATTATATATACTTAGGTTTGAGTCCGGTTTTGGCCCCATCTGTCTCTGAGGCGACACCGCCAGCTATACCTTCATCTATTGCTGTGCAGCCACCTTCTCCATTTAGTACAGAAAACAGGTCACCTCCAGTTGCGTCTCCTCCTTTAGACGACCAACCCATTAGCCCTGTCATTCCTGGTAAGCCTACCCCCTAAATCTATCAAAAGATGAATTAAACCCTTACCAGACATGAGCTGTACCATGGTTGTTTTTGGGCTCTTTGAAATGTGCAATGGAGTGACCTCTTATCTGTTTCTCAATTAAAATTTTGGTTAACTGTGCTAGTGGTACAGTGGCTAGGTACTGTTTCTTTCTACTACTACAGTTTATATTGCGTGTGATCTAAAATTCTATTTAGTGCACAAGTAAGTTCTTATTATTCAGGTTTTTGGTCCTTCAACTTCCCTAATGAAAGAAAGCACCTAAGTTGACCTTTAAAATTTCATTTACACCAAAGTGGTCCCTGATCTTTGAAAATAAACCAAGTTGGTCAATAAACTTTGGAAAAAGAACCAAGTTGGTTAGTGAATTTTTATTTGCACCAAGATTGGTCCTGAAATTTCAGAAAATAATCAAAGTAGGGACTAATTTGCTTACAATAAGAGTTCAGCGACCAGCTTAGTTTTTTTGGGGAAATTACTAGGACCAATTTGATGGAAATAAATGATCAAAGACCAGCTGGCTTTTTTTGAGGAAGTCTGAGGACCACAACCTAAATTTTCCCTTTTATCACGCCCCTCGACTTGAGGAGTTAATGCAGCAATAATATTTTGTCTAGTATTTCTGAAACTTAAATGAAATATGCTCCTTTTCTTTTGATAAAGTTCAACCTTCATTACCGAAGGCACCTCCTCCACAAGGAGGTAATTTTCAAGCAAGTCCACCTGCACCAGCAATTGTACCCCCTCCTATAGGTACATGCTCTAATATTATTCTTTTAATCGCGCCTCTTTGACTTGAGGAGTTAACGCAGCAATAATATTTTGTCTAGTATTTCTGAAAACTTTAATGAAATAACAATATTCTCCTTTTCTTTTGATAAAGTGCAACCTTCACTTCCGAAGGCACCTCCTCCAGAAGGAGGTGATTTTCAAGCAAGTCCACCTGCACCAGCAATTGTACCCCCTCCTATAGGTACATGCTCTAATATTGTTCTTTTTATCATGCCCCTTCGACTTGAGGAGTTAACGCAACAATAATAATTTGTCTAGTATTTCTGAAAACTTAAATGAAATAACAATATGCTCCTTTTCTTTTGATAAAGTGCAACCTTCACTACCGAAGGCACCTCCTCCAGAAGGAGGTGATATTCAAGCAAGTCCACCTGCACCAGCAATTGTACCCCCTCCTATAGGTACACGCTTTACTATTCTTATAGGTCCCATTCGGCAAATGCATGGAATTAGCGGAAAAGTGAAAAAAAGGGAAGAGCCTTCTATTCCATACAATTCTAATCATGTTAGGCACGTTTGGAATAGTGGAAGAGTGGAATTGAGCCAATTCCAACATGTGAAAAAGTCACTCTACCATGGAATAGAGAGGGGCTGAAGTGCAAAAGAGAAGGGTTTGACTGCATATTTCCATCCCAATTTCACTTTTTCACTTTTTCTCCATTCCATTCAATTCCACTCATGTCCGGCTACTATTCTGTCACAATTCAACACTCTTCCTCTATTCCACCACAATTCCTTTGTGCTGAACAAGCCCATAGAATTTAGTATAATTTTTTTTTTTTTTGCAAACTTAGTATCTGAACATGTTTGCAAATAATACTGGACTCTTTTAGAAATTTGCATCCCGATCAACATAATTTCGGAGTTATTTGAAAAAACATTCTGCTACTTAAGGAGGGTCTAATGAAACCAAAAAGGGCAGATTGGTCATGATTTTTTTTTCTTATTTCAATCAAGCAACATAATGATGAATTTTTTTTGGGATTTGAGAAGCACCTAAAAGTCTTTTTATTTTGTCCACTTAAAGTTAATGCAGCATCTGTTATTCTTTAAGTTTTATGTAATTTGAAATAATTGCAAACATGAATTTATTTATTTATTATTTTGATAAAGTGCAACCTTCACTTCCAAAAGCGCCTCCTCCACAAGGAGGTAATGTTCAAGCCAGTCCACCTACACCAGCCATTATTTCACCTCCAACAGGTACATTTTCTAAAACTCTTGGATCATATTATTTCTTTTTTGCAAACCTCATGCTGTGTTTGATCATATTTGCAAACAGATCAGCTATTTAAGGAGGGCTAACGGAAACCAAAAAAACAAAACACACATTGGCCATGGAAATTTCCTCTTAATTCAATCAGGCCACATAAAGTTTAAAATTATTGGTATTTGAGAAGCACTTAATTTTTTTATTATGCTTGCTTAAAATTAGCACAGCATCCATGGACCATGGTTCTTTAAGATTTCTGTAATTTGAAATGATTAAGAAAATGATTTTTTTTTTGTTTGATTAAGTGCAACCTTCACTTCCAAATGCTCCTCCTCCACAAGGAGGTGACCTGCAAGCAAGTCCACCTACACCAGCCATTGTATCACCTCCGACAGGTACATGCTGTCATGTTGTAATATTATTTAAGAAGGGATCATGAAGGCAATATATGTGTAGATGTATGTACTGCGCAGACATACACACCAATTGGCATGGAAATTTTTCTCATAATTAAATCAAGTGCTACAATAATAAATTCTATTGGAAGTTTGTGAAGCACTTACCAATATTTTCTTATTTCCACTAAGGAGTTAATCACTCTATAATTTCTTTTTTTCTTCTTAATTTTGAAATGATTATGAGCATATTTTTTTTTTATATGATATAGTGCAACCTTTACTTCCAAAGGCACCTCCTCCACAAGGAGGTGAATTTCAAAGTCCACCTCCACCGGCCATTTTACCACCTCCGACAGGTACATGCTTTAATAGTTTTCCAATCTAGTATTTTTTTCTTGCAAAGTTCAAATTGTATTTAACAATATTGGCAAAAAATGGCCTACTTTTCCAAATTTTGCAACCTGGTAGACATAGTTTTGAACTTCTTTGAAACAAGATGCAGCTATTTAAGGAGAGCAAATAAAAGCAAAACAAACAATCAAATTAGCTAATAATATGTTCTATTGTAAATTTTGAAGCACATATAAGTTTTTAATATTCCCATTAAGGTTCTTATAAAGTAAATGTGAATCTTTCAAGTTTTTCTAACTTTCATGATCGATAACATGGTTATTTTCGCTTTGATACAGTGCAACCTTCACTTCCAAAGACCCCTCCTCCACAACAGAGAGATTCTCAAGCAAGTCCACCTGCAGCCAATGCCCCTCCTAGATGTATATGCCTCTTCTTAATTTTACATTTTTACTTGCTATTTTCTGCAATTGACGTATTGCAAATGATTAAATTTGCAAAAAAAAAGAAAAAAAAAAAAGGAACCTGTAAGTCCAACATATGCATGTTTGTCAAGGGTCAATATAATTTGAAGATTCAAATCATTTAATGAAGAGCTGAAGCAAGCGAAAATGAATATATCAGCCCTGAAACTGTTCCTGTTGATTCAATCAGAGAGTTTATAAAAAGGTTTAAAACAGAGTGATTAATAAGTGTGACATAAAGGTGCCATTAAAATATAAGAAACAATAGCAAGATTACTGAACTCCAGACCAGAGAGTGGCTTTAAGATAGAGCAATTTCTGGGTTAATTTGTTTGCTAAAGTGATTCGATCAGAAAACAAAATAGGTTTTTCTTATGCTCCATGAGGAGTTACTACAGTAACAGCTGCATTTTGTTTCCAAAATTGAACATAAATTGACAACAGGATTTCTTTTTCTTGTTAAAGTTCAACCTTCAATTCCCAATTCACCTCCTCCACAAGGGAGTGATTTTCAGGCAAGTCCACCTGCAAGCAATTCTCAGGCTGCTGTACCACCTCCTACAGGTAATTCTTCTTGCTAATCTTCTTAAATATTTCAATATTATTGTTCTTCAGATCACCACATTATATTTGACCATATTTGCAAACAACACCATGTAACTCGATTAAAATAATCTGAAGTTATTAAAAAATAAAATCCAACCTCATAAAGAAGCACTACACTCCTAATTAATGTCTTTAGTGTAGAGGAAAAAGTGCACGTCTCTCCAGCTCTACAAACAAATTTTGAAATAAGTTTTTTAAAGAAATCCATGTATATCCCTTTCATAGAGTTGATGGGCTTGCAAATATTTTTTTCTTTTCTTTTTATTTTGAGTTATTCAGCCCTGAGAATAGCACCGGCTAATCTGCCAGCTCTACAACCAAGTACTGAAAATCCAATTCCATCACGGACACCTGCTCCAGGTTAATATAAACAAAATTTTCTTTATTGAAAATTTGATTGTAATTCTACCTTTTCTTCTCTTCATCTTCTTTTGGCTGAATGTTTGAACAGCTCACAGAAATGTGGCGGCCAATCCACCAACAGAGCAACCAAGTATAGGAAAAGCACCTCCATCGAGTGCACTAGCACCAGGTACAAGATATGGAACTTGTATGCAATTTCAATTTCAATTGCACACAATCATGGCGTGAAGTTAGTTTAATCAGTAAATGGAAGTTGGATTGAAAAATTAAATCAAGAATTTCTGGAATTAAGTTTTGTTAGCAGAATAATTTCAGCATACTGGTATTTTCCTGATTATAATTCTTCTACGAATTGTCAATTTTTAATTTTGTTTTATCACTTCATGTGGAATTTCCAGATGCAGGCTAGTGACTACCACTACTAGCCTGTACCGGTTTAATCAAACATAAGATAATGTACTTGCTGATATTTGTACTATCATGTTTGGAATTGATGTCTTGTGTAAATGATGTTCAGGGCATGCAATGTCTCCGGTGAGCACAAAACACAACAAGAACCGGACATCTCCAGCTTCTCCAACTCCAAAAGAGGGTACCAGAGACAACATCTCTCCAGCATATAGCTCTCCTATTAAAGGTAAATTTCCTAGGCTTTTGTTTCAATATAAATTAATTAAAAAGCTGAGAAATTTCTAGTGCCACAAGTTGCCGCAACCTGTCACTTGCATTAATACCTTACCCTGAGTTAAGCGTGCCTTTGTAAGTTTTCAAGTTTGTTCTATACAAAATCAAGAGGCCAAAAGCTGAATGAACTCATATTTGTCTATTGCAATTAAGCTAACCCATTTACCTATTTAAATGTTGATCTAGTATGGAATGAACAAATGTAACATAAGTGTTTTAATTCATGCATTGCTTGTTAACAAGGGAGGTTGTGGCAACTCGTGTTACTAGAACCCTCATCTAAATCAATATGATGTTTTTGACCTGTTGGCGATATCTGCATTCATCTTTTGCAATAAGCTGCATTGTTTCCAAATAATAATAATAAAAAAAATATTTTATTCCAAAATATTCTAAAATAGGTTCTCCTCTGATTAGTCCAATGCCACAACGTATCCCTCGAAGACCCTCAAATGACGCAAAAGCTCCTGCAAATACACCTGCTACTCCATCAGCTGAAAGATCACATATAAGTCCCTCAGCTTCTTCTAAGTTACAGCCACACCAACAGAGATCGAGAAAAAGAGCTCCGAACCCTGATATTGCACCCCAAAGCCCACCTCCAACAATTTCAGGTCAAAACTTGTTCAATGTTAATTCAATAGAAGTGACAATTATATGGTGGGCACTAAGTTAGCTCATCATATTAGACAGTTCAAACTAGTTTGGCCTTTTTCTTGGTTTTGTTCCATGTATGGTCTAGATTGCGAAAGTATAAAAACCGATATATTGCACTTTCTTCATTTAGTCTGTAGAGAGTTTTTCTATTTTCTTCTTTTGTTTTGTAAATGTTAAAGTGGAGCTTTGACATAGAACCATGGTTCATCCCCTTGATCGGGGTGCAATATTCATTTGAATATTTTGTGAAATAATTTGTAGATGCATATACTTGGTATTTTGTAATTTTATAGAATTCTCATTATTAATGCTTGCTCTTTCTCCAGACCCATCACCTCTAAGTTCTCCTACTGGCGATGAAAGTAATTTTCTAGAACTCTCTTGCTTATTTAATTAATTCCCCACCGGGTTCAATTTTTAAGGATCCATTATTCTGTTATGTTCTCTTAACCTAGGGCCTAATAAATCTCCTTCTACATCTCCACCAATCTCTCTCCCTGCCAAGCCAACTGAAGCACCAGCTCAATCTGTTATGACATTACCACCACCTCCACCGAACTTGGGTAAGTGTTATTTGTTTATATTTTTTTTTTCTGTTCTGCTCAAGAGTGATTCAGTCAAATCATATTGTGAATCAAGGATCGCCAGAGTATACAGATTTCAGGCTTATTTTGATTTAAGTGTCACTGACTCCAAACCTTGATTAATACCTGATTCATAAATTATTTCAACTCCAAAACAAACAAGAAAAGCCCAAGAAGCCCAAACTAATAGATAAACAATACATAACATCAAAAGCTGAAGCTTTGTTTCTTTCATTTTCCCTCTTTCTGATGAAAAAACTTTCCTTCCGTCTGATTTTTTTTTCTCCAGATTGTAACTACTTAACATGTCAAGATCCTTTGACGGATCCCATAATTGGGTCTCCTTGCACCTGTGTATTACCAATAAAAGTTGGCCTTCGTCTGAGCATGGCCTTATATGCATTCTTCCCACTCGTTTCTGACTTTGCACAAGAAATCGGGTCGGGTTTGAAAATGGCACAGCAGCAGGTGCGTGTCATGGGGGCAAATGTAGCAGAAGAGCAAGCTGATAAGACTGTGGTGCTTGTTCATTTGGTACCCGCTCAGATCCGGTTTGACAATGCGACTGCATTTTCTACCTATGAGGGTTTTTGGACAAAACAGGTTCCATTGAAAGAGAAGCTTTTTGGCGATTATGAGGTTTTGTATGTTCTTTATCCAGGTTAGTATTATGTCAATTATATGAGACGGTATTTTCCATACTGGCCGGCTCTTTCTTATTTTTTGTCATGTTCCTTTTTCTTTTATCTGTGTTTTCTTCTTTTATAAAATAATTCTTTTGATTGCCACATTATACCATTTTGTAATAAATTTACATCTTGATTTTCTAAAATTGGGTGACTGCAAATGTATGTTTTGTTGGATTTTAATTACACCGCCCAAACTACATTGTCCTTATTAAACCCTTGTTTTGCGTTTACCGAAAATCAGGCAAAGTGATTTAATATTGCATTAACTACTTTATGAAGATATTTGATCAAATTACTTAGTTTATTCTGGACTTAAATTTTGATTTGACAAAATAGGGGTGTTCTTTCAAATACTGCAGTGTATAAGTTGCATAAATCTAGTGCTTTCATACTGCAATATGCTGAAAGTAAAAAATCTGCACAGGTTTACCTGCATCTCCACCATCGGCACCAGAAAACCTGGGTTTTGGTGGCTCATTTGGAAGCGATCGCAACTCAAGGACAATGAAGCCTCTAGGAGTGGATGTAGGAGAGAGGCCGAGAAATCAAAAAAATAATGCAAGTGTCATAGCTGTAGTTGTTGTATCATGTCTCATAGCACTAATTATTTTCACAGTTGTAGCTTGGATGCTTCTGCTGAGACGCAGAGGTTCAAGCAATTCTTCACCTCAGAAGTTGTTGGCACGATCCCTCCGACCAACATTCGGCAATTCATCAGGTAGATTTTGCAGTTATCTTTGCTTTTTCTTTCTAGATTTTGATAGTTAATTGCAATTGAAGGCAATTGAACTAAGTTGATTGCGGGCTTAATAATTGAAGGCTAATTCAGTTGTAGTTGGGCTGCAGATTAATCTGGTAGCTTGAGAATTTGGCATTTCAGCTGACCAGTACCAGTGTTAACTAGTACAATATGCTGAAATTGTAGCTACCGGTAACACTGTAACCTAGAGGCTGCTATGTGTCACTACGTATTGCCTTCATTGTATCAAATTTTCTTGGATTGAATGGTGTTCATTTTCTGAATCTATTTGGGGTTTCATTGAAGGGTCAAGTGTAAATTGATGTTTATTTGGTTTTTAGTGTGGCATAAATGTAGAATAACTATGGTTAATGGTAATTTGAAAATAGATTGGTTAAGGTTGAGAGCAGCAGCAGAAGTTGAAGGATAGCTTAATTGGGTAAAATGGTGAGCTTTTGATTCAGGCTAATTTGGGTCAATTTGAGCTTGGTTGAGTGAGGTTAATTGCATAAGCAAGAATTGATTGGCCTACATTACACACTAGTTTAGGAGTTGAATCAGTTGTTGGAACAGGTACTGCACTAGTTGGTACAAGAATCAACTGCAAACTTCTGCCAGATGCTTTGCTTCACCAATCCCTGTTTCTCTTCCTTGGAAATTCTTGATACAGTTGTTCAATTACTACAGGAACTGGACAGATGCTGTTACCTACTCGGCACAGTTCAGCATCTAGCTCGTTCCGCTCGAGCTTGGCCACGTATTCGGGCCAAGCAAAGACCTATAGACTAGCTGAGATTGAACGAGCCACAAATTACTTTGACAACTCCAGGATTTTAGGTGAAGGTGGATTTGGGTGTGTCTATCGAGGCATTTTAGATGATGAGACACATGTTGCAGTGAAGGTTCTCAAGCGGTACGATGGCCAGGGGGAGCGCGAATTCCTTTCAGAGGTCGAGATGTTGGGACGGTTGCATCACCGAAATTTGGTTAAGTTGACTGGGATTTGTGTCGAAGAAAATGCAAGGTGCTTGGTGTATGAGCTGATACCTAATGGCAGCGTAGAATCACATCTGCATGGTATGTACTTTTCTAGTTTTCTTGTTTACATTTCAAAGTTGAAATGTATTGTGGTTGTAAATTGACGTTCCATGCTACTGTAAAAGAATGGCAATGTCAGGTTTTCTGTGAAAGTCCTGACTTGAACTTGTGATCAATTTTAGGTGCAGACAAGCAGGCCCGCCTGTTAGACTGGAACATGCGTATGAAGATAGCTCTTGGTGCTGCAAGGGGTCTTGCTTACTTACATGAAGACTCGAGCCCATGTGTGATCCACCGAGATTTCAAGTCAAGCAATATCTTGTTGGATCATGATTTTACGCCCAAAGTTTCTGATTTCGGTCTTGCTCGAACGGCACTTGATGAGGGTAATATGCACATCTCAACTCGTGTCATGGGCACTTTCGGGTAATAGTTTTTATCTCTTTGTAGGCCTGGTATAGCAAGTTACAGATGTGGCCAGTTGTTGTCTCATGCACCCGCATCTTCCAAATTCCTAATTTGGTCCATAAAGATACTGATTTGCCTTTTTGGCCCCCCTATAAGTCCAGAATTTGACTCAATTTCTGCTCAACTTAGCAATTGAAATAATTGTTGTGTAAAATCTTTTTCAGTGATAATATGTGCTGTTTAACATGAATGCTGACTAGGATTAGTTGCTCATCTTCTTTGAACTAAAGATGACTGTACACGGCACAATGATACAAATCAAGTTCTTTTACAGATCAGAACTTCACAATTTGATGGACCAAAGAGCAAATATCAAACAATAGATATGTTTTATGTAATTTACTCCATTGTGCATTTTGTTTCTCTTGGTTCTTTGAGTTGAGGAGTCATAATTAAGGCCTGATTTTACATTGTTAAAAACATGAAAAAAAGAAATCACATCATAAAAATGATAATCTAATCATGCATTTTATCTTGGAATGTCTAAAACAGATATGTTGCTCCAGAATATGCCATGACTGGGCATCTCCTAGTAAAAAGCGATGTCTACAGCTATGGTGTTGTCTTGCTTGAATTACTAACCGGCCGAAAGCCAGTTGATATGTCACAACCATCGGGCCAAGAAAATCTTGTCACGTGGGCCCGGCCTCTCTTAACCAACGTTGAAGGGCTGAAGCAAATCATTGATCCAGAGCTAGGCCCAGATGTGCCATTTGACCGTATAGCCAAGGCTGCGGCAATTGCATCAATGTGCGTTCAGCCTGAGGTTGCACACCGGCCCAGCATGAGCGAGGTGGTACAGGCCTTAAAATTGGTGTGCAACTTGTCTGATGAGTACAAAGACTATGGCACATGTAGCCAGGAATTGATGGTGCATGCGGCACGTATTCTTGGTAACGGGTCTGGTATCGAGGCGGAGCGGATCCTATTGTCTGAGATGTTTTCATCCCCACCATTGTATAATAATTATAATGGAGAAATAGGTGTAGATGCATATGGGTCAGGTTCATTTCGGAGGTATAATAGTTCGGGCCCATTAGTGACCGGAAAGAGTAGGAAGTTTTGGCAGAGGTTGAGGTCAAGTACAGGTAGCATGAGTGATCATGGAACATCATTTGGATTTGAAACCCGATCTGAGGGGAGCGATCAATAGTTTATTTTGATTTTTTTTTTTTTTACTTTAGGTAATTATTTATGGTTTTGGGTTTTCATTGGGTGGAAATAATAATCGAATGGATGTGTTTGTAGTAGCGGGTTTGCAGGCTTTGGTGTTACAGTTACGTGATTTAGATTTAGATTATTCTGGTAAGTTACTGAATGTTTTGTGTTGGTTTTTGTTTTTGTATTGATGTTTTGATGCTGTTCAGTGTACAGGGAATACATTTGACTATATTATTTATACGAGTGCAGTGCTTATGGTTCTTTGTACATATTCATGTGTAATATGATAAACTCCTCTTCACAAGGATTTTGTTTCAAGAGTGCTAATATGATAACTTTGCTTACAATTTAACAGTTTCTTACAAACAAAAATGTTTTTCATCCAAACTTGATCATGATTCATGAGCCAGTGCAGCTTAATCAAAATAACAAAGAAATGTTAGTTCTTTGTTAAAAGGCAAATATATTATAAGTTAGGGGCTTGATCCCTATCTTATATATAAAAAAAAAAATCTAATAATTCAGGAGCTGAAAGCACTCATTCCTCAATTTGAAAAAGCTGAGCTCCATAATTATTGTGCTGCTTCAATTATGATGGTATGTATAATTGAAGAGCATCCAACTCGGAACCAAGGCGGTACGTGACAAACACGGTACGTACCTTAGACTGAATCTGAATCAACCTCACATGTGACAATGTGACAATGTGACATGCCATGATATACAGAGACCAATCAGTTCCAGGCTTTCTGGCATAGAGTAGGCCCAACCCGAGTAGCAATTAACCCCAGTAAAAATTTACCCACAAGTGTATATAGATATATATAAATAGTAAATCCAAAGACAGATTTCACTGGTACACTCGTGAATTCCTACTTGTGGTTGTGGGCTTCCCTCTGCTACCCTATTAGCCATGCATGATTTCCCCACAGATCGATATTGTAGATAAGACTTCAGAGCTACCAGCGCAAATTACGGATCGTTCAAAATGGTGGTGAGTTACTGCATCTGACATGTGGGACCCACGTACAGTCGATGATCATATACTGTGAAGTGAAGTATATATATCTGTCTCTGACAGCACGAAGATATATAGGGTGGGACCCGAGGGAGCAATGCAAAATATATAAAGTTTATATTAGGAGGCAAACATAAATTTACTATATATCTAATATCCATCTTTAATAGAGGGCCGTTTCTAATACACTCACACTCATATATCATATATAGTTTAAAAATATTTTGCTTTATGGAAAAATTAAAGATCTAGTACCATCTAATCTTTCCTCTAGAAAGTATAAAAAGGAGGAGGCCATGTTATGTCGTGCAATAGACCAATAGTCAACCCTAACACAATAAATATGTAATGCTCTAAAAAGAAGGAATCGGACTCTGCTGCTTTTCTTTGAGAAAAGCAGCAGGCTGCTTTTTCGATCTCAGCTATTCAAATTTGTTGAGATTTGTGCTTAGAAAAGTTTCTTTATTGAGATACGCGAATTGAAAATTTTGAATGGTTGAGATCGGAAAAACAGCCGGCTGCTTTTCTCTCAGAAAAGCAGCAGAGTCGGATCCAAAAAGAAGGCTAAGGCGCATTATGCACTAAGCCCAAAGTTGGCTCTCCGTGCAATGGCAGTATGAAACTGACAACTTTGTTACGTTGGTAAATACCAAAAAAGAAGACAAAAAAAAATGGGAATTGTAGCCTTCTCTTCTCTTATCCCCAGAAAACAATCACATCAAAAGACTTGTAATTTTTTTCTCCTGGAATCTCATCATGTGATGTCAACGCCTAATCTAGGTGTCTACAATCCTTCCAACTTTTTAGTATGAATTTCCTCTCTCCAAGAAAAATTTGCTAAAGAAAGTCTTTATACTATGGTATTAAAAGGGAGACAAGTGTTTAATATAATTAGGCACATTTCTCAGTGCATGTATATGCTGTAAACAATACTGTACTGTACCTCAGCTGCCGTATTAAAAGCTAACAATAATGAATGTATAATTTTTTTTTTTTGAGGTGATAAAAGAATGTAAACTTATCACATATACTGTACGTACTCTGCATTTAATAAACGATTGCAAACAAAATACTTTGACGGTCAGATCCAATTCAGCCAAAGACAACCGTAGAATAAATCAAAAAGTTATAGATTAGTTTCAATACAGTATAAACACTTAAACTGTACTGAAGAATGGGTTCAATTGATCTCATTTGAATTTATATTTTTAATACTTATAGATTAGTTTCAATACAGTTTAGAATAAAATGTTACGGGTAATACAAAATTGACACCTATATAGCATGGAAATTTTATATAATCGACCTCTACTTGCGTTTGATACTCATAAATCAAAAATCTGACTCCGCTTCTAACGATCAGGACAGGGCAGGGCCATGCCAATTTTAATGAGAAGCACATATTTAAGCTCGAGTTTCAAGAAATTGTCAAGATTAACAGTAAACAGAAATATTTAAATTTTACTTTAGTTGTGGTCCTTGTGGGTTAAAGTAAAAAAATGTTTTTCACATTCTGTCCGTTTAAGACTAACGGTTATTTTATTTTTTCATTTTTCATTTTTTGTAACACTGACACCAATTTAAAAGTCTCAAGAAACATTTTGTTGTGAAATGAATCTTGAGATGAAATTTTCTATAATATTTATTTTACGGTGGTTGATACTGAGAGAGGTTGTGGAGAAAGGCATCAGTTGCTGAGGATACTACACCAGAATTTGAGTGACTAGCTAGGGGCTTTTCCTCAAAATAAAAAAACTAGCTAGGGGCTTGACAGGCTGGAATTGTTAAAGTATATATACTGGTAAATAAATCTCTTGTGATTCTTTGGAATCACAGGACTATGTGATTTCACATTCTATCCCTTTCATTTTGGGTCCGTTTGAATGTGTGAAGAATAGTCACTAATTCAGATTAGCACTTTTTCAAGCTACTATTTTTCGTTTGGGTGTACTTGGATTAACAAATATAGACTATTTTTTGTTTGTTTATGAGTTTTGTCACTATTCTACTAACCCAATATTTTGTTGGATTAGCTACTATTCTCAAATTTGAAATTATCTCTATTCTTGCTCTATTCCTTATTTCATCCAAACATCCCCTCATGAATTGTATGAATTTCAAAGGTAGTTGTTTTTTATGCAAGAATTTGAACACAGAAGAATAGATGAGTTTGGAATAACAGTCTTGTGATTCTAAAGAATCACAACAGATTTATATATTGTATGTTCATGTTTTATATTTTTATTTTTAAAGTTCAAACTGTCGATCCGAACAGCTCAACATGATTTCCGTACTGAAATTTACCTGGGGATAAAATTTTATAATTTTTGGAAATTATTTACTATTTTTTAAAATTGGTACAAAATCATTGTTTTTTTACCGTTAAAAAACAATGATTTTGTACCTATCTTAAATAATAGTAAATTTTATAAAAATTATAAAATTTGGCCTCCAAATATATTTTAGTATGGATATTATGTTGAGCAGCTCGGATCGACAATTTAGACTTTAAAAATGAAGATATAAAACATGAAAAACATGAGGTTTTGAAACCTCCTCTTAAAAAGTATTAAAAATTCATAGTTGGTAACACATTCAAACTCCAATGTAAGAGCACACATATACATTGTCTGTGTAGTTCTTAGCTAGACTCATAAAGAATTGCAATTGCAATTAAATAGATTCATAAAGAATCTGAGTCAATCAATTCGCCACGCTGGCAATAAGCAAACGTTTGCTTTTAAAGAAAATTTGCTAATTTACAAACTATCTCACAACCCAGCAAACTAGAAAACAATAGCCACATCATATTACAAACCAGAAAACAATAAGCGTTAGATGCTCTAACCGGTACACATACATTGTCTGTGTAGTTCTTAGCTAGAGACGGTAGACAAAATATCTTATCTCGTGGTGACACTGATATCAATTTAAAAGAGCACAAATTTCAGAGCAAAATATACTTGTAGGGTTGTAAGTGTTAGGATTAAAATTTATATTTCAAAAGTTTTGGTATAATATATTTTACCTTAATTAGTTTCTTTTTCTTTTTTATCTTACATACATACTCCATAAATATTATATAAACACATAACTTTTCTAGACATCATATACTCACTAAATTACATTTAATACTTCTATTTACTTTACTTTATGTATACGACAATTTTCCACTTATCAAGACAGACTAAAAATCATAACTTGTCATCAACTTAATATTTATGTCGTATATTAATTATTACATTTTACTCTTAATCAACATAGTATAATTTAAGAGGAGGGTTTCAATACCTCATGTTTTTATACCTCGCCACAACTCATATTTATATCTTCGTTTTCACAGTACGTATAAATTATCGATCCGAACCGCTTAACATGATATCCATACTAAGATATGTTTGGAGATCAAATTTTATAATTTTATAATTTTTTTTTACTATTTATTTTAGATAGGTACAAAATCGTTGTTTTTCAGAAACAATGATTTTGTACCTATTTTAAAAAATAGTAAACAAGTTCCAAAAATTCGAATCGATAATTTGCACTTTGGAAACAAAAAATATAAAATATAAGACATGATGCGGTATAAAAGACATGACGACGACGTATACATAAAGTTAACTTGTATCTCCCATTTGGAGTAATTTTTTAAAATTTGTTGAGCTACATTAATAAATTAAATTTGTTTAATTCGCTTGATTTGAAAACATATATATAAATTGAAATAATAATTTTTTTTTAATTTGGATCGTCAATTAAATTCCAATCCATACCGTGCCTTCTATTCATGGACCATTAACAACATAAAACAATTCTCTTCCTTTAATTTCTCTTCACCACCTAAAATCTACTCGGAGCAGAGAAGACAGCAAACAAAATCAAACGGTTTAGAACCCTCTACTAAATTTCATCGTATTATCATTTAATTAGATCACACGGTGCAAATTTGAACAGCAAACCATGTCCTTGCCATTGCAACAACCAATAGTAGGTTGGAAAGTAGTGTGTATATACATATATAGGACCAGGCATGACAAAACGAAAAGCTAAAATGCAAACAATGCAAAACCAGAAGTAAACCATTAGGGGTGAGTAAATCGCTCATAACTCGTAACTCGCTCATAACTCGCTCACTAAAAACTCGTTAAGAACTCGCTCATTAACAACTCGCTCATTAACGACTCGCTCATTAGCGCTCATTAACTAAATGAGCCGAGCATGAGCATACCCCAACTCGCTCATAACTCGCTCATTAAGAATCTGCCACATCTAATCCTGCCACATTTAATCACAATTTCTTAAATTAATATTAAAACTAAATAAATAAAAAATTCCAAACCTACTTATTACGCTCCAGACTAAAGTTGAAATTAAAATTGCTCCAGCGGTCCAGTTAGTCTAAATTGCCTAAAGTCCAGCGGCCCATTGTGTAATTAAAATTGGTAAATGAGTAAATGACGCTTCAGAGTTCAGAGTTCAGACTATTTATGGATAATTTTTGTTAAATTATGTAATGTTTAATTAGATTGGATTATGACAATTTGTTAAATTCTATAAATAAAAATTAGTTTTTGAAAATTAGGTTTTGAATTTTTAAATTACTTATAA
The DNA here is from genome assembly GCA_964058825.1 of Carex arenaria. Taxonomy (NCBI): domain Eukaryota; kingdom Viridiplantae; phylum Streptophyta; class Magnoliopsida; order Poales; family Cyperaceae; genus Carex; species Carex arenaria. The sequence continues at coordinate 175,790 of CAXKVW010000238.1, forward strand.
TTCGTGACTCGCTCAGTTGCTCATAACTCGCTCATTCACAACCCGCTCATTAATAACTCGCTCATTAACAACTCGCTCATTAACAACTCGCTCATTAGCGCTCATTAACTAAATGAGCCGAGCATGAGCATACCCCAACTCGCTCATGCTCGCTCATTAATCAGCCCTATAAACCATGCTTACAAATGGTAGATTCCTTTATTGCTTTAACCCCTAGCTATACCCCCCTCTTATTGCCGAGAGATCTCTTTCCGTTCTTTCTTTCTTTCTCTCTCTTTATCATCTCTCTAATGCTGTGCATGCATGTGTATGTTTGACCGAGAAAGAGCACTTGTCTTTATCGTTGGCCCGTTGACACTACACAGCTAGCGACACGCCAAAACAATGTCCCACACTTTGTTGTTACATTGGACCCCTCTCTTTTCCTTTTCTTTTTGAGTAGAGACCCCCTTTTTTTTCAATGTGTTTTGTAAAAAAACAAAAAAAATGAAAACTTGTTCTCATTTAGGAGTGTCAATGTCACTCTTTGATCCGTTTATCCGATCCGTATCGTATCCGAGAACTCAAATAAGAGTGTGAGTGTCAACGAGCTGGCTCGGTCTGAACTAGGCCTTGGCTCAGCTCGTTCATTCTTGACCGAGCTACAGCCGAGCGAGCTGGACCTAGAGCTTCCGAGCTAAAACCTTCGCTCAAAATCGTGACGAGCCAATCCGAGCTAGTTCGCGAGCTGAAGAGCTAGCTCACTGTGTCTGGCCGAACATTGTTTTAAGAAGAAAATAAATTATACAAACTTTTTAGACCGATCAAGTTGGACCGAGCTGAACCAAGCTTGACAGTATAAAATGCACATAAATTCATACAAATTCTCACAAATTGATGCCTAGCCGAACTAGCTCACGAGCTGGCGAGCAAGCTATGCCCCATCTTGAACTTGTTAATTCTAAACCGAGCTAGTAGCGAGCTGGCTCATTAACAGCTCGTCCAGTAACGAGCGAACCAGATGCGAGTCAAGATCGAGCCTCGAGCTACTAGCTTTTTTGTCACCTCTAGATAAGAGTAAGATTTTTTTTTTGTTAGTTTATCGTGTATGGATAATAATTTTTTTTTCGTTTTCATATAAAATAATTTTTAAAAATAAAATAATACATAGATATATGTTTGTATGAAGATGATACATAATACAATAATTTTTTTTAAATTATTAAACTTTTATAATACAGATTAGTATAATATTCGAAATATGATTTTTGTCGGTAAATATAATTTTTAGAGTTCTCACATCTCACTTCTCACACAAAAATATATATATATATTTTTTCAAAACCCGTAGGTGACAAAAAAAACACTATTGTTGTCAATCACTATTGAAATCATGAGCTTTTACTTCAGTAAAAGCTAGCAGTACGTGCTCATGTTGGCGCCATGAATTTTGATGCCATATATGTACGAATTAATTATGATGTGTCAGATATGTGATACGTGTATATATTCTAAAATTGTACGAATGAATTTTGATGCCATGTACAAGGTTTAAAAGAAATAATTGTGTTGAGTTAGAGACTTAGAGGGGTTAACGGCTACGGTAAAAATTAGATGAAAACATTTTTATATTTGTATTTGTATTTGATCTGTTATGAATTATTTTATTTATGTCTTACTCTTACTGTTATTACTGTTATTGTTGTCAGATTACCAAACAAATAGTGGATAAATAACGAGTATTGCTAATATAATAATTATTTTTTTATTATTTACTAAATAAAATTTAAAACAGATTCATTTCATGCATATATATGTGCTTTATTAAGGTCTACATTTTATTGAAATTTGTTGGAATTTATTTATATGTTTTAATGATGAATTAAATGTAACATAATTAACAAAAGTAGTTAGAGAAATAAATATTAATTGCTCATTAATATGTATAATTTACATAATTTTTTTAGAGATGGGTTAACTTGCTTTGGGAAGTAAAGAGAGTGTTTTATTTTCCGAACCGTTAGATGTGATCCCCATATTGAAATGTGCTTAGAGACCAAATTTTACATTTTTTGAATTTTTTTTACTATTTATTAAGCCACTTTGAAAAATTGCTGATCCGGTGGTCCAGAAATTTTTACTATTCACCCAAATTTTCAGATTTTCAAAGTGGCTTAATAAATAGTAAAAAAATTCCAAAAAATGTAAAATTTGGTCTCCAAGCACATTTCAATATGGAGAACATGTTGGAAGTTTCGAATCGACTATTTGAACTTTAAAAATAGAGATATGAGCGGAAAGTAAAACACCATCTTTACTTTCCAAAGCAAGTTAGTCCATCTCATTTTTTTAATTTAATTATCAGATCATGTAACGGGTACATAATAGACTTTACCTGTATCCCTATCTGTTAACATAATGATAAAAAAAATCTTTATTCGTATCCGTACCTAATAAATTTATGAAAAAAAAAATCTTATTTATACCTGTCTTATTAAATATGATATAGCTAGATCAGGTAAACGGATGAAAGGATTCTATTAACACCCCTATGTAGAGTTTACACCTAACAAGCATCAAATAGTTTTGAAGTCCTTTTTATCTACTCACAAGTGTCAATCCGACACAAATAAACTTACATGCATGGTTTACACTTAATCTATTATGTCAGCGTGTATCTCATTCACACTTATAGTCGAACCTTTTTTTCCACCAGTGAATCATCAAATTTTTTGAAACCAACTTGATTTGATTATAATATTTTTTTTATAAAATTCATTACCATTAGAGATAATCTTCAGTATGAAAATTTAAAAACCGAAAATCATGCATAGTGGGTATTATATTTACACCCAATTTTGCTTTGTCTGCTCATACAATGCCACAGAAGATCTAGATACTATGAAACTGGGTTTTATCTCCGGTTTGAAGAGAAAGAAATTGAGTTCCATCTTCGGTTTGTAAAGTTTGGATATTAAATAAAAATAACAAAACCAAATGGAAGTAAGAAACCGGTCACGTTTGACAAATTGGAAAAAAAAAACGGCAATCATGTTCGGTTTGACAAATTGGAAACGGGCAATCATTTTCGGTTTCTTTTATATATACAAGCCTAGAATTTTCTCAAAAATATATATATATATATATATATATACACAAGCCTAGAAGGGTTTGCTACTGTTCATTGAAGCGGTGTCGCTTTTCAAGCTGTTCGATCTGAATCCAATGGACTGCGATAAATCCAGCTATATCAGCTTGACACGTGCTACTGTTCATTGACGCGTGTCCTTCGTGCATTTATCTTTCAACTCTCCGCTATTACCTCTTCTTCGTTCTTCATTCATTTGCCTTTTCAACCCGCGCCTCCACCTTCGCCTGATCTAAACTCTCGGCCTCCGTTTTCGACTAACCGAAACCTTTTCTTCCGTCTCTTCCTTTTCTCTCCCATCAATGTCTCCTCTGCCTATCCTTGTGATTTTTAAATTGGAACGTGTTGTTCTATGTATAACCACTGTGTAGCATTGAATACTGAGTATATATGATATTCGGTTTTCAAATTTTCATATGGAGGATAATTTCCGGTCGTGATGTTTTTTGTAAATTTTTTTTAATCAAGTTAGTTTCAAAACTTTTGATAATTTGATGATAGCTTTTAAAAATAAATTCTTATAGGATTCGTTTGGATAGGTGCAGAATAGTCACTAACTCGAGTTAGCACTATTCCGAACTACTATTTTTCGTTTGGGTGTGTTTGAATTAGCAAATGTAAACTATTCTTTATTTATCTTTTGTGAATTTTCTCACTATTCTACTAATTCAACAAAATATTGAATTAGCTAGATTAATTCTACCCTTATTATGTTGATTCATCAAATCGTCCCCATAGTCATTTGTCCACATTAAATTATTATCTAGCATATCAAACTTTGTGCCCACGGGCCACGGCGCACCAGTAAAATATTATGTTAAATATGAATATACGTTGGAATGTGTGCAATAAAATACATTTTCCTGAATAAGTTTAAATAATGAACTAAATATTACCTAAAGATTTAGATATTCTATTATAAGTATACTTCAATTAGTTTTTTTAAATAAATGCTATACTTTGTTAATTTCTAAGTTCTATTCCAGTATACTAACAACATTTTTATTTTTAGATTAGGATATTTTCAACAATTACAACCTAAAAACATATTTTTATATGTCTTATAGGTTATTTAGATAGAAAGTGTATCAAATTTGATAACCTTTTGTGATAACAAATATGGACAATTCTAAAATTCACACTTAGACTTTCATTAAACAATTAAATATTTAATGGTGAGTTATAACAATCTTTTTTATAGAAGATCCATAAAGTTCAAATTGACTCATATTTAGATACACGACTTAATTATTTACAATGGAGAAGCCAACTATTTTTCTAATTTTTTTTTCATATATCAAATGAATGTACCACCAAATATAACCATTGTTAGATGGAACTACATTTACATTCATTACGATTTAATTTTGCATTGCTTTTAATTGTAATTGACTTGCCATGTATGTTTGGGTCATCAAATGAATTATATATATTAGTATTACTCGAGTTAGTATTAAAAAATAGTACGAGAAGAGTGTTAATCCGAATATACAGTAGGAATAGATTGATAATTTTGTGTTATTCAAAATAGTGCAAAAAAAATACTTAATTAGCTTGTACAAGTCCAATTAGTTCCAATTCAAGAGTAATAGTTTATTATAGACTCTAACCAAATATTAAGTTAGTAAAATAGCGTTAATCCCATTATATGTAATTTTGCAGCGTTTTGTAACAAGGTTCCGTAATTAAACCAAATCTCATACTTGTTCACACGGTCCATTTGTCCATTCATACTTGTTTTTATCTGGACGGTCATAATTAAAATATGCACGAAAATTATTTGAATTTTCAAAAAACACAATCCATACTTTAATTAAGACTGTCCAGATCCGTCTATATGAATGGATGGATAGACATTTTCCAATGTACAGGTGGGCAGGTGATTTGATTCCGTAATGAAATAATAATTCGAGGTACTTGGAACTGTAAGCATAGATTTAGGCCCTGTTCGGCAGGCATTGGGAATAAGCATGGACACAAAAATTGAACTGAAAAATACTGTTCATGTGGGAAAAAAAATTCAGTTTTTTTTCCCAGGTGAACAGTGGGGAAGCCGAACATGCACTTAAATATTTTATACTTGGAATAAAACCCAAAGGGTATATAGGCTCATGACTATCACATATTCAATTCTAGGAGAATGAAAACTCAAAACTATATAAAAGGGACTAAATCCAAATATTTACTTGAATAAAATGATTAACATGACAAAGAGACCTATTGTTGTAAGTTGTAACGAAAAAGAACGAATTAAAAAACACATAGGAAACGAGCAAGATAAAAAAGAAGAAGACTAAAACAAACTTAACAAATATTTTTATAGCAAAATCGACTTGGGGTAAAATTAAGAGGAGACGCACTTTAGTCACGCTTAAACAATTCCTTTGGTTATACAAGAATTACAACCCATATATATTATGTTATTAATTAAATGATAACAGCAAGTATAAAATCAAGAAATGTTAGGTTAGAAATTAAATAATTACAAGCATATATAATAAGGTAATGAATAAATAGATAGGAATTAAAATACTGAAAATAACATGATGCAAATTAAATACAGTGTATGAATACAATATTTATAGATCCTAAACGAATATGTAATGTCTGATTCAAATCAAAGGTCCCTATGTATACCATTTGATTTAATTGAATTAGAGTGATAATTGTCATGAATCTCTAATTCAATTTCTCTTATTATCTTGTAGTGGGCCCACACTTTGATTGTGCTTCAAGTTTTCTACTACCCTATCTAGCTAGCTATTTCTCAAGTTATACAATTGCCATAGATAGTCTACAATATGACTCCTAACTTAAAAAAATAATTTTACGTGCACCACAAATGAACCATTATGCTGATGGCGCAAAATATAAGCTATTCAAAAACCACATGCATTTATAACACCCAGATGAACTAAACAAGTATATTACCCATATCACATCATGAACACGGTCAAAAAGCAAAAATAGTTTATATTTGTTTCAACATATGCTTTCTACAATTCTATTCTTAAACAAATTAATAGTCCTTTGTTTAACTCTGAGCCCATTACATATTGGGTTTAATCACTATTTATTACATAACATGAGAACAAGATGAAAGATTGATATCGAATATTATAACTCAAAATACTAAACCCTAATTACTAGAGAGTACGTACGTACGAATTAATGTAATTAAAATCTCTCGAACCAAATACACACGTACCTTCATCATTGGGCAGAATCAAGAAATATGAAATCCAAAATTTTTCCTTCATGCGCATACTTTGTCACCTAGCATAATTATATATGATTAACCAAGCCAGGGCTTCTTATTTTGTTGATTTAGATCATAAGATGGTGATGCCATGCATGGAGTCAAACCAGCCATATGATCTAGAAAATCTCTATGAGAGAAGGCTCTTAACCCTAAAAAATCCCTGGTCATGCCATCACTTCCATTACTACCTCCATTACCTCCATCTTCCAGACCACTTTCGTAATGGCTTGACAAATGATTTCGTAGCATTGTATCCCTGATTAGGGTTTGGTTTGAAGACAAACCTAAACCAGCAACATTTGTAGAAGAACTTGTTGTAGAGGTAGAGAGACTAGCCATGTGGCCTTGGTATGCTGGTTTACTCAGAGCAGCACCCATCTGAGCAGCTTTTTGCAACAAAGCAGTAGCTGACATGTGAGATGAAATGGAGGTTCCAGTGGGGATTCCAACAGGAGAGGGTGACTGGATGTTATTCTCTTGCATGTACATTGTCTGTGCACTGGGGAGATGGTCCATATGGTCCATATGGTAATTTAACCATGAGGGAATGTTGCTATTGTGTTGTAACTGAGAGTGCGCTTGCATTTGAACTTGCAGGGAAGTGGGGTTGAGTGGGGAAGGTTCAAGGGTCTGTTGGGGAAAGAGTGCACTTGGAGTTGCATGGAGATTATGAGGAAGTGTAAGTGGAGTTGCAGTGGAGATGGCTCTGGCGCTTTCTTCTGCCAAGGCGTCACAGAATGCCCTGTGAGTGATAAAGCTATCCCTCCTGCAATTTTCACGGGACTGTGTTAGATAGAGAGAGAGAGAGAGAGAGAGAGAGCGACAAGGGTACAAGCACCACAAGGATGGATGCTTGCCACGATGCGAAAAAAGCACATAAAACAAACTCCCAAAAGAAAACAAATGCACGAGAGAGAGAGAGGGGAATAATGTTTTGTTTGTTATGTGCAAAAAAAAAGTTTGGGTTCAGACTGCAGAGTGTGTTTTGTTTTGTAGCATTCAAATTTGTAAGTTTTTTAAAACTTTTTATCCCACAACAAAGAAAAGATGTGGAAGCAAAAACTAGCTTTTACCTCATTCTTTGTATGGTTCCGAACTTTCAATTCAATACATATAGTAATCTCATGAACATATCTTCAATTTAAATTCAAGGTGCCATCCAAGGAAGAAAGAATGAGGTAAAAGTTCATGGAACATACAGTAACCTCATTATTTAAACCTGACTTGATGCATATAGTAATCTTAAGGAGGCTTAATCCGTTCTTGCATAATACACTGTGCAAATGCACATTCTTTAAACCTGACTTGATGCATTATCTGCCAATACACTATGCATGGGACTATATGCTATAGAACTACAGTATAATGACATGAATGAATGATGCTATCTACCAAAATGAAGAAAGAGAAATAAAATACTATGCATGCATTTGGCAGCAGGCTGTATGGATATACAGTATATTTAATGCTTTATTGCCATCATGCAGTGACCCTTTTTTGAACATTTCTATAACATAATCCGAAAATAGAAGCACTGCAGCAACCATTTTAGACCTCTTGACTCAAACAACATATAAAATTCAAATAAAATGGAACTTCATTATTCTGCTAGATAAAAGAGTTCCACAATATCAATACAACATATAGCAAATGCACATTTTACTATATATGAAGCATGTATTGTTCTTGTGTTTGAACCCAACAAACATTGTATAATAAAATTTTACTTGATTTACCTCACAGCTGATAAATGAATTTAAATCCAGTTGAAACCAACTTCAATTAAATTCTTTGGAAAGAGAATATATGAGTTAATAACATTTAACAAAAGCACAAAATTCGGTCTTTTCTGGTTCCAAAGTGCACTACAAACTAGGAGAACTACTTAACTAATTTAAATCTATCTTATTGATGTACTATATTAAAAAAGTACGCCACGGTCACATTTAACATGAAAACGAATGCATTGCACTAGGCTAAACTATGCCGACAAAAAGGGAAACAAATATGAACGCTCAAACAATTTAGCCATCTAAAAATGCACAGTGAATATATAGTATTAAGAAAACACAAATGCACCCAGAGAGAAATCTTAAAATTCAATGAACAAGGAAGCACAGATACCAGTGATACCACATCTGCATGATTGCATTAACACAAAATACCAAATGAAAGAGATATGCATGCACAACACAAATTTGAGTTTCAGACTAAACCATATATACCTTGAGAAGAGGGTGCCGCAATCACAGCGGTATTCTCTGGTGCCACAGATCTTTGAATGCGCCTTCCAGTCGGACTGAACCGCATACTTCTTGGAGCACTTCTCACATTTCCACTTCTTCTCCCCGTGCTTGCGGCTGAAGTGTTTCTTAATCCCGGTAAGGTCGCCGAGTGCCCGTGCTGGGTCATGGTGCACACAGCTGGTCTCGGGGCAGATGTACACCTTCTTGCGTAAGGCGTCTTTGCTGCTCCGCTGCTTCAGTTTCCATGGTAGGTTGTGTCCGCGTCGGTGCAACTGTAGGTTCTGGTCCCGCTGGAATCCCTTGTTGCAGATTTCACAGACGAAGCGATTTGTCGCCATGAGAGTGTGCGGGGACAGCGCAATCACTTCAGCTTCTGGGTCTGTACGTCGGTTAACAATGAGATTTTATTTTAAGAAAATTAATTACAATATATACGTACACCAGATAAGGAATTAGGTGTTGACTTCATTTAATTATCAACACAGTCTATATATATATATATGAAGTATGTTTCCTGGGAGAACAAAAATGTCTTCTTGTGGAGAATTAAAAATGGCAATTATATTTATACATGCTGCAGATGTCGGAAGATCACCATTGTGGAACTTTATTATTTGTTTTGGTTTTTACATTAAAAAAGTAATTAAGCCAGTGAACATATTTTGAGATAGTATCTAAAACTTTTGTTGGATATATTAACATACTGGTTTTAGAACAAATTATGTCATTGTGGGATCAAGTTTTTTTCTTTTCTGAATTGTAGCTAGTGTGAAGTGTGAACTTGTGTTTATGAGAAGATTCAAAAGGGAGTAATGCATGCTTAGAAAATATGTAATGATCATATCTAACACCAATCTTAGTTAGAAAATACATATGGCAAGATGCAATTAATTAAGTACTAATCTTGTAAGACATCGAACAATTAAATGGGCAAAAATAGAAATTTGAACTGTAATAGCAAAATAGGAGAACATAGTAAACAGCTTTTGAACTACTTTTCAAGGGTTAGAAAAAAAAACAAATAAAAATAGACTAAATTACGTACGAAGCACAAGATCAAAAATACGTATTTACAAAAATATGAACAAAAAAAAGCTAACAGTATCAGACGGGAAACAATTTTGAGGAAATTCAGAGTATACGTACCTGGGTTTCCTGGGAGATTTCTCTTCTTCTTTGCTGGATTTGGATTCGGACTTGGATTCGGATTTGGATGTGAATTTGGGGAGACGAAAGATTGTTGATTTGATGAAACGCTAGCCGCTTCCCCTGAGGCCGATGTGAGATTCGACATGTTTTCTTCCACTAGTGGCACTGTATGGTGCTGAATTATTGTAAGCCCCTTGCTCAAGACAGCATGCGGAGATTGCTCATGAGAGAAATTGTTCATGCTCAGATTGTTCATTCCTAGATGTGAAAGAGGCTAGATCTGAGATGGATCTGATACTTCTTCTTCCTTCTAGTAGATAAAAATTTAGCTAGCTAGCTACTAGCTATCCAATCTAATCTAAGAAGAAAATAAAGGTCGAAACTTTTAGAATTCAAAACATGCAGCAGGTATCTCCTAGGATATTCATTGCACAAATTAAATCAATTAACTGGATTCTTCAGAGAAATTTAAAATTGGAAAGGTCGCACGCCAAAACAAGCGCTCGCGCGCAGTGAACAAAAACCGAGAGTGATATTCAATGGAAAATGAAAGGAAGAAAATTAAGGAGAAGCACAGATAAATCCAAGGCAAGAGATTTTGGGAAGAAAAACCAAAGAGCTACATGCTAATGCTAGTGAGCGAGTATCTAGACCTAGGTTAGAGAGAGAGAGAGAGAAATTAATTAAGAGCCACTCAATCAATCAATATACAATGATACAATCCCATAAGCATAGTCTGACGTAGGTTGTAGCTCTTTCTGTCGTTTCCTTTGTTCTCTCCATCCTCTGCGCATTTATCTAGAAATTCTCATTTCATTCTTTATTTTTTAATGTTTATTTTATGACATATGTACCTGCAGTAACATCACTCACAAGCTTAGACTTATTGGACTTGCCTAGATATTGTTTACAGACCGTGTATCTATCGTATGAAAAGAATAATTAATTACATCTAAAAGTCTCCTTTCAATCAGGAATTTCCGGTAAAAGATAAGCATCTAGACTGTTGATTGATGTTAAATGTTCTTAAATTATTTGGAAAAATCATTTGTTTATGAGCCTGTAATTCAGTTTATTTACCTCTGCTAGCTGCATGGATACAAAATTACAAACTATATATATATGGCATAAAAAAATTTAATTCTTCAATTCAAATTTGGCTCAGATGGATCAAATTGTGTGCTATATAATTACGGCGCCATTAATTGCAAATTTAGCAGCATGCAGATTGTGATTTCTGATCAAAAGTATGGTGCACTACTGCACTGTTATTTTTAATAAATTATGATTCTACTTCAACAGAAGAATATTCAGGGAACATTATTTATTGACTCAGAGGATAAAAATAAATAAAATGCATAATATTTACTGCCAAATGGAAAACTGTTTTCCATTATTATATATGTTAAATTAATATCTCTCTATTTGTTAATACAAGTACTGAATGGTAAATTCTCTTTTGGTTGTGGGAATGTGGAGGACCAAATTTCTTTGATCGTGGGTTTAGTATCTCATCTCATAATTGTGCTTTTTCTTGTGATATGATCTATATTATTTTTCAGTATGATCCTCTGTGGCCTCTAGAAATAATAAGATAGTGAGGCTATGGTATTATGCATAGCGCATATTGGCTCACGCTATAAACTTAAATTTTCAGTTTGAAAGTCTTAACAATTAATCTGAGCCATTCAACGTAGTCTCCGTATGAATATGTACTTAAAAACTAAATTTCACATTTTTTTAAAAATTTTCTTATTATTTTTTTAGATGGGTAGAAAATCACTTGATCTGGAAATTCTGGACCATCCAAAAACAGTGATTTCTGTGCATATAAAAGTAGTAAAAAAATGTAAATTTTAGTTTATAAGTACACGTTCATATGAAGATCATATTGAACTCTTCGGATCGACCGTTAGAATTTTAAAAACAAAAATATTAATATGTAGTACGGACCAATCCGCAATATGCTGAGTAACACAGCCTCACTCTAGAAAATATATGTATATAATATATGTATAGCTTCTTTTATAAAATTAATATCAATACTAATATAAAATTATCCATTTTGTATTATTATAATACCTATTCCATTGGAGATCATGTGTATGCGTCTTGAAAACTTCCCCTGTTAGAACATCTCCAATGTAGAAATTAAATAGAAATCCACATGAGCTGTAAAGTAAAATTTATAAATTAAGTAAATTTTAATTTTTAAAGTTCTGCAACTAAGAAATTAAAGTTTTGAAAAGAGAGACAATAAAAGCAAGGAATTGTTCTTTTGCATCCAATATTTTTGTTCCGTTCTGCTAGCGTGTCTAAAAGAAATCATTTTCTTTATAAAGAAAATTTGCCACATAAAATCTGGACTAAAGTATGAAGAGCAGCCTGGTTTTTAAAAGGGCAAAAGTGGGAAAAAGGTGGGGTATAATTTCAGGGGAATGATGGGCTGTTGATTTTATTTCTTATGGTGAAGGAATTGAGGTTGTGATAAAGCTAATAACAAGCCGGCCTTTTGCATTGACAACCTTTAATTCTTTTTGGTATCGCAGTTGCCGCATTAAATGATTGGTTCATTGATTGAAATTCATAGAAGACAAATACCCCATCTCTTCTCATGAAATTAATCCAGCTACAGTTTTACTATGGAATGTGGATGAACTGCTGATGAACAGTAGTGATTTGCTTTGGTAGGGTCAAGTCTGATTTAACACAGCTTTTAAATACTATCACTATTAATTTGCATGTTCGTATTTTTTTTTTGTTTTCAGCACCTCTTCATATTGTAAAAACAGGTTGCATCCCACCATGCATTATCGGACCCGCTTTAAAATCCGTGTACATCGTTTCAATATTGGTACACATTCGCTTCAAAATTTGTATCGTTAGTGTTAGAACATATTGGACCGTAGAGACAGAGGCGGAGCCACTTATAATAAATGGGGTCAATTAATCCTCATTTATTTTCAAAATTTTTATATGTTTATTGGTAAATTTCTATATAATTTAGTAGAAAATGTATGAAACTATCAAATTGATCCCCATTCGTAGTATAAAAATTTCATATGTATGACCCTTGTTCATGTTTAATCCCCACAGTCTGAAAGTCTGGCTCTGCCTCTGGATAGAGGAATCCATTGTCTGATGGGCGTTGGATGCAAATTTCTCCCCTTCATATTATTTGCAAAATTAATTAATTTTATTAATTGTTATTATGGTAATAAATCATAAGATCTTATTCTGACGGCTGGGAAGTGGTCTTAAATTGATTTTGACCGGTTCTATGAGACAAAAAAAAAATGTGATGGCTACAAATTGACACACATAGGCATTGCCGCAATAGATCATATTAACGGGTGCAGGGTAAAGTTTTAAATCGGCATGCTGTGGACCCGCATGGAAAACGGGTCATATTCCGCATGGAGCACTGTGGACCCGTTTTAAACTAGTAGGAGTGACAGGGATCCTGTAGAATAATTCGAATCTTATCTTATTCATGGTTCTACTTAATATTTGAATAAGAGGGAGACTATGGTCTTTGAATTAATGTAAATGGACGTTATAGTCTTGTTTCCAAAAAAACAAAAAAAAGAGGAGGATTACGGATAGCAGAGTCAGATTTTCAAACTATAAACAAACTATAAAGATTAATTATATAAAATTTTTATACTGTAAATGAGATTAATTTACGGTATCTACAGCATTTTATTATAAATTATATAAAATTACATATAAATATAAAAAAAATTGAAAAAAAATGGAGTCAATTGATCTCGTATGGCCCTACTCCCTCCACCTCTGACTATATATGGTAATATGTATATTTTATTATTATGGATCAAACTTTATTGTGGAATTGTATCTTTATTTTTAAAATTAAACAGTCGGTTTTATTTTTAAAACATAATTTTCATATAGAAATGTATTTTGATATCAAATTTTACATTATTTTTTAAAATCTATTTAGATAGGTAGAAAATCACTATTATCTGATGGTTAATAATTTTTAGATCAAGTGTTTTTCTATCCGTCTACAAAAATATTAAAAAAATAAAGTTTTTTAAAAAAAATGTAAAATTTGGTTTGCAAATACATTTCCAAATAGTGATCATTTTAAGCACTTCAGATCGACTATTTGGACTTTGAAAAAAGAGATATCAATTCATAAAAACAGCCAAAAACTTTTTCTAGTTTGAAAATATATACATATTTTTTTGTAATTTCAGTGAAAGGCAAAAGGTTTCTGAAGGGAAAAGGAAGATAAAAAGTTTTTGTAGGTAAAAAAATAACCTGACACTGTGGTAAAGTAAAGCTTTTGTCAAGAAAAATAGCCTTTTATAATGACTTTCAATATTTTTTTTTTAATTTTTTTTCTCAATTCTCAGTGCTTTATTCTTTTGCATATCTAATCTAATTTATATTTTTTTAATAATAAAGAAAACATACCTGAGGCAGGCCCACCATCTCCCTCTGGCTTAATAGGAGAAATTATTGATGACAGCCTACCAATAGACTTGGGACACGTAGATTCTCTTTCCAGCATCTGGGTATGGTGAAACTTGAAAGCTGTCCAGGGGCTCTATTGTTTTAATAGAATAGTTCTTGGACCAATGTGCATAAATTTCAAACCATTTTTTCCCCTGAAATTTTTATCTATAACATGCTCGTTTTTGGAAATTCAAACCCTAAGTCCGTTTTTGGAAGAATTCTAAAAATATGAGGTCCGCTTGATAATTTAGCGGACCATTTTACAAACTATTTTATGAAAAAAAAACTGAGTATGTAAATAGTCCGCTAGATAAAAAATATGAGGTCTGCTTGATATTTTAGTGGACCATTTTGTGAAAAAAAAAACGAGATATGTAAATGGTCTGCTGAATTATTCAGTAGACCAAGTCAGTCTAACCCGCTGAATTATTCAATGGACCTGATAGTTTGAAATTGTTTCAAAAACAGATGTAGGTTTTGAATTCCAAAAGACGATCTTATTGTAGATAAAAATATTCAGTGTTTTTCGATATAAAAAGAAGTCAATTTCTTAGATGTTTAACTCTTACAATTTTCAAAAGAAGCCAACAAAGTTGCTGGATTCTTTTTTATTGGTAGTGCTTAATTCTTCTTTTATTTAAAAAATAAATATATTGTTAAGAAAGCACAACTTCAAATATTTTGTTTTGAATAAATTTGGGGGAGGTCAAAAGGATTTCTTATTGATTTTTATGCGGTAATATATTATATGTGTTCAAACATTTTTTTTAGGGAGTGACTAATAGTCCCCTCCATTCTATCTCCTAAATATCACCCTAACTAACTTATCCACAAAGTACGATGAGGACCACTAACTAACTTAGGAAAATAATAACTACTTGGAGGACCACTTAAATTTGGAAAAAAATTGCAACTAGCACGCACATGTATAAACACTTATGCACGCAAGTATTCTTATATAATATATCAAGTATTCATACCTAAGACATTAAGTATTTAAACAAAAAAACTGCACATCAATTTTCTTTTCTCTTTAATCAACACCCATCTTTTACACATTTTTAGAAGTGAGTTTTTTTTTCTCCGTTTAATCTCATCAATATTTCTGACGATATGCGAGAAATTTTGCAAATCTAAAACCACGAACGTTTTCTACGTAATTTTATCTTTCAAATGAGATCCATGATTAAGTACTTTCGGGTGCTTCGTCGTTCAAGTACTCATATCTCGGCATACAAGTATTCATACTAAAACATATAAAGTATTCATTCTATAACTTTGAAAGTATCATTATTAGAAAATATACAAACTACAAAGTATTCATACTAAAACATATAAAATATTCATACTAGAACATTGCATATATACATATACATATCAGCAAATATTTCAACATATAACATATTCAAACTACAAAGTATTCATACTAAAACATATAAATATTCATACTAGAACATTAAAATATTCATACTTACGCATTGAAATGTGAATTGTTATGTTGTAAAGGATTGAAGTGTGAATTGTTATGTTGTAAAGCAACTTTAATTAGTTAATTTGTTTGATTCTTGAACATATTGATATATACTGAGAAAAGTATTCATACTTCTACTATGCACAAGTACGAATACCTATGCATGCAAGTATTAATATATAATATATCAAGTATTCATACCTAAGATATCAAGTATTTCTAATAAAAATATTAACACCAAGTATTCATAATACATATTGAATGGTGAATAGATATCACAGAAATTATTCATTCCTATATAAGCTTATATTGATATGTAAGAAAGAAAAATAAATTAAACTACTTTCGAAACATACTAATGAAAAAATATACTAATCCAAACAATAATTTCTCTCCCCATCGATTCTTTTTGTCATTTTTTTCTTGATTTCAGAGTAGGTCCGATGGGTGAAATTACCATTCGATTTCATCAAAATCCGTGCTAAGTACATTGTAATTCGTGCAGGTCAGTTTCAATTTCCGTGCAAGTCAGTTTCAATTTCCGTGCACACTAATCTTGATGCTAATCGTACGGTGTTAGAGCTATTGAACCTAAAATTAGGTTCGATGCCAATCGGACCTACTCCTCTCTTTTTTCTTTCATAATCGAATTAAATTGGCATGATGTGCTCTCGGTTGTTGGTTATATAAAAGCAGGAAGATTCGAGAAGGAATTAATCAAGATAGGTAAGGTCATTGAATAAAGAAGACATGGGATGTAAGAATACGTGTAATATTTGACTTTCAATTAATAGTCAATATTTTATTCATTACGATGTCTCGCTAAAGACAAAATAAGAAAAAGCAAAGTGAGTTCTCAATTTGTAATTTCTACGCGCTGACTATTAATTTTGTACGGATTTGACTGTTAGAATCGGGGGGACGATTAGGGGACAAATTCGCGGGGGACAAAATCTTTACTCTTTTTTTTATTATAGGAGGGGGCTACAAGTAAACATTTATTAGGCTACAGTAAACATTTATTATTTTATGCGGGAATATATTATATGTGTTCAAATATTTTTTACTATACTACAAATAAACATTTATTATTTCATAAGGGCTAAGTTATATAAAAACTTAATAAAACAGAAAATTCAATTAAATTTTCATATACATAATTAAAAAATTAGAATTATGGAGGTAGCATAGTTATTTTTGAAGTACACTAAAATCCGCTCATGTCGATATATCTCATTATTTTTTAGATGTTATTCTCAAGACGAGGACTTTAATAAATTGTACCTATCAACCACAAAAAAAATCTAAAACCAAAAGAAGGTTATGTAGCTATCAACCTCAGTTGAATGCAAAGTAATATATATACCTTGATAGCTGAGATATATAAAAGAGCTCAACTTAAAACATGCATGCTTTTGCTTGTCGATGTTTGTTTGGTTCTTTCTCTGTCAGTGACTAAATTATCATTGTTGCTGGTTTCAGCATTTTAATTATGGGTTATGGGTAGCTTTCATGCTAACTATTTTATTTTCAAAGGAGAAAAAAATAATGATATTTTCTAGGACAATGTTGCCATCACTTGAATCTAAAACGATATCATCATTTTCATCATCCAAATTAATTATGCTAACTAGTACAACTGCTAATTAAATGATAATATTTGTCGGTTAAAAAAAACTAAAAATATAAAGAGATAAACTAGAATATGTGATGTATTGTCACATCAATAAGAGAACAAGTCACAAGCTAGGGACACAACGAATTAATTTCTGAAAATTTATTGTAAATTATTTATATAACAATTAATGAGAGAACAGGTCACAAGGTACACAACAATGAGATAACAAGTCACAAGGTACATATAACAATTGGAATGAAGCTTTTTTAATTATTAAAGCATGTGTCTGCAAATCTGCATGCACATAATTAGTCAGGAACTCCAATTAATCTCTCAATTTTTTTTTATAAACAATAAATAAAAAAACAGAATTTTAAAGAACCAACTTGATTGGTTGATTTTTTTTTTTTTTCAAAAACCATAAGTACTGAGTAGGCCATTGAGCATCAGCCAAATAGTCTATTTGGCACCAAAATTCATTCACATTTTATGTTATAGTTCATATTGAAAATTTGTGAAACTCTTTAGTACTGAAAAAAGTAAATTGTTGGTGCCAACTGCTGAGTAGCCTATTCAGTACTTATAATTTTTGTAAAAAATCAACCAGTCAAGTTGGTTCTCTAATATTCTATTTTTTATTTATAGTTCATAAAAAGAATTCCAATCTCTCTTCCAAGTTCCAATACAGAAATGTTAATCAGTAGTTGTTTATTTTGGTTTTTTTTTTTTTTGCCCTTCTTAATTGGAAGGGAGCTGCATATGTTGTCACATAGCATGCAGCACAGGAGATCTTCTCCTTAGACACGGAGCAACATTAAATAGTGAAGTTGGTGGCGAGTCTACTTCGCTGATCTGGAATGCGGCTGCTTTGCTTCATCCATGGGAACTTCCATTTTTTATGTTTCTTTCCTTTGTGTTGCCATCATATTCAGAGTTTTCTCACATTGCTTATTAAGTTATTTTTAAAATTTCAAAGTTAAAAAAAACCATTAGATGCGGTCTCTGTATTAAAATATGTTTGGAGACCAAATTTTATATTTTTTTTTGGAATTTATTTACTATTTATTAAAACACTTTGAAAATAACTGATCTAACAGTGGCTTAACCAAATAGTAAAACTAGTCTAGACCATTGGATCAACATTTTTTTAGACAAATCTACGTGTATATGTGATGACACGACATTTTGAGCACAACAGCAGACCGCATAATTAAGCATATGCATCAACACCTATTTATTTTGATCCGTTAAAAAATTGAAAATCAAATTGTATGAAATTTGTTTATATGATCAACAATTTAAATTTAAATATAAATATAATTTGTTTAAACTTCAATCGATTTGAAAAATATTATCAATATATATTATTAACATGATATAAAATGACATCAACCTTTCTTTAATTAATACGGGTATGCATCGTTAATTATTCAGATACTTTGTTATTGATCCCTCCGCTTGTTATATTTGACTTAATTATTCAGATACTAATTTGTTATTAATGCCTCTGCTTGTTAAATTCTTTTAACAAAACTCATAAAATTCAAATAAAAAAAAATGCAAGGATCTGATACTATGCATAACATTGACCTAAAAAAATAATTGTACCAAATCCTAAAAAAAGAATGTAAGAATTGATAAATGTAGATTTTATAAAAAAGAATGTTATTACATTTTATAAATGTAGTTTTTGAAAAATGAACATATTAAATTAACTTATAAACCATTCTTTTTTTTACCACTTGACTTTATACTAAATTAGTTCGAAAATTTATAAATTGAACATGCAAACGTATCACTCGGTTTCGACAGTTTCAATACATAGTTTAAAACCAATTCGATATATTTCTAAATTAAGCTCATATAAAGACTTGATGAGCTTAAGAACATCCTAGTTCTACTCGACTAATAAATATTCCATGTAAATTATGAGCTACAAGTTCGTTAACTCATTTATTTATAAAAAGAAAAGGAAAACAAAAGTAATTTTTCTTGTTTGAGCCGAGATCGCCTATGCCCCCTCGCTGCCAAGGGAAAAAAAACACCCACATACGACAAAAACAAACTCGTATATAACAACGGGCCTAGGTACTAATTCCAGCCCAAGTTGGCGACCAACACTGGCAACTAAGCAGTATTTTGGAATCCTGGAAATTGAGGTAAAGATATTAATTATTAACAGACTAGTTTTTTATTTCATGCAGCTCTCAAGTTGTGTGCATTGCTGTTTTAAATTTTATTGTAGGTGGGTTGCATGAAATAAAAACTACACTGGAGTAAAACTAGAGTGTTCTTAAGTTCATCAAATCTCTTTGTGAACTTAACTCTAAAATTTATCGGATTGACTTCAAACGATGAATCCAAATCGTTGAAATCTTTCTACCTTACGAGTGATGCGTCTACATGTAAACATTTCAAACTTTAGAATTAATTTACTATAAAGTCAAGCGGTCAAAATTAGAAGATTTATAAATTAATTTTAATGCATTCGTTTTTTGAATGTTTTTTTACCACTTTATTCTATACAAAATTAATTTGAAAAATTAAAATTTTTGCATGTAGACACATCACTCGTAAAATAGAAAGATTTCAACAGTTAATTTGGATTCGTCGTTTAAATTAATCCGATAAATTTTAGAATTGAGTTCACAAAGAAGCTTAGTGAATATAGGAACACCCTAGTTTTCCATTTTTTTATCAGATTAATTTTTTACTCGCGAGCTGGCTCGTCACGAGTTTGAGCTGAGGTTTTAGCTCGCGAGCTGTTAACGAGCTGGCTCGCTAACATCTCGGTCCAGAATTAACGAGCTGAGCTAAGGCCCAGCTCGGCCCGAGCCAGCTCATTTACAGCCCTACTCACAATGATATAACTACAACTGGAACTAACATCATGCCAATTTCATTGCATGGGTTGTATGATGAAGTGCAGTGAATAATACAAAATAATTAAGCAAAACAATATCACCATAATAAAATCCCTTTTAAAGTCCTTGAAGAAATGCAAAGTTAAACAGCAAAGTGAATGAATACAAACTTCAGAAAAATAGAACTTAGTTGCTTACAAATACACAATACCAAACTTAGATACAAGGAGCTAATTAACCTCCTTCAATTTGTTCTTTATTTACTTCCTTTATAATTTTTTGGGAAAAAAAAGAAGATAGGAAACTCCCTTTAGAAATATATACAATAATGCATGATTAATAAAAGCCTGAAAGTAAAATAAGACAAGACAAACAATGATAGTTAAAATCCAAATTTTCAAGAAATCATCATCGAGCAAAATAAAGTGCCTCACCAAAGATTGTCAGTTTGCCACCATTTAGTGATGCATTTCGTACATTGCACAGCAGAAAGGACAAACACAACAAAAATTAATAACCTGCAGAGAAGGCACTGCATTTTGTTAGATTTGAGATTTCAAGAAACAATATCAAATTATTTTATATATGGACCACTTGCGCTTGGACATATAAACTACAAGACAGTATCCGCCAGAGTAAAAAATGACTATCTACGGAGATATACTGACATAAATATGTTTTTTTTTCTATTAGTGACGGAAGTATCCGCGAGAGTGTACCGACAATTTCCAGCCCATTCTTATATTAGCAAGGGGCTTATGTAGATTTTCTATTTGGTCTTTTTTTGTTGTTGAACATTTGGTATTACAATTTTTAAATAAAATTAATTAATGGCAATTCATGTATTTAATTCAAATTGTATATTCTAGAACCACATATTTGGCACAAAGAAGGAAAAAGGATATGGCCTTCCACAGTCAATTTTCTCAAAAAAAAAAAAAAAAAACAGAACCCACAATTACAAGAACAATGTCTTTTGTTGCATTCATATATGTTAGTGTTTGCTTGCATGATCTTTTTTTTTTTTTTTTTGATCTTAGTAATAAAACAATGACCTAACCTAGCTAGTCAATAGAAAAGCATAAATCCTTACTTGAAAATGACAGAGAACTCAGGAGGTCACTACAAAGTCAGTTGAAGTAGCAATTGGTATTAATTTACAGCCTCTAACACCCATGCATAATTAGAAAGCTCATATTCATGTTTCCTTCCTATCTGAACCCAAATTTGTGCAAGCAATCATCCATTAACAACTAAACTTGATGACTGTAATATGATCCTATTAAAACCTACAAACAAATAGGAGCAAAAGTTAAATTGAAATATTAAGTATTGTGGATTAATTTTGCATTTTATCAAATTGATACTTAAGATTTTAAATATAAAAAATCAACGGCTATGATGGTTAGAAACAGCATAAGAAAAATGGAGCTGTTGCAATTCTCAAGTGCGGTAACTGTAGTAATCTAAATCTTAACACACTTAATGGAGTACCTTCTGTTATATATGGACAAGGAAAAATCTCTCCAAATTTCACACCATGAAAAGGTAAATGAAGAAACACCACGTTAAAAGAAGCCTCAGTTTGCCTCCTTTTTTTTTTGTAGTTTTGAATTCAACCTAAGAATATAAATGAAACAATAATAAAAAGGTGTCTGAGTTAGAAAGAAATGCCACTAGTTGCAGTCTGATTTTTTACTCTGTTCAAGGGAAAATGCTACTTACCAGTAAACTTGTAGAGAAATGCAACACTATACAGTAGAATAAGGTATTCAAGCATATGCTATGTTCAGTAACAACACATAACCTGCATATAACATGGTTATTTTTTAGTAAACATCTTACACAGTAATCCAAATTTGTATCAATAAGAAAACTTCCCGATTTAATTTTTCCATTTATTGACCAAAGTTATATTTTTTTTTTGCCAAAATCAGTAGAAATCCCTTCACTTTCATCCAACACGTGTACGTGTTTACATGCAATTTTTAAGAAATCAAGTATCAAATTACCAAATACCTTCTGCAAAAATTTCAATATGCCCAGTTCCTATACGGTATGAAAAGCAGAGAGTCAGTCTCAGAGAAAATAAGCAAACTATAAAAATTAAAAATAAAACTAGCAAAGAATAAACATAAACTAATACTATAAAATGATCCCCTCACCAAATTAATCTCTCAGGGACATGAGCTATCTTTGGCCAATCCTCGCCATATACTTCCTGGCATCGGCTCGTCAGTTCTGGCCATTGCTCTATTTGAATAGTTTCAAGCGACTCTGGCAGCTCCGGTAAAGCTGATATGCCCCAACACTCGAACAGTTCGAGTCGTTTGAGTGAGCGGAGGCTCTTCAGAATTTGACCCAATGATGACATGTCGCAGCCTGACACTTTTAGCACTTCAAGGCAATCAAGCTGCACAATCCCAAAACCTTCATTTGTAAAAGATCCAGGTACGAGTTTTGGCAGGTACATCAATTCGACATGTTTAAGCATTGGCCGGTCTAGCAATCCCTCCAGTGAACACAAATCGGGGCATTTGTACAACACAAGTTTCTCGAGTGAGCTTGAATGGCTGATTGATATGGATGCAAGGCCTCTGCAATACTCAAGGGTTATGCTTTTCAGGAAAGGGAATGGTCCAGAGATAAATCCATCGGGAAGATAACTGTTTTTCACTGTGATTTCCTCTACTGATTTGGGCAGCAACATATCATTCCTTAAGCAAGGACAGAAGTTTATGTTGAGAGTTTTGAGTGAAGTAACAACCCCTATGCCTCCTAGTGATGTGAGACACCAGCATTTTTCAATGATTAGTTCCCTTAGGTTGATCAAGCTTTGCATTGCAATTTTCAGAGGAAGCGTTGTGATTGTCATTATCTCAGTTAGTTTCAGGTGTGTAAGCCATATGAGTTTTGCCATGCATTCATACAATGCATCGTCGGTTATGTTGCATGCTTCTAGTTCGAGCTTGGTGATATTGGATGGTAGAAGTAGATGCATTGGGTTGCTTCTACTGTAGATGTAGTTTAGCCTTTGCAAATGGCCGCGCCACCACTCTTGCAAAGCATAATGTCGATTGTTTTCTGGGGGTTCATCATATGAGTTGTCTAAAGAAGTTTGGTTAAGGTATTTAGCAAATTCTTCATCCTTGCATATTTCTTCAATAATTCGCCATTCCCTAAGCAACACCTTGTTCATATAAATGTCTCCATGTTGCATTGTTAGTATAATAGAATGCAATCGAGATATGACAAACTGTTTTAGCTCAAAAATTATCTGATTAACACTTACATCCAGTTCATCGGTGCCAACAAATACCAACAGAGGGCAACAATCAATTCTTACACAAGTAGTGTTTGTTGGAAGAGTAGGTAACTTTCTCAGGTTCCAGAGTTTCTCAAGGAGGAGCTCGAAACTAGATGCAGATAACCCGATATTATCGGGTATAGCTTCTATGGCATCACACTTGCAAAGATACAGAAGCTCTAGATTTTCAATTACTGACTGATCAAGAACCCAACTTGGAAATTTTACATTCTTGTACTTTTTAATCGTGAGGCGTTTCAAATTAGGAGGCAATCGAAGGCTCTCAATCACTTCTGCCTCATGGTCTAAATTTACTTTGTCATCATTGCCCCACAACAAGTGCAACTCTTCAATATTCCTTTTGTTGTTAAAGCATGCCTCCATCGCCTCTTCTTTACTTTCGACATTTTCAAGATTCTTTAATTTTAAAGTTCCTTGTAGATCATTGAGTTTTCCAAGCTGCCCTAGATTGTACCCATCCACTTTTCTTACTTGAAATTCCTCTAGCTGCCTGAGTAATGTTAATTTGCCTATGTAAGGTATGGAAGGTGTTTGAATTCTGATTTGATTTGTACTATCGTAAGCTTCCAGAATCCGCAATTTCACCAAGTCAGTTATGTAATTTGGTAAATTATCAATGTAACTGTTCAGCTTTAACAGTTGCAAATTGTAAAGCTTGCAGATAAAACATGGCAATTCAGTGATAGTGGTACCAGCAAGGTTCAAGTACCGGAGATGTTTCAAATCTCTCTCAATTTCTGTTAAAATGGTAATGTCACCATTCAGATGCAACACCCGCAATTTTTTAAGCTTTACTAATATCTCAGCAAAAAATCCATTAAGGTCACCAAAAGATTCTTTGAGGAAAATTAAGGTATGCAAGTTTTCCAACTTTGATATACTTGATTTATGCTCCTCGACATTTTCAACTAGAACCGACAAATAACGAGTCGTGGGTGGTATTACCATTACCTTCTCATCTTCTATCCTAAAACAGTCTCCTTTAGAGAGTGCTTCTGCCAAATCATGTACTAGATCATGCATCTTGTATGATTTACCATCAGTTGAGCCATTTGAAACCTGGAAAAAGCAGGAAGAAAGCAATTCGTAAAATACCAACTCTCCTACATCCTCATTCTTAACAAATCCTTCGGCTACCCACAACTGAACCAAATTGTCCATCACAAACTCATATCCTTTCGGGAATATGCTACAGTACAGAAAACACCTCTGCAACTTCTCATCTATTTGTTCAAAGCTCCACAACAGTGACTCTGCAGTGCTGGTAAAGTTTTCGTTGTCTGCAACACCTCCCCAGAAAATTGCATTTAGATTTTTGCCAAGTTGCTTACCGACAAATTTCGCTGACATAGGTGATCCACCAAACTTTACAATTATTTCATCACCAATGGTTTCAAGCAGCTCCCTGTTGTTTGGATCTATCCTTTCAGAATTGTTAAAAGCATAATATGAAAAAATGGAGGAAAGTTTTTCCTTGTCGACCCCGATTAATGATACAATTTGTGCAGGGAGCAATGGATGAGGAAGGTCTTTTGATTGAGAAGTTAAAAGAACAGTGACATTATTTGCATGAGGTTTGAAAGGATCAAGCATGCATTTCCATTGATCCTTATCAGACTGGTCCCACCAGATATTATCCAATACAACCAGGATTTTGTCTCTTCTGTTCAACTTTTTTCTGAGTTCCTTTTGAAGATTTTCAAGACTGCCTTCTTGTTGCCACTTTCCTCCGAAGGCAGAATTGATCATCTCTTTGGTATGTTGAACGATGTCGAGTTTCTGATACATGTTGACCCACATCTTTATGTTGAAATGATTTTGCACACTTTCATCATCAAAGATGTGCTGTGCCAGAGTGGTTTTGCCGAATCCACCAGCGCCGACTATACCAAAAACAGAGAACCTCTTAGTTGTAGAACTCTGTGGATCGGTACCAGTGGAACCCAATATATGGCTAACCATAGCCTCTTGTTCCATTTCTCTGACAAAAATTTCATAATCAGATACTGAGGTTACGGTATCATGGTCAGTGATGCCACTGGTTCCACTGATTGTTGCATTACTCTCTACTTGATTTTTCAGTATTTTGAAAAAGGTACTTCCTTCAACGGCAGTGTTTTTCAAATTTTTAAGTTGTTCTAGCAACTTCATGTTCTGGGGTACTTTTCTGGTTAGCGTGTCGAAGAGGTTCTGAAAGGTTTCAAGAAGGGGATGAGCTGGGAGACATTTGCTGCATTTATTCCCATTTATCTGTTAAAGATTCATTACATATCCTTAGATTATGGTGTTCCATAACTATTAGCTGCTAGTAATAAAATATTCAATGCAATAACAAAAAATGTGTCATGCCAGAAATTTTTTATATATTTGTTCAGGAACTCAGAACTTTACACCCCCAGGGCACCATACCTATATATATAGGCTACATTTGCAATTCAAATTGATGATAGGAATTTAAATTTCTTTTTAATTCCAAATTCACATTGAAGGTTAAAACAACTAAATTTATAGCACAATTATGTTTTTTTTTAGTTATATTTATTCAATGTTTACATTTTTTTATTTATACCTTTTTTTTTTTATTTCAGGTCAGAATGTAAGTTATTTTTTCATTTATTTTGAGAACTTTCTTGAACAAAAGGGATATATCCATAGAGAAAAAAAAAACCCAAAGCAAACTGCACATGCTAAGCATTTCACCAGAACCGCGAGGAAAAATGCCATGGCTAGTCATGTCGTGTCCAAATCTTGCACATCCGTATTTTACAAAAATAAGGCATGACACGGCATGACATGATATTATAGGCGTGTCATGCATAAAATGGACTTATCCATCTAATTACATACATACTGATATCCAATCCTAACTCAAACGGAAGCCAAATTAATTTTGGTTTGCTTAAAACATTATCTAAAACTCTTTTGGAAATAATAAATCAGAATTTTCATCTAACCTGATGCCTGATACGCTCGTATTCATGCTCGTCAAGAAGATCCTCGACATCATAGAGAGCAGATTTGAGCTTCTCCAGCCATTTTTTTACCTTGATTTCTTCGGGGCTATTTTTAGCTGCGGCAATCACCGATTTCAGCTTCGGTAAGAGGTTTGTCTCTAAGTTTTCTACTTGTTCTGGCACGTCCCTTTGAAGGTACGCATATCCCTGCTTTATCGTATCACAGAGTATGGCTGAAGCGACCCATTTCAGTCCTGCGAGACCCGTCTGGGCTTCAGCCATGATTTAAAACTTCAAGTATTTGCACTACATGGTGAGGGAAGGGAAGAGAAGAAAGGAAGAGGAAAGGAGATTTTTGAATAATGTATGCGTGAGGTGCATTTCGTTTTGTTCAAATTAAAAAAAAAAAAAATAGATGCAAATATGAGACCTGGTAAAACAACTAGTATACAGTTGTATTATTTAGAGCGGTAAACAATAAAACCAGCATTGTTTATTTGATGCCTTAATTGTAATTTGTGATAATTTGAATGTTAAAAAGACATTTTGATTCAATATTTCTCAGAAAACTGTCTTATTCATTTTTTAAAGGACCAAGAAACGAGATGTATAAAATTTAGTATAAAATAAGTCTGAAATAGAAAATCAGCTTTGAAACAGAGGAATGTTTCAAACCTTTCCATCTGAATAAGAATTAAAAAAATCTGATTTAATTATTTAACATAATCTTCCAGATAGAGAGGGGTGATGCTTCCAGTAAGATAATTTATTTTATTGTTCTTGCTTTAAAATATAATATCTATTTCAGAATAACTAAAATATTTACAATAATATTTTTTTATAAAAAAAAATACGATGAAGAAAATTTGAACGTAAATAATTATTTTTCAAAAAATCTGATAAAATAATAATAAACAGCACAAAAAAATAGAAGATACCGTTTAAAATTCCTATCGAAAATATATATATATATATATATATATATATATATATATATATATGTTTTTTTCTCAAAAAAAAAAAAGAAGAAGAAATTTGAGTAAATATGGGCCTTTCGGTCATAATAAATACGGAGAGGAAATAAAATCGGATGGATGAAGCTGTTGAATATGTGACACAATTAAAGAGTTTCGAATTTTATTTTCTAAATATGCTTAGGATGGTGGAATGTTTAATTTAATTTAAATAAGGCACAGCGTAATTTATATATGGCGTTGAAAATGGTCAAAAATTTATCCTATAAATTTATAGATGACGACCAGTACTGCATACCAACATTGGTCAAAAAAATTATATAAAATTTGTATATTCAAATGATTCAGAAAGCTGTCATTCTATCACAAAAACTCTTTCATTAGTGCCTTAGTGGTTGCACACAACTTATATTAATCTCAAAATTAGTAACATTCAGAGCCAGAAACCCATAATAGTGTTTTCTAGCCCAATTGAACTTGGAATTTTGGGCCTTGGGATTAATTTCTCAAATTGGGCCTAAGTTACGGCTTCAATTGCAAATTAATATCCATTAACGATGGAGAGGTGAAATTCCAACCAATTGTAAATTCCATTAAATTCGGAATTTTTTTTATAAACCATAATTAAAAAAAGAAATTTTATGAAACTAACATGATTATTTTTTTTACAAAAACTATAAGAACTGAAATGTCATTTCGGTCCCATTTATAAACTATGAAACGCTGGTATGAAAAGTTATGAAATCACATGGGACTGAAATGACATTTTGGTATCAAAAAAAAATGAAGGACCGAAATGGCATTTCAGTTCTTATTTTTTTTTATATAAAAAAAGTAATAATGCTGGTTTCATAATTTTTTTTTTCTAATTATGGTTTATAAAAAAAAAATCTTAAATTCGGGGAGCAGCAAGGCATTTGACCTTACATGAACCTTTTCCCATTAAGTTTATTTTGTGCTTGTCACAATTTATTGAAGCGTCTGAAAGAAGAAAATTTATTTATTTATTTTTAAATAATAGCCTTTCCCAATATATACTCAATTTATTGTCTAGAGGCTCAAATTACTTGGAGAGGTGAAACTAAACCTAAATGTAAAATCAATGAAGCTAACATATTTTCCTTGGAAGTCACTGTGAAAACCAGTTCTCCATCAACGACCTCCTAACACTGCCACTGGCGAATAGATGTTTCTAGAAAGTGTGGAGACAAAGGCAACTCCGCCTGTGGATCCATATTACTAATTTTGCAAATCCAGATTTTCTGATACGGGTACAAGTGTGTCACATCGTGTGGCAAGTCACTCTAATTCTATTCAAAACATAGTAACCAAACTCGCGTTTTTATTCGCAAATAAAATGTTTTTTAGGGTTTTCCGAACTGTATCGCGAATAAAACATTTGGCTGAACTTTTACCGAATAATTTCCAAATAAAACGCAAATCACGAATTATTCGCTATAAAAACTCGGAAAAAAGCCAATTTTTTTCTTTTATTTTGAGGTTTTTTTTTCAGAATTTTTTGTTTTTTGCTTCCTTCTTGTACCAAATCATTCCCAAATTATACTCTAATCACGAATTTTTGACCCCACTGAACGGAACCCGAACTATTGATTTGTCACTATAATTCAAAACATACCGAAAATACAAAATTTGTGTATTTGTTGAATCAACATGACTCAACATACCGAATGTGATTGGTACTACGGACCACAAAGGATTTAAACACCGATTTATGCTTCTATTGCAATACCCTTTATGATTTGAACCATAACCTACACAATCTTTTTTATGCCAATTCAAGTATGGCTTTCAAGTTTACTATGGTCTCTCTAACAATCCTATTTGAAAATGAAGTGAAGGTTCTTTCTTTCCATATAATA
This sequence comes from Carex arenaria, assembly GCA_964058825.1. Lineage (NCBI taxonomy): Eukaryota > Viridiplantae > Streptophyta > Magnoliopsida > Poales > Cyperaceae > Carex > Carex arenaria. The sequence continues at coordinate 205,148 of CAXKVW010000238.1, forward strand.
GAGTGGTCCAAGCCATAATTTATTTCAATATCTCAAAATTCATACTACATGTAAATGATAACCTAACATAAGAATGATAGAGAAGAAGCTAGATTCTTTTTGTGATGTCAATTTGTAACTTACTTTTAGTATCATATTAGACTATGAGTGAACAAGAATTTTACGAGATTTATAATTTCATGTATATGTTCTTTATGAAATTAACTTCTATATTATTATTTCATAAAAAGAAAATCTCTATTGCAAATCATACTCAAGATGTTTTTTTTATGTCCTTTACCTTTTCAATTTAATTATGCAATCGATTTGTATATTAATGTTACACAGAATATACGAAATTGATTCATTTTATATTAATTATGCATATGATGTATTAAAATTTTATGATTTTTAGACTTTTTATACACATCAGGTGATTATTATATAATTTTGATAGTAGTGAGAAATCTTGCAGTAACTTTAATTAGGGAACACACTTGATAGTTAGCTATAGGAAGTATCACACAAGCTAATGCACAAAGAAACCGTACTCAAATTTAGAAATCTATCTGCATAGGATCACAGAAATCCCAACTTTAGCATGATTATCTATGGCGGTCGGGTCCAAGCCATGATACATCACTTATTACAGAGTACAGACTACAGAGTACAGACCATGTTATCACAGTGACTAATCAATTATTCGAGTTCGGTTCAGCGAAGTCAAAAATTCATGATTCGAAAATAATTCGGCATTATTCGGATCAGAGATCTCAATTTTGTAAAGAAGCAAAAACAAAAAAATAACCAAAAAATAAAATTATGGGAAAAATTCGGAAAAAAATTAGTGTGTGTGTGTGTGTATGGAAGGAAAGATGTAGAAGAACATTTCAAGAGAAAAGCAAAACAGAATTGCAAGTGTGTCGGAAAATTAAGAATGAAGTTAGATTATGGTTTCCTGAGGAATAAGAATGCGGTCATTACTGGTCAAAAGTTTTCAAATTCGGTTTATGTTTTTTTTTTTCTCTCTTCCTTTTTTTTTACTTAGTTTACTGTTTTCTTTTTTGTAAATATTCCTTTGTACAGACTTGCTTATTACACCATTGGTGTAATGATTAATGGAATCTGGGAGTCTCCATTTTGTAAATTATCCTAATTACACGTAACTCATATAACCATATACCGTAACCAAATCTTCCGCGTAAAATAAGATTGTAAAGGGAGTCTCCATTTTGTATCAAAAGGAGAGGAATATGTGCATCATCCATAATTCAGTGTACAGTCTGTACACTCTCACATAAATAGAGAACTGAGTTGGGAATTGATACAAAGAGAGCAAGGGGGGCCCCAATCCATGCCAAGGTTGGCCTCCTCAGATTCAGAAAAAGGCTCTATTAATGTTTTCCATTCCAGTCTTGGCTTGAATTAATCTAGTATCTTCTGAGTAAGATTATTCTTTTCAAAAGAATCTGGTAGCTAGTGAGATATATTGTATATATGTTTAATCTGAGTGCATTCTCCTTCGTTGGTTTTTTTTTTTTTTTTTTTCTATATTCATTTTTATCTTTTCAAAAATATGATTTCTTATAATTGGGTTTCTTTGGGATGAAAGCTGAAAGAAATTTATTTGATAATCAATTTCAAAATTTATTATAAAGAATTAAAATTATGCTTATATATATTATCTATTATATAAATAAATTATGTATCAACTTTAGTGTAAATTAAGAGTTGTGTGGTTATTAACCAAATGCGGATAATATTCAACCGTTAATGTTTTATATTACTTCATAGATGACGTACTAACATATTTTCAAATTATATCAAATTTAAGGAATGAATTTAATTATTCAATAAATTTAATTTTGATAATCAGTGAACCGTTATTATCAATGATTGTTAATTATGATTGTCAAATAATTAAATTGTTGTTAATATAATATATCTTCTTAATTATGGTACATCATAACTATTTTTTAGTTATAGTTTGACAAGGGGTTGCTGTTCTCCAAATGGGATAACATGACTCTGTTATTTCAAATTTAACCGTTTATCTGTATTGAGATCTATGCATGAAAAATTTAACGGTTAGATTTAGATTAGCAGAGTCTTGTTATTCTATTTGAAACAGTATTGTAAATAACAGTATGCGGTCGTCGGACAGATAGAGTACCACTAAGTGATTAATTAGAAATGATAGAGAATAATATACTATAATCATAAATAATCAGTCTAAACAGACGTTTTTACAACAGTGATTTGAAGAACAGCGGAGTCGGATCCTTGACAAGAGACTCTTAACTATTTTTTAGTCACGTAAAAGATTCAATCCTCAGTCAGACCGACATAACTAAAAAAAATCGTATTTTTTTTTAGTGGAATTCTTCATTCATGCGCATCATATATCTATATGTTTCAATTCTTGAAGCATGCATGCATGTGTCCCCGTTAGGAATCAGGATTAAGACCAAATGCCTACTTAAAGGTTAAGACTTCTTAAGTAGCTATATGATGCGCATAATGTCAAAATATCTAACTAGCTTAATTAGACAAAGCAAAGTTAATATTTTGTCATGTAGTCTCATAATGTCATGTAGTCTCATATATGTTGATTTAAATATGCAGTCGCATATGCACTCTCATGCGGTTGTTCATTCGTACGCATAATATTTTATGCAGCTCAGAAAAAAAATTAAGTTGGGAGAAGCTTGACCCCCTTATCTATAGAAAGATGATAAATAGTACAAACCATTGTATGCATAACTCTTGTGATATAAATTAGTTTTATTTTATCAAATTTCCTTTAACAATGTATAATAAAACTGCTTATATACTTTCAGATGCAAATTTGCATATGCAATATGCAATGACTTTCTGTATGCATATACGAAAAAAAATGTGTCCTCTTCTGCCAATGTGTGCCTCCGATACTTTTGCTAATATTTTTTTATTTACATTATATTATGTCAATCAATATTTGATTAAAACAATAAAATTGGAGTCAAAACAATCTCAAAATCAAAATACGCAAACTTGATTGGAAAAGGAGCATATATAAGGACTGGTTGAGGGTCCACTAAATCGTGTCTCGCACGGTCGGGAGAGCAAATTGGGTGATGATTAGCCTTATCATGGGATTTGATACAGGTCCCTCTAAAAGTTACAGATAAAAAAATTAGTTTTTTTTTTTTTTAAGTTAGAGGTGAAGTCAATAATCAACTATTTAATATCTACAAAAATTCTTATATTCTGATTTTGAATCTGCAATCTCTCACATGGAGTATATTGTTTTTGTGTACCAAACTAAATTCTGGTTCTCAAAGAGTTTATAGTTTATATTTAATTTTGACAGTATTTTTTTCTTTCTTTCTTCAGCTGCTGTAACTATTCTCTAAATTATTTCAATTTTGATCTCGGGGGCCTAATATTTTTCTTTGGCTGTAGCAACATTTTTTTTAATATGCTCCAAATTATTTGAAAATCTTTTGTCATGAGTGATGATATCACTTATCCTCTAGCACACTCGAAATAGACACAAATAATGTTATCTACAAGTGTCAATTCCATCTATGTACTGCAATAATTTTATCACATTTGACAATATCGGTATTTGCATGCGACATGGTATGCAAGCATCGGCAAACGTGCGAAATTATTTTATTTTTATTATAGTATGTAATTTAATTTGATTTTAATTTCAGATATATATCCTCCTCTTACAAAATTGTTATTATTTTGTGTGTGTTTCATAGTATGAATTTCAAATGAAATATCCTATTGCAAGTAATACACACTTAAATGTATTTTGTATGATAAATTAACCTCATTAGACTATGCCAAATATTGCTAAAAATAATAATTTCTATAGAAGGCGTTACACAAACATATCCCTTAAGCTAGTGCTATAAAGTAACCCTAAATATAGTAAATACAAATTTTAGTTGCTCAATTGTTGTGAGTTGTGACTAAAAAATTGGAAATTAGACGTCTAAAAGTGACGATGATGTACCTTTTCAATTTATTTTGTTCGCATCTTTAATTATTGCTTTTTTTTTAATAGATGTTGATAGAGATTCGGGATGGGATACTGTTGTAGTCTAGAAGAGAATTTACCTTTAGCTTGTCATAGTAAATCTCTTTTGACTAGCTTTTTGACATCTAGCACAATAAATTTATGTAGAAAATTGTATAAAAAACCAACAATTTTTTTCTTAAGAATTAATTCATTTCTTTTTTAAGTGAGATAATGTACAAAGTTTTTTTATTCACCCATATTATTTGTTCTTATCTATTAATTTAATTCATTAATTAAGAGGTCAAGTAGATTATTAATTAGTAAGGTTTTAAACAACCACCATACATATAAATAGTTGCAAATTAATCAAGTCAGTTTTTTTAGTTAATTTGTAGAAATATAAACTAAACCAATCTTAATTAACAAACTAAAAAACCAACTATCTGAACCAAATTAATATACAAATAATAATTTTGTTTGACCAAACAATAATTTAAGTCGTTAATGTACAACAACACATCACTGATAATTAAGCTAGTTAGATATTTTGATTTCATCTCTAATATTGTAAGAACAAAATATTAACTTTGCTTTGTCTAATATTGTAAGAACATTATGTCAAAACATCACTGATAATGTACTACATGACATTAGTACATTTATGATTCAATAACTATAATTATAATTGAAAATAATTATAAAATTATGTATTTTTAATTTTAAAATCATTATAAAATTATATCTCATTTTAATTTTTTATCCCATCATATATATCTACATCTTTGCTCCACATCTGAATTAGCATAGATTTTGCATTGGTGAGAGTTTAGATTTCACTGAAACTATGTAATTGCAAATGAATGTTTTAAATGCGTTATTTGCATAATATTCTTGTAAGAACAAATCTTTGATATTTTGTTATGAAATCGGTGGTATATATACTCACTACATTTGCACTAAAATAGAACTCATTTTTGTAGACTTGTAGCATTGGCATCTTACTTGAGCAGATGATGACAAGTAAGTATTTTCTATTATTTTGCATTTATGATACAACTGGAGAGGTACCAATTAAAACCTTAGTAGCTTTGGGAAAGATTTAGTAAGATCGGATGACAACACCTAACTCAAAGGAACACATGCATGGTGATGTGATCCAATCTATTTATATTACATGCTTATCTTATTATTTTTCTTTTCATTTTTTTTCTCACATTAATTATGTACCAAGTGCAAGAGAATTTATGTACAGGATGAAATTAATTAATTAGGCTTAATTTGTTGGAGATTTTGGCAGTTAGAACAATTCTACTTTACTTCCAAACCCTCCTTTTGGCATTATATTCTCTTTTTATTTTATTTTATGGAATGCATGATTTAATTCATAGAATCCGCCCGTCAACTTAAAGTATTTTTTTTTTCTATTAATTGCTACGAATACCATATGAATGCAATATATATATATACACTATGTTTAAAAAATACAAATGCACCTAAGTATGTGAGGTAGTTGAGATGCTCTATTATATTGACGCCTATTTTGGCATCAGAATTACTTTCTTTTGGAAAAAGGTAATTAATTTGGACCATTTCCTTGTTTGGAATATTTTCTGATAATTAATTATTGAGAGCTTTAAAGATTAAAATCAGAATTTTAGTAAACAAGAATTCTGAAAAATAAATCAACCAATTTGTATGAATTGAATTAATTTAATAAAATCAATTCAAGACAAGCATGATTATTTATAGCAATAACAAAAAGTTTTAAAACTTAAATAATATATATATCTCTTGCTAACATGATTAAGATGACATTAAAGTCTGGATCAAGCACATATACTTAATTAGGCTCATACAAAAATCAAAATATACTACAGTAGCTGTACGCAGTGTTTTAAAATTCGGTCTATTCGGCCGAATATTCCTATTCGGTTGCAATCCGAATAGAAAATCTATATTCGGTCCGAATATGAAGTTTAAAGCATATTATTGATTTAGAATATATTAATAGTAATAAAATACCGGTTTAAAATATATTAAAAGTGATTTATACCACATATTACCGGTTTAGAGTATATTAACAGTGATAAAAATACCAATTTATAGTATATTAACAGTGATTTATATCACATATTACCGTATGCTTGTTTATATGTACGAATTATCATTTAAAATCTGCATATATAAATCCGAATAAAAATCCATATATGCGGCCGCATACCGTATATGCGGTATTCGGTGACCTTCTGCATACCGAATAAGAACCGAATTTCAAAACACTGGCTATACGTACAAAGAAAATCCTCTATTTGAAAAGTAGAACCTGTAATGTAATTAGTAGCTAAGAACTACAACAAAAAGCTTCGTCTTTATTAATCATGCCGACACCAAGGAATAGATTTAGGGATTCGGTCATGAACCCATTTAACTTTTTGATGTCTTCTGTTAAATTAACACACACACACACTGATAGGCCATAAACAATAGCCCTAAAATATCCTTTACAGGCTATAAGATCCGGAGATGGGGCCTCCTAGGGGACCAACTCAGGAACAAGAAAAGCCCATAACTTACAAGGCTGATTATTTGGGTCCGAGTTGGATGTGGTCCCGGCAACATTCAAACAAAGCCGGGACCCGGCAAGTACTTCTCGGCCCAAGAAACAAACAATCGCGTCACGGGCCGACTCAGACATGATCTGTGGCCCATATCCCCTAGCTGTACATGACAGGCGGGATATGGTCATCGCGAGACCACGCGAGCGTTACCGCCCCTGCGCGAAGTCCTCTAGCTATCCTGACAACATCCAGGGATGGTCGGGGGACGATCTATATAAGCCCAAAAATTCCATTTTAGGGGGGCTGGACTTTTCTACTAAACGAGATACGGTATAGGAAAGAGTCCGAACATCTCAAACAATCCACCTCTTACTCAGAGCTCGTCCCTTTCACCATAACAACGCGAGCTCACCAGGTTACCGATCACTATTCCGACATACGGGTCTGCTCCCCGAGAAGGCACGTATCAACCACCGTGGGGCCCATCCAGGCCTTCCTCGAACTAGATGGCTAAAGAATTGAGATTAGATGGCAGGCAGGAGTCGAGTGCTAGCGCTCCTGTCGCTCCCCGACCTTCACGAGTTGGTCTCCCGACTGGACCCCACTCTCAGTCCGGGCCGGGAGGTCAGCTTACTCAAAGTGCTATACACGATGCAAGGCTCGGATCTCCCACTAGAGGAGCACTCCCTGAAAATCTCACTCTTAACCTCCGGGGGACCGTCCCGACGGGCCTCAATGTACGACCTGGCCCTCCGGGACCGCAGGGAGCGCCTGTGATACAACATCCCTCTTCATATGCATATCCCTCTTATTATTACACTTATCCCTATTCGCCCTATCCTTACCAATACCCGCAATACACGTACCCGTACTCGTACCAATACCCTTACAACTACCAGACCCCTCCGGGATACCTCCTCCCAGGCGGGGGGCAACCCAGCACTAACCTCGGCTCAGCTGGACCCCGTCCGGCACCAGGGCCGGCCGTTCTTCCTCATCCTGCGACTCCCCGACTTGGCGAGGGAGCTCAAGGTCCGAGACCTCGAGCACAAGATACCCAGCAGCTGCCCGGGAGCCGGCCTCAGGGAGGTCAAGAAATTCCTCCCTTAGTACGGAACCTAAGCCGCGACTTTAACGAAGTCCGAGTTCGCAGCAACCGGGATTCCCGGGGAATGGAGAAATGGCCCAAAATGTCATTCTCGGGGGTTAGGAACCGAGATGTTTCAATGCGACCACTGCGAAAAATCTTTTCATCCGAATTGCGTCTCGCGATTTATGCCAACAAGCAAGGAGGACATCCGTTTCCAGCATTATATATGCCCGACCTGCCTTCCTCGCATCCATATTACAGGACGGCGTCGATAAAAAAAATAATAATAAATAAATAAATAAATACGAGAGAAGAGGGACCCACCACTTTTGGTGCACTACAGCTGGGCGCAAATTCCGAAGAGGGACCCACCACTTTTAATGCGATGTCAGATTTTGTATAGTATATAAAGGGTCCACCCAAACATTGAATGGAAAAAAACTTTTTCCAAAAACAAAACAACAAACCTCTGCTCCAACCATGCCTTTTAAGAAATCAGCCGGAAAGAAGCGTCGCGCGAACTACGAGAGGGGCCAACCTAGCTCTGCTGGTCCCTCCCGATCTCGGCGACCCCTCACTCCAGGGCAAAAGGCCGAGTTGCGAGAAGCCTTTCCTTTCTTCGACTTAGACTTCCTATTAAGCAACGAGGACGCGACTATGGGCGAGATAATAGACGCGGTCTTAAAAGGTACCACAAAGGCACCCCCGAGGACCTTAGAACCAATCCCGGAAGATTCAGGTCCCGAGCTGGTTGATAAGCACGTCCTAATAGACGTACCAATTCAGTTCAGCAACACTCCTCACCAAGAACCAACTCGGGAAAATCCCCCTACGCCCACAGTACGTCAGGAGCCGACCCACAGGATCTGCAAGATGTGTGGTGTAGAAGGGGAAGGACGTAGGATGCTGGACTGCGATGAATGTTCTCGGTGGTTTCATTGGGAGTGCCTTCAACGAGCAGTGCTCCCGGGACGATATGAATGGAAGTGTCCTTTTGACAACTCCGAAATCCAGATGTTTCGTAGTTTCGGGGTTCGGAATGGGGAATTGTGGTTCTCTAGGAATAGGCTTATATAATTTGGAATAGCCAAAAGGAAAATCCTAGATTGGATATTCGAGAAGGGCTTAGGTAGAACTGACATTTCTTTTTATCTTTTGGATTATGTAAGATTGATATATTATCGTTAATTGTCCCTATCAACTAATAATTTGTTTGCTGACTCTTTACTGCGACATTAATAACCCTCGAATTTCGCGATCAAACGCGTTAGTTTAAAAAAAAAAACCCGACAACAATAACATTTACAACTGGTAGGGCCCACCTCATTTAATAACGTCAGAAAAATTTCCTATATATAGAGACCAAAACCAAATTAAAAAGGGAAGGAGAGCCATGCCTTTTAAAAGAGTTGCCACCAAGAACAAAAACATTGGTCCGAACTCGGGAGAAACTAATCATTCCTCTCTTTTCGGTCAAGGAAGTCTGATGACACGTCGCAAGCTAACCACCGGGCAGCAGGAAAAACTCTTGGAAATCTTCTCGCCAGGAGAGCTGGAATTCCTGACAGACACACACACACATATATAGGACTATATATATAGGTGGTTATTCTTCATATTTGATAGTATAATATTAATATTTCGATCGTTAGCTAGTATAGCCAGAGAAGGATGCACATATATATGTTGTACGTAGACGGAGATGTTAGGATTATTAATTTTAGGGTTAAACAACTAGATGGTTAAAAGTTGGAAGCTAGGTAAAAAGGTTGGAAGATGAAATGGACTTGAAAGCTAAAGTTGATTATTAGAAGAAAATAAATAAATATAATTCAAATACAAATCTAAAGGAAATCCAGTTGGCATGGACCGCGTGACTTCCGCCTTGCCATGTATAAAAGCATCCCATTGCTTAGACACCTAAACAAACAACTGTATCTGTAATCTCTGTGTGTGTGTGAGTGTGAGTGAGAGAGAGAGAGAGAGAGAGAGAGAGCTTTATATATTGATGTAGATAATAGAAAATAAAAATCAAGAAGTTAACAAATGGTGCAAGATCAAGTACTACACAAATGCAGCACTTCCAAAAACAAAAAACCAAAGAAAGAACCACAGCGCGGCCTTGGCGTGGCTCAACTGGAGAGGTTACGCCTTGAAGAGCAGAGAAAAGCCAATGCTCTCTCCTCTTCCTCTTCTTCGGCCATCTCCTACCATAATTCCATCCCGGGCCTCCAGTTGCTCCCTTCCCACAACCCTCCAGTTCCTCAGACATTCCTTCACCAGGTCTCTCCTTCAACCACCTGGCAGTGCAATAACTTTTCCAACTGGAGGCATCAACTGCCTCTACCTCAAGCCCCTGTTCCATTGGTTACTTTATATATTATTTTTTCTATTAATTATTATGTTTTGGTTTTTATATATATAGATATAATTTGATCTAAAATTACTCTTTGCTTTTGTTGTAGATGAGCTCTGGTTATGTTCCATGGTTAGAGCCCCCTTCAAACCAAATTTTTAGTTCTGACAGCAATTCTACTCTGGTTTCGCTTGGGGATGACAGGGTATGTACCAAACTTTCTCCTTTCTGATTAGTATTAATTAGTAGCCCTTTGTAGGTTTGCAAACCATGTTTAGCCTTATGTCTTGTCAAATAGCCAACCATAAAATATATATTCCTGTGTAGGTCTACAAACCATTATAAATTTTCTGTTATGTACTTAATTATTTCATTTTTCACCAAACTATCCGCTTTCATCATTGATTTTCTTAAAAAGGATGCAAAAGACAATAGTAAAGGAGGAGGAGGGGGGTAAGGTTGTTGGGATATTTGTCATTCTTCAAGAGAGTATGCCCCTTTGTGCAATATATTTTGATATTGTCAAATAACATGTGAAAAGTTTCCTCCAACTTCCAATTATGAAATTTATAATGGAACTTCTGTGCAACAGGCAGTTGGAAACTTATTACTGCCATAAGATCCTCATTAAAATAAACAATAACAAAGTATAAATGTATAATTTTCTCTTAAACCATTTACTAATGAACCAAATATTTGGAATGTAGGAAATCACTGGCATGAAGAGAGCCACCCCTCATTTACCCTTTAATTTGGATTCCCTTGCAAATCCCTTTTCCACCAAAATCCCCATTGTATCAAGCTTAGTCAAGGTGCATGGATCCTTGCCATTTGGGAACGATTGTTTCGGATTTGGTTCCAGGAGTGCCACTTTCAGGTATAGAGATTGCTCTTAATTCCAAGGAATTTGAATATTCTGAGGTGTTTTCCATGATGGTTATGAGAGGATAGTTGCATGAAGTCAATTTCCTAGTCTATCCCCTAAAAAAAGGTAAAAGAAAAGAAAACAAAAAAATAGGAAAAAGAAGAAAATAAGAAAACACTACTAAAAAAATTGAACTCTTATTATGGTAATCTGAATGTACCATAACTTTTGGTACTTTTTTATTAGCTGCCAATGCCAGTACCACAGTCAGCATCGGCTGATTTTGGCATAAAAACTTCATATTTTTTTTGTTTGATTAACTGCTTGATAAAATTTACACAGAGCCCACTGATGTTTGACTAATATGAATTGTGAAAGACAAAACATAGGCGTTTGCAAAGCGATGAAATTGCATTTAAGTCTTATACAAACTCTACTAAAATGATACAAACAGATGCTTAATTTGTGATTCTGTGCCTTTTTTCTTGTAGTGCAAGCTGTAAAACTATGCAGAGAGAATATAACAAAACATGTGATGGTGACTTTTTGACCTTGGGTATTACAAGTTCTCTTCCCTGTTCAAAACAGCTTCCTGTCGAACGGGCCCCATCAGCACATCTACACAGAGAAAACAATGATGTTTCTTATACTGTAAGTGGCAGAAATAATTGCTTTCTACTTACTTTGTTTGTATGCTATTTTTGGTTTTGATCACAATTAAAAACTATACCATTATTAGAGGCTGGACACTCAAGTTTTATCATATTAGATCAAACTTTTGAAATTTTGATAATGGTCTATTGAGACAATTGCCATATTTATAGAAGGATGTATGAAACTTTTGCTTTCTTTAAGACCATTGAAATAAATAAATAAAATTGATTTGTAGTACTTGCTTGATGGCCAATAACATTGAAAAGGTCACATGAAATTTCCTAACAAGGATCATAATTTTGTAATGATCTTTAGGTAAGCAATGGTGAAGTTACCTGGAATTTGTCAGAGTCACAGACCTTCTATAGTTTCTTGCCGATGGGTCCCACCTCTTGTGAAAAGCCTCCCCAAGAACAGTTGCTGACAGTACCTGATGATCTTGATCTCAACTTGAAACTTTAGAAATTTGCATCTTTAACTACTTCCATTAGTCAGTTGTGTGGTGGATGGAAGATTGCTTTGTTTTTTTTTTTTTTTTTTAATTTTGTTTCCCTCTTTCCGATGTATCCGATACAAAGGGCATGCAGCTTTATGATCAGAAGCAGCATTTCCCTTGTAATGTTCAAATTTCATTATGTTCCTTAATTAGATTAGAATCTGAAATTTCAAAATATGTTGTGCATATAGAACAACATCCATATCTCAAGTAGGTTCTGGCATACCGGATCAGTGCTGGTTCAATTTTGCTTTATTGAATTTGGGTCAAGAAAAACAGTAACAGAAAGATCTATAGAGATATTTGGAGGGAAAAAAAAAACAGCAGAATGGCACAGCACATTAAATTCACTGGTAGATTTTACCAATATTTGCTATTGTTGCCAGATTTACAGTGGAAAAATCGTTGATGCAATTAAAGAACTAGGGAACTTTCTATTAGATATCAGAGGAAAACATACTTCTTTAGTTAGGACCAGATGAAGGTGATCTAACTTTTTTTTTTTTTTTTAAATGAAAAAATAATAGGCAGGCTGCTGAGTAATTAATATATTTCCGCAAGGCTTTTAAATACACAACTGCTGCACCTATCAAACTAAGTTTAACAAGGCAGACGTGCTATCCTAATAAATATTTGAATTTTGCATTAGAATACTCTTTCCATTTCAATGTTTTGAGTTGCTGCCTGAAATAGAATAAATCATCAAACTCCCACTCAACAATTGAAGAGCACATGCAATGCAGGGTTTATTTTAACAAGTTATAGATGTTGGAGAGGTTGCATCAATGTAGATTCAATCTTTCCACTGGGGGGCTCAAAGTTGTTACCTCCCAAATTAGTTTATACTAACATCATCAGCTACTACATCTGTTGAATACATTGTACAATGTTTATACCAGATATTTTGTAAAGGGTGCAAGAAAATGGGGATACAATTGTCAATTGTTACAGCCGGACAGGTCACATGCATGTCTTTCTTTTTTTTCCTTTCGCTATATTCAAGTGTTATTTTGGATTTTTTTTTCCTCCTATTATTTGATTAAAAAATTGTAAATAAATGACAATTGCCCTTCAAGGATATGATTTCGCATTAAACAAGCATTAATAATTATATTTATTCCACAAAAGAAAACCACTCTCAATATGTTACTGTACCACAAGGGGGAAAAAGCCTCCACACTGTAAACAATCAAAATCATGCTACGTCATCAAATTAACAAGATAAAAAACAAGTGTCAGGATCAAGCAGCCTATGACCAGCCAAAAACGAAGTCAAGGATGTAGACCAGAAGAAGAGACAACGGGTAGAGGAGGTAGGCAACGAAGCAGGTCCATAGAGGGAATGTTGTGCGGAAGCTGGTGAAGAGGGCCATAATGATGCACACAAGTAGAATTATCAGCACTTCTGATGTGAAATCCCATGTGAGATCTCTGGTGTAGACCAGTGCCAGGAATACTGCCAGGCATAGCGTGTTATTCATTGTTACGCCTCCATATACCTACACACAGAATAATAGAAGTTATTATTTGCTCTAAAGCAGAATGCGTAGTTGTTGAAAATAGCAACGGCTATTAGAGCCGTTACTTTTATAACTGTTGGTACTTTGTACCTTTTTTTTTTTTTATTACTTTAATTCCAACGGCTAGTAGAGCCTCATGATATCTATATATATGTAATTTTGATGTATGGAGAATATATAGATCAATATACAATATATTCATTTCCTTCCAATAAACATAATCTCTATTTCTTTGTCCGATAAATTCAACATGGTATCAAAGCGATTCTGAGAATTCAATAACAATATCCGATAAAGCTCCAAACTTCCGATAAAAATAACCAATAACCCAATAAAGTTCTAAGCCTTCATTCCCTTCTCAATAAAATTCAAAAATGTCTCATAGTCTTATAAATCGCCAAAACCACCCCGATAGATGTACTAATTGCAAAAAAGAGAATCACACCCGAGATCGGTGTTGGTTCTTATATCCTCATCTCGGACCGAGGGGTTGGAAAGTGGCGGAGAAAAAAAGAATGGAGGAGTCCAATGGATGTGCAAGCGGGTCAAATGGGTCGGGAGATCAAATGCTACAATTTCTCCAACAACTCATTGTGTGGCTTACTAATCAAAATCAAAGTTCTAGCTCATGTGGTATTGTATCTCACTCTCAAAATTCTAATTTATTTGATCAAATAATTATAGATAGTGGTGCTACCGATCACATGTTTGGAAATGAAAAATTTCTTACTAATAAGAGGTTGACCAAAAATAACCATTATGTGAAAGTAGCAAATGGTATGAAGAAAAAAATAAATTATATAGGTGAAATTAATATTTGCAACAAAAAAATTAATAATGTATTATTTGTAAAAACCTTCCCCATAAATTTACTATCGGTAGGACAATTAACACAAGATTTTAATTGTAATGCAATTTTTTCTTCAAAAAATGTTATATTTCAAGAACGGAAAACTGGAAAAAAGATTTTTGAAGGATTTCTTAAAAATGGGCATTATCTTTTAGATCAAAAATCATTTTTTTGTGCTATTACAAAATCTATAAATTTTGACATTTGGCACAAGAGACTTGGGCATCCCTCCGATAAAATTTTAAATAGTATTTTAGATTTTCCAAATTCCAAGTATATTAATTGTGACATATGTAAGTTGGCAAAACAAACGAGACTTCCTTTCTCACTTTCTAATAGTAGAAGTGAAGCCTTGTTTGATTTAGTCCACTCCGATGTATGGGGTCCGGCCCCAATTAATTCTTATAATGGATTTAAATATTTTGTTATATTCATTGATGATTTTTCTAAAGCTATATGGTTATATTTACTCAAATCAAAAGATGAAGTATTTAATTGCTTTCGAGAATTTCTATGCCTTATAGAAACTCAATTTAATACTAAACTTAAAATCTTTAGATCCGATAATGGAACGGAATTTGTAAATAAAAATTTCACAACTCTTTTTAAAGAAAAATGAATTATTCACCAAACTACATGCATAAACACTCCCGAACAAAATGGAGTGTCGGAAAGAAAAAATAGGCATTTATTAGAAATGACACGTTCATTATTATTTCAAAATAATGTTCCAAAAATATATTGGTCGGATGCCATTCTTTGCGCTACACATTTAATTAATAGGCTACCTAGTATTACTTTAAAAAATAAAAGTCCAACTGAAATTCTTTACCAACAAAAAAAGAATCTTGATTATTTAAGAGTTTTTGGTTGTGTATGCTTTGTTAAAATTAAAAGAAATGATAAGTTGGATTTTGTTTCAACAAAAACTATTTTTTTGGGATATTCATCTTCCAAAAAAGGCTACAAGTGTTATGATCCAATTAATAAAAAAATATTTATATCTAGAGATGTGATATTTTGTGAAGATGAACCATATTTTAAAAATAGTGAGATAACAAAAAAACCACATGAAAATAATCAATCTAGACCAATAATTTCTAGCTTAGATTTCATACCAAATACGGATTATGAAATTGAAGCCGATAACTATGAAGAAGAGATAAATAATAATAATAATAATAATAATGATAGTGATAATGATAATGATAATACTAATGATGATGATGATGATAATAATAATAATAATAATAATAATAATAATAATAATAATGATAATGATAATGAGGAAGAAGAAGAAAATATTATGGTACGAAGGTCCATAAGAATGCGCCAACCACCTATCAAACTTAGAGACTATATAACTAATGCAGTACAATATCATATACAAGACTTTGTATCATACCAAAATATCTCACCCGAATACCATGCATTTCTTGCTTCTATTGAGAAAGAAAGTGAACCAAATAGTTACCAAGAAGCGATCACAAATCCGGTATGGTGCAAAGCCATGAAAGAAGAACTAAAAGCCCTTGAAAAAAATGAAACTTGGGTAATTGTTCCATTACCAAAAAATAAAAAACCCGTTGGTTGTAAATGAGTATACAAAACCAAGTTTAATAGCGACGGTTCAATCGAACGGTATAAAGCACGATTAGTAGCCAAAGGATATACCCAAACCTATGGTATAGATTATAATGAAACCTTTGCACCGGTGGCAAAGATGAATACCGTTAGAATTTTATTTTCGATTGCGGTAAATAATGGTTGGAATTTATATCAAATGGATGTAAAAAATGCTTTTCTTCAAGGGACACTTGAAGAGGAGGTGTATATGACATTACCACCGGGCCATAAAATGCAAAATCTTTCTAATATAGTTTGTAGGCTAAATAAGTCAATCTACGGATTGAAGCAATCTCCTCGGATATGGTATGGCAAACTTAGCTCATATTTATTATTATGTAATTTTAAAATTAGTAGTGCCGACCACTCATTGTTTACCAAAATTGAAGGAAAAAATATAACCATTGTATTGGTATATGTTGATGACCTAATAATCACCGGAAATAATTTAGAAGAAACTAGGAAAATTAAATCTCAATTGAAAGGAAAATTCGACATTAAAGATCTAGGTTACTTAAAATATTTTTTAGGTATAGAGGTAGCTTTTTCAAGTAAAGGTCTTTTTATTTCACAACGAAAATATACATTAGACTTCTTAAAAGAAACCGGTAAACTAGGTTGTAAACCGGCCTTTACACCAATTGATACCAAATATAAATTAAATACCGAGGATGGTGAACCGTTAGAAGACATAACTCAATTTCAAAGACTTGTAGGAAAATTAATTTATCTTATGGTAACACGTCCGGACATTTCTTTTTCGGTAAGTCAAGTTAGTAAATTTATGCATGCACCAAGAATGCCTCATTTAGAGGCCACAAATAGAATATTAAGATATTTAAAAAAAAATCCGGGGAAGGGTATAAAAATGATGAATAATAATTCTAATGAACTATGTGGCTATTCCGATGCAGATTGGGCCGGTAGCTTTGATAGAAAATTCACCACCGGCTTTTGCACATTTGTAGGCGGAAATTTAGTCACATAGAAAAGCAAGAAGCAAAATGTCGTAGCTCGATCAAGCGCGGAAGCGGAGTATCGAGCCATGGCATCCACCACAAGTGAACTAATATGGATCAAGCAATTGCTTAAAGACATGGGCATCGAATGTGATCAACCCATAAAAATATATTGCGATAATAATTCCGCTCGACATATCGCATCGAATCCGGTATTTCATGAAAGGACGAAACACATAGAAGTGGATTGTCACTTTATTAGAGAGAAAGTCCAAGCTAAGGAAATAGAGACACCATTTGTGCGAAGCAAAGAACAATTGGCGGATATATTCACAAAAGGACTAGACCCAAGACTATTTGAAGATAATAATCGCAAGTTAGGGCTAATCGATATTTATACGTCCAACTTGAGGGGGAGTGTTGAAAATAGCAACGGCTATTAGAGCCGTTACTTTTATAACTGTTGGTACTTTGTACCTTTTTTTTTTTTTTATTACTTTAATTCCAACGGCTAGTAGAGCCTCATGATATCTATATATATGTAATTTTGATGTATGGAGAATATATAGATCAATATACAATATATTCATTTCCTTCCAATAAACATAATCTCTATTTCTTTGTCCGATAAATTCAACAGTAGTATAGAATGTTTGTTTAAGCAAAACAAAGTCCATATTGAATATTTAATAATAATCCCGTCTAAATTTTTCTACAAAAGATAATCCTTTTTTTTTCCAAAGTAGCAGGTCTCAGTTAGGTATTTTTCTTCTGTGCACCTTTTCTAGGATTCTACAGTATATAGTCTTATTTCTACTTTCTCACACTCAACTTGCTATTCTTTCAGAGTAGAGAATTTGCCCGAATAACAAATCTCCAAATTTTGTTCTTAAGAAAACCTGGAGTGGTTAGTTTCAGTTTTTTCCTCATATTAATCTCCCAAAGGGTAAAAGAGTCAGTCCAAAGGTATTAACACTAGTAACTATCAATGCCGATCTATTTCTCAAATAAATATGTTGCTCAAAGCTTTCAAAGAAGGGTCATTATAAACATTCAAGATCTGACTACAAAAAAGAAAAAGAAAAAAGATGACGTAAGATAAGATGAATTAGATACCTCAGAGAAGGTAAGGGAAGAGGTGCGCTGCTTCTTGCGGCTGGCAAAGATAAGGGCAGAGACGGCCTCACTGGAGTTGGTGGCAAGGGGCATGAAAATGAAGGAGATGAAGAAGGATGGGATGGTGGTGGCCACGGAGAAGTTGTCGACAGCATCTACAAGTGGGTCGGCAAAGGCAGCTGCCATTACAGTCCCAAGCACCAACATCAGCACCGCCTTTGTGATCATCAAGGTTGGCTTCTCCACACTCTCTACAACCTCGTCACTTCCCTCTGCCATCTGCTTGCGCTCTGCCCCAGTTTTCTGTTGATCAAACATTCATTCATTCAGATTGATCAAATACTTTGATAGAAAGGGTTCTGTCTGGAAACTGAGGTACTGGGGTTTTAGTGCAAAAAAAAGATAAAAAAAGAAACAGGTATCATCATAAACTGCAAAAAAAAGGTTTAATGTTTTGGTGCAAGGAAAAAGTTCATTGCTAGAAATACTCAAAACAAGGCCCTGCCTTTAGCCTTGTCAGTAATAACATTCTGATAGTAGAAGGATCTGGAACAATAGTACGGCACTGACATTTGTAACTAACATGATATCCATGTGTTTAGCAACATTTTAGTCGTTGAGACCATTATAATTGATGTATTAGATAGGATCACTTTAAATAATGCATCAACTAACTAATTTGTTGGTTTAAATTGGTACAAAAATTAAATAATTTTGTTCATGACTAATAGCAACTTCTTTTCTGAACTTATCCAAAAAATAAAGTTAAAAAAACGGTGAAGGAGAACAATTTCTATAATTTTTTGAAGGAAATCATTTGCATAACTTGTTTTCCGACATGGTTGAACAAAATTGACTAACCGAATGAAATTCATGGATGAATTTGGAGGAGTAAGCGCCTGACTTGGGGACTTTACGCTTGGCTTCTCCGAGATACTTGCAAATACCTCTAGTAAACTCATCAACATTTAGCTCATTGTCACCTGAACTATCAAAATCATCAATCACCTTATCCGCAGCTTCATTGAGCGCCTCGTCGCTGTCAAGGTCTAAATCCTCTAAGCTCATGCCAATTATAAAGGCTTGCATTTCCTTTCGAGATAATAACCCATTCTGGTCTAGATCAATCTTTTTGAACAATCTGTATAATAATATCTAAAGATGGTTAATCATAAAGGCTTTTACTTTCATTACAGAATCTGAACAAAAATTTTATTCATACAAACTGAAAGATGGGGGAAGAAATACAAGGACTACAATACAGGTGGTGGCAGCATAAAAAGCAAGTCAGTAGATAAATTGATACACAAGCAGTACCAGTAATAAATTTTGTATGCGTTGTATGTTTCCTTGTATTAGTTGTAAAATATTTCTTGGTCGAGCATCTATTCTGAATCTCTGATTAGAAGTTACTGGTACAGTAGAGAAATTCATTTGCAGTTATTTATTTTTTTCTCTTACTTATGAATGACGGCAATATTAGGTTCCCCATTCTCGTTAACCAAGCGACCAATTGCTTCCATCTGAGCATGTCTTAAAATTCCAGATATAACATGCTTGTGTTTTGCATATGCCAGTCTTCTCTTTTGAATCCATGGTTGAAACACCTACATTTCAAGCATGCATTTAGAGATGTAAATTTATAAATGAAGACAAGAAAATAGGGGGAAAAAAAAAATAGGCCACTATATATTCCACTTAGCTCAAAAGAAAGAGGCTCGTTATAAGAACTCTATAAACTAAAACCCAGTATCTTTATTCCCTTGAGGATTTCATTTAATTTTTAGCTGAGGAAACAAAAATTCCTCATTAAAAGTAGGTAACAATTTTGTTAACAATCATCAGGAGCCATCGTATCATTACACCAGTCTAATGGTAATTAAATAATTATTGGCATCAAATAAGGGAAGAAGAAATTTAACAGTATAAAATAGGAACAAAAGGAAACAGGAAAGTACCTGATAGAGGCAGTAAGTAATAACAAGAAGAACAGACAAAATAAGGGCAAGCAAGACACCAAGGCGCTGATCCATCTGGGGAAATACTTTTGGAATCTGAACAACAATGAAGGGAAGGATAGATATTCCCATAATTTTTGCTGCATCACTCGTCTGTATATCTGTTGTAACTCCTGACCCTGTATAACCAAAAACATACATCCAGTTGTTTCTCAGGAGCTAGCATGGAAGGGATTACTATCAAATGTACAGTGCACTTTGATTATAGTTGCATGTTCGGCTGGTATGTGCAGGTACAGTCCTAACCAAAATGGCACCTCCTTTGCCCAAAATACCCTAATAATGAAAAGAGGGCAAAATTACCCCATCACTTAAACTATCAACACATAAAAGAATATTAATAACTACCAAAACCGAGGAATTGCATCTGACAGAAAATCAAATGAACCGACCAGATGCCCAGAAACTTCCCCGACCTTAACAAACAGTACAAAATAAGTCTCCCCCCCCCCAAAAAAAAAGGAACAAGAGACTCATAAACCGCACCTCCAAATCAAAAATGAAGATTAAATACCATAAATGAACCAATACCGAAACTGGGTACGACCATTAATTAGACCTAGAATTTTTTAAATCCTAAAATGACCCAGAGGCCCAAAGGCCCTCCCCATGTAACCCAAAACCATAACTCTCTGAAGTAAAAGCCTGTAAATTGTAATTAACTCAAAACAAAAAACAATTTGAAATCAGACCTAGCAGGGCAATAAATGGCATCCCAATGTACTATATCATTAGTATGAAAATCCTGGTTTAAAGAATGTGTTAATAAAGAGAGTGAAATTTACCGAAAAGATTAAAGCCCTTGGTATCTTGCGTGTCAAGCGAAGTATTACGGTCACCAAGGTCACATTTTCCGACAATGATACAAGAACCCCAAAGCAGGGTTATGAGCATGACTGTGGACCCTGCGAGCAGTCCCATCCCTATCAGCACCTGGCTTTGCGCTGTTTCTTTGCTCCCAGATAGACCAGACACTGAAATCACAACAAATTACTCAATTGGAAAAATGAAGTAATAAGTTGGACACATGAATTGAATTGGTCTTTAGCTCCAACAACAAAGATTGGTACTACCTAAAAACTTGATAGATCCAAACCATTCTTTCATGGCTAGTATGAAAGAACACCTCAAGTAAACATTAACTGAATTACTAAATTTTATCAATCAAAAAATCGGTCAACAATGCTAAAATTTCCAATTTATGCAATAATGTAGCTTACCGCAAGCTGCATAAACAACAGGAGGATGAGAGAAGAAGCATACCCAGAATAAGCATAGCATCAGGTAATGCTCCGAGAATTGGCAGAAGCAGCCCTCCAACAATGCCAGGTCCCATAATTTCCAGTAGCAACTCACTTCCAGACGAGAGAAAAGTTGCGGCTTTATACATCAAAAATCCATAAGCTATGATGAGAAACAAATTTCCAAGACCAGTGGTCGTGCAAGGGAGGAAGCCATACGTTTGCTCGCACGAATCCTCGGGGGCCCGGATAAATCCACGTGGAAGGCGGATGATCGACGCTGTCGAATCTCCATTACCGTCCACCCCATCGGAGACCAACCGGGAAAGAAGGCGCGCGTGCGAGTTCCCACCTAAGGCGAGAAGTAGCGTGAAGACAACGAGAGTGGAGAAGAGAGAAACCGAGCGTCGCCTAGTGCGCGCCATTGGTGGTGAGAGAATTAGATTCGTGGGGGCAGAGAGAGAGAGAGGAGAGATAAAATAAGCCAGGGGAGAAGGAGAAGGTGAAACAACGAATATTTTTTTGATTTTGTTATAGAAGGATAGAGTGCGTATCCTCTGAGATATCTCATAGTTTACGTGACCGACGTGTTCGGTGCCTATTCGGGGATAGCACGGTGGCCAGTATTGATAGTTCTTTGAGATTCGTGTTGAACATATTTTAACGGTTGAAATCAACCATAAAAACACGCAAAATGTAGGATATTTCAGAGGATGCGAATTCATAACGAGTAAGGATCGGTCCCTCGATAAGTGTTTTCTCGTTACTGCTGGTATTTTGTCTTCAAAAGAAGGAACTTTTCATGTCTTGTCCGTCTGATCTAATTTGAACGTTTGTGATGAACTAGAGATTTGAATCCCGAACGGATTATAGACATCGTTTGTCTAGATCATATCGGTTTAATCTAAATCAGACGGAACAAATACATAATTAGAATGCATAACAGCGAAAACGAACCAGGAGCAATCTAGCTATGGTCTTTTTTTGGAAAGGTCCTTTCTAGATTTTGTATTTAATTATTTCGGATACAATGGATTCTACAATTGAATTATTATTTTTTGTTCATCTCCGTTTTCTCAGATAATGACAACCATGTCCTTTTTATAATATTTGACAATTTCTATACTTACCTTTCTAATGCATGCATCTACACTTAATTATGCATATTCATGTTTTATTTCTCATCGAATATTCTAATTTTTGCTTAAGCATTGAATAATAATTGTCTAAACGCATGTATTAACATAATGTTTCTGAGAACAAGCTAGAAGGTCATCTATGCATTTCTCAAGTAGTATGCTTAAGAAAAAAATCAAAATATTTAGTTGATGAGAAGATATGACTGCATATTTTTAGATAATCTTTGGACATATATGTTAACAAAATATTTGCAAACAAAATTATTATTATTATTTAAAAATTGAGATGGACCAAAAAAAATCTTAATTTTAAGAAAAGTAACATGATATCTTTTTATTATCATTCTTCATGCTTCAGAAAAAGTAAAATGTCTTATATTTACAAAATATGCTCCACCATTTTCAAATTTATTTTAGATGATTTGTTATATTTAGTAACATTTCATGTTTTAGGTACACAATGAAAAGTTTATTATTTTATTTTTGAAATTTGTACACACTATACATTTTCTATATTATTTTTCATGATTAATAATTTAACAAAATGTAGGACACATATAGTAAGTATTTTAAGTACATTAATTTTGTACTTTTTATCAGTCACGAAATGTTTTCTCATCTCAATGTTGTTTTTCATTGGTTCTTTAAATTATTTTCTACGCCATAGTAAGTTTGTCTTTCATATTATAAATATCAATATTATTTGTCTTATTCTGAATAAAAGATTATGAAATTACCACATATGCTATTATATTTGTTATTTCTGTATTGGGTGAGCTTAGTCATAGTTTAAATAATAAAATTTCAACGAAATTATATTTTATCATTTATTAATGGTAAACTTATGAAAAGTCTAGGATGTATTTGGATAGTAAAAAAAATAGTATAAGAATAGCATTATATATTGAGATTACTGTGTCAAAATAGTGCGACATTATTGCTAATTCAAATATTGTGAGAATAATATTAATTAATTTTGCTATTTAAAATAGTGTAAATATTATTTCAATTGCATCTGAAAGAATTATTAAACATTTTTAGAATATTGAAACTACAACAAAATGAACTTTTTATGATTAATTTTGTGTCCAGCATATTAATCAGATATATCTTTATCAAGTTTTTGTAAACCCCCCCCCCCCCCCCCCCCCTCCTCACGGTACCTGAGGTACAATTGAAAATAACAGACGGTTCAGATTAATTTCAGCTAGTCCAAACTCAATCCAGAGTCTATTGAGATTGGAGGAAGTTTGCTTTGAGATTTGTGTCATGTTAAAAGAACGGTCTGAATTTATGACTTGCACAGTTGCACCTCAGGTACCTGGGGTGATATGGATTCTGATTTATTAGTGTTATAGTATCTATATTTCTAAAACTATTAGACTTTCTAATCTGAAATGACAGTTTTTAAACCAGTTTAAAAGATGTAGATAGAATTCTTATTTAATTAGCAACTTTGCTCAATAATTTCTTAATAAGAAATTAATTATTTATAAACTCTGACATGGTGAAATGATCAGTCCATATTCAACCAATTTTTTCAATCTGTTTTAATTAAATGCTGATATGGCAATTAAGAAACTCTAATTTTAATTTTATTAGTGATGTGGAGATTTAGAAATTCAGAGAGACTAAAATTTCTAAAAAGTAATTAACAGTTATTTAAAAACTAAAGTTTTAAAAATGTAAATACTATTTTAGAATGTGCTAACTTGCACCATAATTTTTTAGAAGTTGAAGGCAACTTGAAAAGTTTGTACGACAGGTCGGCAAGAGACTGGGAGAAAGGCTTAATCTTATAAGTTATAATAAACTAAAGGCGCGCTGGGTCGATCGACCTCCAATCGATATCATCAAGTCAAACATGTGATGCTGCGATCACTGGGTTCTGTTGGTTGGATGCATTGACACGGCGCATATGGAGCGAAGGTGTTGATATTTACACTAAACTTTTTGTAACCATGAATATTATTTGCTGATATTAGCACGGGGCATTGGAACAAAGGTGCCACCTGTTGCTCTTTCTGCTTTCAGAAATTGTTAGAACTGTATTGATAACATAAAATGTTGCGTAAATATCAGCTCCAAACCATGATTCTCTTTTGAGTTAATGCAGAGGATACGCGTTCCAGCAGACTAGGAGAGAGGCTTCCAATCGATATCATCATCAAGTCAAACGTGTGACGCTGCGATCACTGGTCACTGGGTTCTATTGTTGGATGACACTTTGACACGGGGCAATTGGAGCAAAGGTGTTGATGATATTTACACTAAACTTTTTGTAACCATGAATATATATTAGAGAAAGGTGCGTGCTGGTATTAACACGTGGCAATTGGAGCAAAGGTGCTGCGATCATACGTTATACGTATACGTACGTGTTCGCCTTCATTTTGCCACCTGTTGCTCTTTCTCCTTTCAGAAATTGTTAGTATTGTATTCATAACATAAAATGTTGTGTAAATATCAGCTCCCCAGCATGATTTCGCATTATTATTATTATTATTATTATTATTATTATTATTATTATTATTATTATTATTATTATTATTTTAAAGTTAAGTTTTGAATGCCTACCAACATTTATATATATTGATAAAAAAAAATGTATTAGTCAAATAATCATAATTTTTAGATTTACTTTTTTTATTCTTACTAATTTCTCTAAACTACTTTAATATTCTAATCCTACTTATATACACTTTTAATTACTCTATTACCTTAATTTCCATCTTTCTCCATGATCGGATTCGCTTTTCTTCGACTGCTGTTGCACTTCGACGACTGAATTTGCTCCATCACACTCCAATCGAGATGGTGGTAGAGACTCTACGTTCCGAACTCTGACAATACCACGTTCTCGACTCCGGTCCCTCCCATCTACCTCATTATCCTCTCTGCTTGAGGAGGTAGAGCCGAGAGAGAGGAAGGTGTTTTGTCGGAAGTAAAATCTAGAAGGGATGGTATGGGTGTATTGTGGGGGTGGGGAGGGAGCTGTTGTGCTAGAGTTTTTTTTTTTTGAATCGCCTTTAGAATCGATTATTTTTTGCTGAGGAACGCTTTAGCTAGGTTTCGATATTCTCTTTAATCAATTCCGTATTAGTTATCCGTTATAAATAGAGGGTGCAAATGAATCGTATATTATCTGCTCATATTCAAATTTTTACAGATTCAAATATTCAGATACAAATAGTTTGCAGATATGAATCGGATATCATTTGTCTGTATTTAAATTTTTTTATCCACCTTTTTAAAAATATAAATATGTTATCTGCTTGTTTTAGAAATATAGTAATGTTGGTGATTATGTTTTGTAATAATGTATATATTTCCATATTTTGTAATGATATAACAAATATAATATGAGAAACATATTACATTGTTCACCATAATAATTGAATGTACGAATTATGTATAATTTTATATAAAAAATATTGAATAATATGTTAATATTATCCGTATATGTATTCGTTTAGCTCTGCAACATAAATAAATTTGATTCAAAAACATGTTTTAAAAATAAAAACAGATACAGATATAAATATGATTCTACTATTATTCAAATCCGTATTTGATCCATTTGCACTCTAGTTAGAACCCAATTTGGAAAACTGGAAAAACCTGTTTGAGAATAGCAGTATAAAAATGGCATATTCAACCTTATAAAAATGGATATAATTCGCGGGGAGAAGTGGACTCACCTCACGTGTCCTTTATTTTATTTTCCTTTTCTTTATTACTTTTTTATTTTTTTATTTTTAGAAACGGCCCGTCGGATGTGGTTGGAATGTTGGATTTCCTTCATTTTAATTAAATGGAATAATGGATTCATGTGCTCAGTCGGCAGGAACCCGTATCCTCTGCATTAACTCAAAAGGGAATCTTTTGCGTTAATAAATCTGAACCGTCCGATTTGTTTCAAGATTCGTGCAAACTAGATCCGCACTAATATTGGAAATCCCCTCATGTCATAGACAGCAGCCGGATTGGCCCCGTTTAAAATCAAACGGTTGAGATTCATTAACTCAAAAGATTCCTTTTTAAGTTAATGCCGAGGATACGCGTTCCCGTCGGCAGATCTACAGCTGTAACGGTTTTGGAATTTGATTCAGTATGACAGACAGATCGTTTGTGGCAATCGAACTATAAATGCTTGTGATGTGTGAATATAAATGATGCCATGAAAGGTGAAGGGTGGCATATTGTAAATTTGTAACAACTGCATGGTCAATATGTATATTAATTTGAAAGATCTTACTTTTTGTTAGTACTAGAAATTTCTAATCATCCAAAAATAAATTTTATAATTAAAAGTTTATTAATTATTAGTCTTAAAGATAGAACAGAGCGGATTCGGAGCGGATAATGCTAATACCATATCCGTATTCGTTTTTCAACAAGCGGATACGGATACGGATACGGATACGGATAGTAAACGGATATCAAAATTGAAAATCATATCCGTCTTAAACGGATACGGATACGGAACGGATAATCCACGGATACGGATTCGAATACGAATATGGAGCGGATAATTGTCGGATATTGAGTAATTATACTAAATTTCATAATTTTAAATTACCTAATTTGATTACCTAAATTGACAAAAATTTAATAGACTTTTTAAGTTTGCACAGTGATGATTATGCATGACTAATTGCTTATTGGTTCAGAGAACCAATCCATTATTCTAATAGACTATATGATTTTTGTATCAAGATTCTTGGACTTAAACAAATATGTATGTTTTTTTGGAAATTTCGCAAGGGTGAAATAAATTGAAAGTTGTTGAAAGATTAAATTTCGGATCCGGATATATACGGATATCCGCTCCGTTTATATCCTCACGGAATTATCCGTATCCGTATCCGCATTATTTTTCCATATACTAAAATTATCTGTATTTGTATCCACAAGTATCCAGATCCGTTTAATCCGGATACGGATAATAAGCAGATTCGGAGCGGATTATCCGCGGATTATCCGTATCCGTTTACACCCCTACAAAAATATCATCTGTTTTGTCTGTAGTGTATTGCAAATTTTCTAGAAGGCTGACAAATCGTTTCTTATGTAACAGCCTCGGACTTCACAAAATCGAAATCAAATCAACTCTTCTTATTAAAAAAAAAAAAAAAACATATTTTTATTCATCCAAATCGTTTAAATACTTGTTAACAGTTTATATATGAAGATTAAATCTGTTGTTCTTCTCTTCGATCTTCTTCTTAATTTATAATCAAAGCTGCCGAAAAAAAAATAAACGGTTGGATGAAAAAAATTAGATTCTTGATTTTCTCGAAGAAAAACAATATTAAAGAAAAGTGTCTACCCAAGCAACAGATTCAAATCATGATTCATGATATGATTTTTGGAATAGTGTTTTACACTTTTACTTTTTAAAATCATTCAAAAATATATGTAGGGACACCAGCCTTCCAAATATGCTCATGAATTAAAAGTATACTAATATGAAAACGAGTAAATTTGGTCATTAAGGTATCATCATTTCATTATTTTAATCCTTAAAGTTTTAAAAATATTATTGATCTTTAAAATTTTAAAGTGGTACCAAATTAGACCTACATTTCCATTGAATAAGAAATATATTATTTGATTTATCTAAAATTATTTTTTAGAACTAATATAGTAATATTAGTGAAAATATAGTTTCAAGCCAATTACCAATTAGTGGGAGCTGACATAATTATTTATGTCATTAAATATCAATTAAATTGATACTAGCATTAATGTTCATCTCATCATAAACTAATTTAAAATAATATTTACATAAATCTTACTATAAATATCAAAGTTTTCTATATCTCAAAGTCAACACAAATATTAAGATATAATTCCTGTATCTATTAATTTTCTTTCTAGATGGAGACACGTCCTTATTTATTTATTTTTTTTATTTCAACGGTGGATAGGTCTTCTCTTTTTTTTTTCTCCTTTAAATTTTGAAAGTGGTAGATTAGGTGTAACTCGCTATCTAATACTATTTAAATCCTAACATCAAAGGTCGTTTCATACAGTAATGAAAACAGGTGGTACACTGCATATAACACTTTTTTTTTTTTTTTCAAAGAAGAACAAATCAAATAGATATTTGATTTTCATATATCCGATGTAATATTTACACTTTCCGATATGGTATCATTAGAATACTGTAAATCAATTTTTTTTTATGAAATGGAATACTGTAAATCATATATGCAAGATTTTTGTTTTGAGTAAAAAGAATATATCAGGAGCAGTGTTGTAAATAATGGTATGTCTTCATCAGAAACATTGTCAAGTAATTAATCAATGCAACTGATTAATCAATTTTTGCAGATAATTTTTCATTTGCATTAATATTATGTGCATATGCTCATAATTTATTAATAATAATAATTAATTTAACTTGTTAAGTTATCAGATAAATTTATTTTAACTTAGTTTTTTTTTTGTTAGTTAATAAAGTTTTATGTAAATTTTATTTAGAAAAGATCAAGATAAGACAAAAAAAAAGTATAGTGCATATAACAAATACATCAAGAAAAAATATAACAAAAATGACTAATTAATCGACCGTATAAACAAAAAATAAATGATTAGTCTGATCGTTTAAACAGAAAACGGACGATTAATCAGACAAATTAGCCAATTAGTTTGTCTCATCCGCAAACAGTTTTCTAACAAGTCTATTCGCTACGGTTTAGTCACCGCTACTAATTAATCGGCCGATTGGTCGGACTAAATGACTGTTTTTTACAACACTGCTTAGGAGCGATTTGGTACTCTTATTTGGTAAAAACTAATCTACTCCTATATAAAAGAATCATTTTTTATCTAGTAATAAATGGAAACACTCTTTGTGTGGAAGGTCGTGAGTTCAAAATCCACATGAAGAGTCTTTTATAGATATTAAATCAGAATGAGTAAACTAACCCTCAACCTTCCTTAGAAAAAAATATTCTCCTGTTTAAAATTTATAAAATCACCATAGGGCTTACTGGCTGATCAAATTTGACAGGAGTGATGAGCATATAATAAACTCATGTGAATTAGCAATATATTACATCCCACCACGATCCAAAGGGATCATCCCATTCCCATCCATGAAATGATGATATATTTTATGTTTCCCAATTGCATAGGCCAGATGAAGGTTCTGAAAATCCTATGGATAGATCTCGCCACTAAACAAGCTAACTAATAATTTATAATTGCTTGCATATGCTCAGGGGTGAAACTAGTGTGTTACAGGAATAGATATTTTTTTTGGATCAGATTTTTTTTAAGCTTGTCTACTTTTGAAAAATTGGGTTGTCAAGGCCTTCGCCTAAGTAGAGAAAGTCAATTCTTTTTTATTATTATTGAGTGATCTTCTTTATTTTTTTGTTTTTCTAGCTCTAGAATCGGTCCATATGTCGGCCTTACAATTATCTCTTTGGCTTATATCTTGAATTTAGATAGGGGTGTTTCGAGAGGACCATGTACAAATTTGAACAAGGTTCACATAGTCTAGGTTTATATAAAATGAATAGATCTATTGAAAATTTAAATGACATGGGGCCTCCTCCTTCATCTCACTGTCCAGCGGGTCCCACTAGTCGGTTTCTCCTTAGTTGTTCCCAAATTGCACCTAATATTGTATTTGTATCTTGTGAAATCTTGTAAAATCTTGTAAAATTCATATAAAATCAACTGTTTGAAGATTTTACGCATTCTTTGTATCGAAATTCTCAGTTTAACGCGTAAAATTTTATCATGGATTTTATTTTCCAGAATGTAAATTCTATTTTTGCGAATTTCAAGAAATTAAATTTTAAGACATTGATGTTGTAATTTTTGTTATGTTGAATTCTTTTTTGCAATTATATATATGTTCACCTATAGGTCCTACCTCTGATAAAATTTCTGACTTCGCCACTGCATATGCTACTCCCTGTAAGTAAACATCAAACGGATTTCACAACTAAATAAGCTATGGACACAGTACACATATAAAGGTTTATGGTACTAGGTCCCACATATCAGTGACCTACTGTTTGTCACTGGCCGACGAGTATCTAGGCTTTCAATGAATTGTCAGTGCATCTCATTTCTAGGGGTGTCAATGGCACCCTTTTACCCGTTTATTCGACCCGTACCGTATCCGATAAGACGGGTATGGGTAAGATTTTTTTTTTCGTAAACTTATCAGGTACGGGTCTGGATAAATATTTTTTTTCGTTATCTAAACGAGTAAGGGTACGGGTAAAGTCTATTTCGTATCCGTTACCCGATCGGATAATTACAAAAGAAAAATTACATATATTATATATATTAATAGACAATGAAAATAGTACTTTAATTGGTTTACTTGCACTTAGCATGATAATAATTTTTTTTTCAATAAAGTACTATGCATGTGTCAAATGAATATATATATTTTAATATTTTATTTTAAATTTTTTTTTATTATAATAGTATTACTTGTTATTTACCCACTACCATTTCATTATCTGACAACCATAACGGATAAGAGTAGGATAATATAATTTGCAGCGGGTATGAGTATGATACGGATAAAAACAATTTGTAACAGATACGAATATGAAAATGCTTCTACCTGACTCTTACCGTACTCATTGACACCCCTACTCATTTCCTTGTCAACATGTCACATGGTTGAATGTTTATTTTCTACACATGAGGCCATGAGATTGGTAAAGGGCAGTTGCACCGAATATATTTTTTTATTCCGGAAACAAATTTTAAATAAACTTATCCAGTAACATTTCCTCACCTTCTGGGCTCTTTTAATATTATAAAATAGTTTGCATAGGAAAGGAAGCCGGAATTTTTATTAATCGAATAAAATAAAATAAAACATTGAAAAAAGGACTGATTCTGAAAATTTTCGAAATCTAAGTAGAACGAGTTAAATCATTCCGTCCCATTTAATTAAAATTCAATCCCCAAATTCAATTAACTAAACCAAAATAAACAGTAAAAAAATATATATTTATACGAGGGATGGTACAATACATCCCGTCCCTCGTATGAAAATGTCAGTTAGAATTATCTAAATAATAATTTCTTTGTATAGCGATGCCAACGGTGAATGTAGACTAGATAGCTCGTAACAGATGATCTTCTGGATTTCATATCTGGTAGCGATAAATTCCACCAATGATCTACTGCTTAGTTTGGCGGACAAACAACAAATTGCATTTTGTCTTCTTCAAAAATTTTTTTTTGCATTTTGATTTGGCGGACAAACAACAAAAATAGTCAAATTGATTTTTTTTTCCCGCTCAGTGACAGTAAAATCTGTACCATCTCTAATTTTTTTTTTTTTTTTTAGTACTGACGGGATACTTTGTACCGTCCCTCATTTAGTTTGACTTAGTTAATCGAAGTTGGAGACATGATTTTAATTAAATGAGATGGGATAAATTGTCCTGTCCCTACGGACAGGACAATTTAACCCGTTCTACTCAGATTTCGAAATTTTCTGGAATGTCTCCTCTTTTTTGATATATTTTTTTTATTTAATTTCTATTAATAAAAATTTCGGGAAAGGAAGGGCCTGTTTGATCTACAGCGATCACGTGCGTTGAACCACATCGGACACTAGGATGTGAAATTATAAAATTTTGAACCTCCTCCTCCTTAATATTATTATTATTATTACCAGAGTTGTTATCTTTGCTGGTGCCATTAACACTACTCTTAGTATATTCTGACAGTGCTTATCTTTTGATCCAACGGATGTATAGTTGTATACAACTACATCAAACCTGCTTTGTTCATCGCACCTCAGCTGATTTCATTAGTATATGAAATAAATTTCTTCCCATTTTAATGGAACATGTAATACAATTTTACACTGAAACATTACAAAAGTGAGGAAATCAACCATTTCTGCACCAGAATCACTTTGCAGTTGGCAACATCAGAATGACAAATCTCCTCTTTTTTCTTGATGCATGGCAGATCTAATATATCTTACATGCACAATTTAAACAAGAAATATAAAAAAATGTGGAAAAATATAAAATCTAACTTACACAGAAGTACATCTATAAATTCTAAAGAGGTCTACATTTGTCAGAAGAGAGCAGGGTTAGGCTTTCTAAGCTGATAAAAATGTGGAGCCGCCTCGATAAGCCAGGCAGGGTCTATCGCTATTACATTTCGCATATATTGCTTGTCGGTCAAAACCAGAGAATGGTAAACAACCCACTTGGGGTTTACTCTGCATGTTCATACAGAAAAGGTCATGATATTGCATTGCCAAACTAAGACACGGGTATTGACTATAGCAAACTAGTTAACCTAACTCTGACAAGTTAGTGTACTGGTGAGTCAAAGATTCATTGCCTTCTACAACATGGTCAGGATGTCAGGTTCACACCAGCGAGTTCTGATCCAAACCAACCAGTTAACTATTAATGAAAAACCTTTGCTGAAATAAGGGACCCAAGTTTCCAACTAACCAAAAAGAGGCATGTATTCAAAACCACTCGAAGTTTTGTATTATTTCACTTTTTTTTTTTTTTTTAATTTTGGAATATTTGGTATCCAACTTGTCCTCAGGTCAAATGTCAGATTGATTACAGATTGGGTTTCCATCTCATGGTTGGTCAGGTCAGATCTCACCATTCTTATCTTTTAATAAAAAAATTCACAACCAGACATATATATAGCCATGTGGTCCATTAACTACCCATGAAATATTGTAGAAAAGTACAATACCTGAAGAGAACAGAAGAAGGATGAATGTAGACTTCTTGAGAGCTCCTTAGTGTTTTGTACATGCCATTGGGGCTGTACTCCTACACATCCACAAAATTATAATAACTAATTTAATATTGTTGTTAAAATAAGTGAATATTTGACAGAAATGATGGAAATGTTCTCACCTCCAATTGGCATGCATGAGCAAAGAATCCAGAAATTATCGCCTTTCTTAGCATCTGAAAAAGTATTTGATCAATTATGTCACCACACCAAAAACAATAGCATACTTCCCAATAGAATTGACCCATTTTCTTGTAAATTTTTGGTAGCATGGATACCAAAAACAGACTTTTTATGTGTTTTGGCCATCTGACACTTGGAGTACAATGGCCACAAATTACACAACCAGACATCAAAAATCCCCTCAAAACAAACAGAAAACCACAAACTTAATAGATAAGGATGGTAATTACTTTCAAATCTCCTTCACATGACTTTAAAGTCAAGCCAAGCCGTTTCAACAACCTAACAAGCTGCTCTCTTATGTCAATAGCCTTCTTCTGCAAAATAAATATACCAAAAAAATATCTTATGTTAACAAAAGGTATTAATTAGTTAAAAGGCCCTTGAAATATGTAGCAATTCCCAATGTACAGTCTGTTGAGTTAAGAATGTATGGATAATTCAAGTCTCTGAGGTTAACAAGTTGTATTGTCCTGGTCCACCATTAGAGAAATAAAGATAGGGAATATCATATGCTTTGAATAAATTGTTTCCTCCAAATAATAGGATATAGTGCATATAGCAGATTTTGAAGTTATATTTAAATAAATCCTACCAAAGACCTAAAATGACACAGCATTCAAAATCTGAGGATAAAATTGGTAAGTTTAAGAAGTTAAAAGACCATAATAAAGAATATTATAAAGAAACCATGACAAAAAATGATCCAAACTCAAACAATAATCCTTATTTATTTTAGAAAATACGCATTAAGAAAATGAGACCACATGCAATGCCCCAAAGTATTTTTATTAAAGCACATGCGCACCATGGCTTGGTAGTTTATGAAGTTACGGTAGCACCATTGTGAAGATTTGCCTGATTGTAAGAATCCTTTGTACACATTTAGGTATGCCACATGATCACCCTGCACAGAGACAAAAGATCATAAAAGGTCATTGAGGTGTCATTCAGTCCTGCCATACTCCCAAGTAGAAATGGAATTCATCTCAAATTTGCATTTTAGTATCCTTTGGTCCTGCTATGATCCATTGCACCTTTGAGAATGACATGCACCATTGGAATTCAATGGGGTTGAATGGGACTTCTTAATTAACAAATTAAGGGCACCGGTACACTTTAGAGAGGTTAGTACATGTGAGTATTTTTTTCTGCAAAAGCAGCATAAGAATTTTCTAATATAATGCTAACCAAAGAACACTTCTTTTTTTTTCATATTCAGAAGCCCATTCTAATTCCACAAGAAGTGAAAAATATTACTCAGTGGTTTTCCCATAACAAAAAGACAATTTATGGTGGTTATATGTGACATTGCACAGTCCAAAGTCTTCTTGTACCATAGCATTAAAGAAACTTTATATATTGTGTAAACATTCTCAAGAAACAGTAAGATATTAAAAAGACAAAATAACAAACCTCAGCAACAGCGAAACGAAGCTTAGCTTCATCAAATTCCTTATGCACTCCCCTTGTAGACACCCAGATGGACTTGGACACAAAAATAAAAAAAACAAATCAAAAGGAGTAAAATAGGAAGATTTTCACATGGATACCAATTAAACCTCAATTTATCATGTTGAAAAAATAAGGAGCACAAGAACCCTATAAATCATCAAAAATGGAATCTGCACCCGTCGTACCCCTCATCAAAAATGGAACCTTCAAGAAATGCCCAAAGTACCCCTCTTTTTTGTGCAGAGCACAGTTCTTAAGCTCAACTATCCTATATAAGCTGCATAGCGTCTGCAGGACCTTTGATTAGCTAAAATAGACAGCTCATCCTAGTTTTTCCCAGTTTGAGCTGAGTATAATCTGAGTCACCGAAGTCTGACATAAATCAGTCGAATACCTTATTCTATTAAGTTAGCCAGCCTTTTGAGCATACAAGTGCTTGTTTGCTGTTTATCAAATAGTTGACCCAAATACTTTTTCTTGTTTGTGCTTGTATGTGCAAAATTCTTATTAAAAAGTTCAAATATATGCAATCATCTTCGCACTAAGGATGACATCAGTGTAAACATAAAATAATTTAAAAAGTTTCTACTGTATTTCCTATTCACTAAAAAAAATGTTGGAAAGATGAGCTTTATTTTCTGAGTCAGCCTTCGTATTAGAGTCTGCTGACTGCTGAGCCCCATGAGGGGCTTCCAAAACATGTTGTAGTGGAAGATAGACAGGAGGGGCAGTTTGGGATCCCTTAGAAGAATACAATTGCTTTGTGTGGGCAGACTATATTTTTAAAGTTTTGCAAAGGTATGCTGCAACTTTAAAAAAGATACCTGAACAGACAGCATAGCTGCTATGATCACAATTTCCTCTGAGCAGCCCAATTCACATGAAGATAGAAGCATTTTTGATACCATAGGATCCTACAAACATTAACAATTTACCTTTATTAAAACCCTTCTTCATACATAAGCAAGGTCAATATCATGAAACCATCTCTTAAAAGACAAATTGTATTATCTCTTAGTAAACTCAGTTGCACAACCGACTTAAAAGATGGTGATATGTCAAAATTAAAAAAAGGTTGACATTTCCATTTAGAAAATTAACTGAGTGATGATGAATATAACGCCTGATATTACATATTCACTGTGTTAGGATTGCACTATACTGGCAAATATACCAAACAAGAATTGCTATTTTCTCTGGGTACCATTTACGTATGATGCCCCCATATAACCAAATTAATCACAATAACAGCAGTTTTAAGTATCAATTTGACCGTTTGGAATTAGATTAAGATCAAAACTAAGCTTCAGTTATAAGTTGTTTGAAATTGAACAATTTTAGCACTACTCTCAATCAACAAGAAAAACAAGCAAAGGAAAAAAAAAAACAAGAAACAATATGGGTGAAGAATTATTGTCAAAAAGTAGTCAAACCAAACCAGCATACAAATCTAGTCCCTGGTAGTACAATCACTCTTCTGTTTCATAAATTCAAGCTGCACAATTGGAGAAAAAGGAAGAAATAGTACCAGTGGTAACTCAGCAACTTGAAAACCTAGTGGTGAGGTAAGCTTTGCATCTTCATCGAGTATCCCCAGGGAGTACAAAACCTCCAATGCACGCACCATTGCCTCAGCTGAAGGAGATGACAGCCAATCAAATCCCAGTATATTGTCTATTCCTAGTGCCTTCATCTGACACCATTTCAATTATGATATTTACTGAAGTCAGCCAATCTGTAATAACATTAGGGCCTCTGAAAGCTTTTTTCTTTTACTTTTTCCTTTCTGTTATATTGTGTTAATGATGAAGTCTCACTGGAGCTCAGAATAAACCTCTAACTAATGAGTAACAAATAGAAGTGAATGAATTTAAATTGGAATAATCAGCAACCCCAACATAGAGAATTTTCAGCCAGTTTGGCACTGTAAAGTTCAGGCTATAAATCTTTAGTAACTCTACTGCTGGTTATGGGATTGGACCAAGATGTTACTGAAAAGGTGACACTATAATGTCTCAATCTTCATTATAAAATTATACATGGCAAACCTATACTCAATTTCAGTTGATTTGTAAATAAGAAGTACTTCATTTTGGCAGGAAAAAAAAAAATTCTTGTAAATCATGACAACCATAAGAAAAGAAAAAAAAATGCAAAGTGTATTCTAAATATAAGGGAAACAAAAGTAATTTAGAGGAATACCTGAATGATACAGGAGACAAGGTTTGACCTTTGTATTTCTGGAATACCCTCTGATGGCATATCCTTTAGATAATACTCCTCCGTATAAAGCCTATTTTAGACATAATTGAGAAATTATCATTTGCTCGAGTAAAAAAAAAAAGAATAATAGAGGGAAAAGTTAAGGGCTAAACATGAGAACAAACTGATAAATTATCATTGTATGAGTAATAAAATAAAGAAGTACAGAGCAAAAGGTTAAGGGCTAAACATGAAAAAAAAACAAGATTAGTAAAAATTAATATATTTTTTTTATTTCTAGTAAAAGTTTTGATGTTATGACTTGTGAAGGATAACAGTTTCTTTATTTTGTTTTTGATTGTGGAAAGTCAGTAATTACCTGGCTGCAGTGAAGACAGAAATTTATCAAATTATTTCATATAAAAAATTTGGAGGTTCTTCCAAGCAGGTTTCATATAAATATCAAGAAGAGAATATTTTTAAAAAATTTGCTATTTTAGATATTGGGTTATAAAATTAACATTTTTCTTGTTATTAATATTAAAATAACAGATCTAATATCACCTGCAAGGACAAGGACAAATGCAGCCAGTTTTGATCTGTCAATTGTTTTTTTCATTGGTTTTTCTCTTCCTCTTTTGGTTTATCTTTGGCTTCATCAAAGTTAATCATGATTAAATTCTACTAGGATTACATAATAAGGCCTGGCTGGGACTCACTTGCACAAATGGCTCAAATTGTGTTTAGCTCCTGAGATTTTGGTGTACCAGCATGCAAATATGTTCAGGTCAGAATCAGTGCAAGCACAAACAAAAAAATGGAACTCTTATATGTATAGTATTAATTTGCTACCTAAAACACTTGCCAGGTCGAAGTCTGCCGGCTCGACCAGCTCTTTGCCTAGCAGAAGCCTTAGATATGGGTGCTGTTACCAAGCTCTCTATATCAGATATCTAGCAGGTAGGAACAGAATAAGGTAAGTAACAAAAGGTATCTATGTATATAAATAAGGTAAGTAACAAAAGGTATCTATGTATATAATTATCACAACAACTTTTCAAAGCACCAATGCTTAGGACGAGTTCATACCGGATTGTAGAATTTCTGCTTTGAGAAACCGCTATCAACAACATACACCACTCCCTACAATTAGAAGGAAAAAGAAGACAACATGCCAAAAAAGATTCTATTACTGAAGTTTTAAAAACCGGTACAATAGAGGTTACACCAGTATAACCTGTAGGAAGAAGAAACCCACAGCTATGTAACTGACATAGACCATTAGATTGTTTCGGTTGGGATTCAATTAATTATACAAGACTTATTCCAAACTGATTAAATCTACTTTGTATTATGTTTCTACCGCAAAATAAAATTAAACAGAGAACATCATACACAAGTAAGAACATAGTTACCTCCAAAGTCAAGGAGGTCTCAGCAATGTTAGTTGATATGACAACTTTCCTTTTTCCCCTAGGTGTAGGAGCAAAAATAAGATCCTGAAACAATAAGAGGTACTGTAATATTAAGCATGCATCGAATGCAAATAAAAATAAAAATAAAAAATAAAAATAAAAATAAAATAATGATGATAATGATAATAATAAATATATAAATAAATAAATAGAAATATATCATCATTTAACAATTCTAAGTATATTCATTACTTGCTCAGCATGTGGAAGGCCAGAGTATAAAGGCAAGACCAATAAATCTGCAAATAAATGTCATTGTTTATTTGAAGCCAGTAAATATTAGTATATACATGCTAACAGAAGTTGGATTTCAACAATACCAAAAAACTGACTGACTGTTCTGCAAGGAAATTAAAAGATGGGAAGCTCGAATAGATGTGATACAAGAAAAATTATAACATTTCTCGTATTGTATCCAACACTCAAGTTATATGGATTTATTGCAAATAACTCCCAACCATCAAAGCTATGGCTAAAAAAAGCACAAAGCTACGCCCTTTTCACTTTTGAGTATCAATCATCATGCTTCTCTCTAATTTCATGTGGTGTCAGAGCGAAACCTCCAAATTGACAAGGTTATATTATAGTGCAATTTGCCTGAAGAAATGTTATTCACTAGGCGGGAAGGATAGAATTGTCAGCATTGAACAAACAATACCTTTTTCACTCATGCAGTCCTAACAGTTGGGTGTTGATTGAAACATCTTAAAATATGTACTAGGTGTTAGTAGCAGAAAGAGAAATGTCAGGTACTAGCTGCTCAGAATAAAACATTGGTAGTCATTTGCATTGATGAGATACATGTTAATAAATACAAATTGGAAGTAGATAAGGTGAGTAATACCAGATGAACGACCGCGGGAATAATTATATTCATCAGCAAGCATCTTCACTGCAGCCTCGATGTCATCTTGCCCGGTCAGAAATACTAGAACGTCTCCAGGTCCCTCCTAGTTGTATCAATAACATCTGACATTAATTCCTCATTTCTCCCAGCTTTTATTCAGCTTGTTTTTCTTTACATGGTAAATTGCAGAGTGATATTTATTTCCTTTTTTAAGGGGTAAGAGTAAGAGCACACTTTCCGCACTTCCAATTAAGAAAAAAGGGAAGGTATGGTTTAAAAAAAAAAGTTAGCTTTCTGCGAGGTCTCAAACATGAATAATGAGTAAAGCACTATACTCCTTTAAGAAAGGAGTATGTTATTAATGATGAAGATGAGTGAGGTAGTTTACTTTGTCATGAATGGAAATCACGGTTTCAACTGAAGCTTGCAAATAGTCAGACACAGGCTCCTCCACATAATTAATCTCCACAGTATACCCTTTACCCTGTATCATAACAAAATTATTACAACTGGTTCTATTTTGACTACTAACTGTGATACACGGACGGATTTAAGTAGGACATATGGAGCTCAACCGACCATCAATTTAAGAGAAGATGTCAACGTTAATACGCATACTGTCTTCACATTTAGTTATATAATATCTAATAATACCCCAAAGTACTCCCATTCCTTTATAAAAGATTTTGCTATTTACCCCCATAAGAAATCAACCAACGAAAAATTTGACACATAACAAAGTATCACAAATTGCTTGACCCCGATACCAAAAAGATCCTGGTGTCACCACTGGTCTATTCTTTCTGTTCTATACCCCAAAGTACTCCCATAGCCATGCTTTCTGTTCTATTCTTTCTGCTAACAACTTTGGTGGCAGCTTTGAACCGCCAAAAATGACCTCATTTCTCTGTTTCCACAATCCCCACAGCGCACATAGGATTCGCGCCATATATTTATCCCCACAGCGCACAAATATTGTGACTTACTGAACGTCTCATTTTTTAACAAGAAATAAGGCAATCATTATCCAAAATAGTAGGATCTTTTTTGTTACTCTAGCCTTTACTTTCTTCAAAATTTAAACACACTGAAAAATCTACATATTCCATAAGATAATTAAACTAGGTCATTTGTTAAAGAAATGGATTTTCAAAGCACAAATTCAAAAATTCGTTCTACTGAAGCACCATCAGACCAAATTGAATGTGATATTTTCTCTATATTAAACATGCAGCAGTCATTACATTGAGCCATCTACATGTTCAAATACATTATACTGGCTTGCCTATGGTTTTGCCTTCTTGTGTAAATATTTCTAGCCCCATTTCACTTGAGCAAGGGTAACTTCAGAATGTGAATAATGAATACATGTTCCTGTTGTTATGTTGTACTGTTACACAATACCCTAGTATATCTTAAAGTACTGAAGAGAGCAAAAAAGGAAGAAAAGAGCATACTTCGACAGAAAGTATGGCAGGTTCTTGATTTGGGGCAGCATCTATTGCATCATTTCTGAGGCTTTTCCTTCTGCATCAACATAGAGACAATGAGCAAGGCATAGTAGTGTCTGACTTGAATTTGATTTAAAACCACATGAATTTGGAAGTCATAAAAAAACAGTTATTGGCAAAGACAATTACA
Source organism: Carex arenaria (assembly GCA_964058825.1). Taxonomy (NCBI): domain Eukaryota; kingdom Viridiplantae; phylum Streptophyta; class Magnoliopsida; order Poales; family Cyperaceae; genus Carex; species Carex arenaria. The sequence goes on from CAXKVW010000238.1 coordinate 246,212, forward strand.
TTTTGGGATAAATGACAAGTACCTAATATGGAAAAAAGAGGCCATGGATTTGGCTTCAATTGTTGCAGATGAAATTACAAGCCGCAAGTCAGGCCTCCGACGCTGAATCTACCAAATGTAAATGCAAAGCAAGCAATAAGAATTTTTGTGGAGCACATAAATAAGAAGACAAAATGGAAAGTAAAAAAGTATAAAATGCCAATATTTCCTTCTTTTCAATTCAGGAAGTAAATGTTTAACTACAAAGTGTTGTTTGTAAGGTTTATATATCTAATTGCATTGATAAAAGAGAGTCATGTAAAATCAATTACAAACCTTCTTCAAGAGGCCAAGTAAAATGTCAGTTGATAATGATCTTTCATGAGCCTCATCCACCATAATTACACTAGCATAACAAAAACAAAAAAGAAAGAATAAGAAAATTCACAGGACTTAGTCCAATGGTTTGAAAGGAGAAAAATTGCATTAAATTAAGCGCAACGTGAGGTAACTTGGAGTTATAGACCATCTAGATGGAACAAACAAACTTTTCATAAAAGAAAAATTGTTGAAATTTGCATCAATTTATCCTTAAGTTGGTCTGACTTTGTCCACCCCAATAACCCAAATTTTGAATGATCTGGTCTTCAAACCTTAAAAGACTATAATATCCTCAAGATCATACCAGTTATTGCTAGCATCAAAATTTAACTCTCCTCGAGATCATACCAGTTATTGCTAGCATCAAAATTTAACTCTGCAATTCACATTTCTCAAGTACTGGTCCACAGTTTAACTCAAAAATAATAATAACAATTAAGTATTAGTCCGCAGTTACGCAGCACAACTTTTGACAGAAAAGCAAGGTATCGCTAACAGCTAGATAAGCTTCTATTAATCAAAATACAACACAACAACAATATTGCTATCACATATTCATTTTTCCCGTCCTTTTTGTAAGAAATGAAGAGCATTAATTCTAGTACCTATACTTTGTCAGAAGAGGGTCATCCATCATTTCCCTGATCAATACTCCATCTGTCAGAAATTTGATCATGGTTAAACCCTGCCACAGAAAATGCACACAACAATCAATAAAATGAATATGAAATAAAGATGCTTGAATGACGTGAAATTTCCACAAGGCACTTCAATTCGTACTCATAAAACCGGAATTAACACAAATACACCTGCAGAAAAATCGTCTGTGTCCCCACAAGACACAAGAAAAAGCCTTGTTTATATAGATTTGAACAACCATTGCTCATATTGCAAGGCCATACAAAAAACTTCGAAAAATGTCTAGAAGGAGCCTCCAAGAAACTTTCATTCCACCAAACCGAAAGGGTGCTGCCAAAATTAAGAAATTCTTACTGGATTTGTTTGATCTTCAAAACGAATTGTATATCCAACTTCTTCTCCAAGCTTGACACCCATTTCCTCAGCCACTCTTGATGCAACTGACTATTTGTAACAACAAAAAGAAACAATTGTGTATCAAGGTAAATACTTGTACAAATCTTGAACCAATTTAGTTTTCAAGATATATGAACCAGAAGAGATACCAGAGTGAGTTTTTATTACTTTTACTCTCAAATGTAACTACCTAGACATAAATAAGCTAAGAAGAAAAGAGAAACAAACTAAAATATTGGTACCTGAACAGCCAGTCGCCTAGGCTGAGTACAAGCTATAACCCGACCACCCTCTGCCCATCCTGCCTCCTTCAGATACTGCAGATAAGGAAATAAATAGAAATATTGGTATCAAACAGAATAATGTTTCTGAGCATAGGTATTCCAATAATGATAATTTCAATTTTAACAAATTACAAGTACTGTTCTCAGTGCAGTTATATGAGTTGTTCCAGTGCATTCAACTTCAGTGAAATAAATATGCGAAAGTAGCACCCCGTTAGTCATCATCTTCATTGCATACAAATGTGTAAATTCTAGCTGGTTGTTTGTTTTGAGAAATACTCATTGTTTGGTCTCTAAAACTTCCATTCAGGTTTAAAGAGAAGCGCATCTAATCAGGGATGTCCACAAGGTATTCGATGAAATGCCACAGAGAACAAACCTGGGGAATTTGAGTAGTTTTGCCACTTCCCGTCTCGCCAACAATTATAGAAGTAGCATGGTTCTCAACCAAGTAGAGAATGGCTTCGCGGTACTTGTACACCGGCAGCCTCTGTCTCAGCCTCTCCAACCTTTTGCAAAGAGAAATTTAGTGTTATTTTTGGGTTCCATGGAGAAACCAAAAGAAACTGATAAAGAGAAATGGAGAAGGAAATTAAAATAAAGTACTGAGAAGAGGAAGATGAAGAGGCGGGGTTGGAAACGAAGAGCACGCCGCCTTCTTCATCGTCTACGAGGAGAGGCGTCGGCCGCTCCGACCCCGGTTTCCAGTACTTGGACTTGGACATTGATCCTTCTTACTCCGAGAGTTGAAAGCTTTTATGTTTATTTTTCTTTTTAGTGTTGAAAGAGAAAAGTGACAACCAGTGTTCACAGCTAAGAAAAAATTCACGGCGGCCTGATCCAATTTTCTGGCCCATCAATTGCTGCTGGGAAAAAGGAATAAGCCAACAGGCTACAACCGATCGATCCCATTTTTGTGTATAAATAATAGGAAGTACAGCTTCTGAACAAAAGCCCGCCACAAATGACTTTGATTTTGTGCTTGAGATGGAACGGGCCAGACTAGGCCCAGTTTCATGGCCGTATTCTCCGATGGTTCATTGCAGACGTAGATGCTCAAAAATCAGCAACAGCCCATATATATCCAGATTTTACCAATTTTAACCAATCAGGCAACAAACACTTCACGACAAAAGTGACAAACCTTCTTTCTTTTTGTGCTATCTATCTAAATTTAATGACCACATACTAGTTGTTTAAGTCGTCCCCTTTTGTTCCAAATCAAGTTGCTTTTCTATTCTTTTAGGTCATGTAGGTTTCCTGCCCGTTATTCGGATCTAATCGTGTAAAAACTGTTTGGTGCGATAGCATCTATAATCGGTCAGGATTTGCTACTTCAGGTTTGGATGTGGATGATAAAGGAGCCTTTAGCTTGAGAGGGCCCAAGAAGGCCCATTAAAATATATACTTTAAAACAGCTGGGTTCCTTGCCCACGTGATGGAGACAAAATTGGCCAGTTCCCCTCCAGTTTAAATTAGAGGGGAGATGTCCTGTTTCATTCTTGTTCTCAAGTGTGAGGTAGGAGAAAAAAATATGATGTATCGTGAGGTGATGTGATCAACATATCGTGATTTGGTCACGTTATCTCACAGTGAGTGATAATATTTTTATATTATAATGATAAAAGACAGTCACATTATATTGGTGTGACCACATGTGATGTAATCAAATATGTGACATGACTACTTGATTAGTCATGCTTAGTTAATTTTATTAGATTTTAAGTTGTTTCATAGAAAAAATGCTAAAAAATAGAAAATATAGCAAAATATATTAAATTAAAGAAACAATGTTAGAAAAAAAATTTGTCACGTAACCATAAGTAGATTTAAAGAGGCCAGAAAGTATGCACTTGGATTCTAAAAAAAAAATAAAATAGTTCTACTAATAATTTATATTTGTGTCAATTTCTGAATGAGAATGAAATTTATCTTTAGATTTAATTCACGGTCCAACAAAAGAAAGAAAAATATGGCCCCACAGGAAAAAAATATATATATATGCGAGATGCTAAATTTTTTTTTTTTTTTGAAAAACTAATAGATGCTATCAGTAACATTAAAACCAACAGTCTAATACAAATATGTACTACTCAATCAACAGAATTTTAGCCACAAATTAAATTATTTCCACGTCTGAAAGGCCATTCTTCTTGCATCAGTTGCCTTGTCCTCAAAATTTAATTAGTGATTAAAAGAAATTTTGATACGCAATTCAACGATTCAGTAAGAAAGAGAGAGAAGAAGAAGAGGTAATAAGGGAAACAAATTTGTTGCACTTCTTTGGAATCGCAGGTTCCTGCTTGTCCAAATCAAACCTTTTATTTGTTTCGAGATTCGTATATAAAAATCAACTGTTTTGAGATTCGTGCATTTCAAAAAAAAGAAATGGTTTGATCTGAAAAATCAGGAACGTGCGATACCAAAGAATTGCAGCAGATTTATTTCCGGTAATCAGAGGATAATTGCGCCACAAAGGAGAATAGCGCCAGAGGGAAGTCTCTCAAATCTTTCTTGCTGAAGTTGTTATCAGAATAGAATCGTTAAATCCAGCATCAGAGGAGAATCGCATCATCACTTTTTCCCTTCTATATATGATTCTTCTTTGGTAAGTTAAACCTATTTTTTTATTTTTTTTTCTTAATTTTTTGAATCAAGATAATATTATTTGTTGAATGTGTGATCTTAATATGAAACAAGTATGACCATGATAATTTTTGTTGAATGCATGATATTAATTTGAAATTAGTATAAACTTATATTTACCCTTCTTTTTTCTTCTACAATCATGTATTTTATTTTTAAATATTTCACGCTTATTACACTGTTATTATCGTTTATGTATTTTGGATGAAATTTAGACAAAATTTCATGCTTAATATGTAAAAAAAATACTATTTATTACAGCCTTCTATTATGTTGGACGAAATTTGTACTCTTAACACCGATCAATTTGCTTTACAATTCGTGTAAAATGCTTTAATTTTCGTGTGTGTATGCTTCGATTGGTGTAAAATGCTTTAATTTTTGTGCGTATCTGCTTCAATTTTCATGCATACAGATCTTAAGATTAGACGGTTATGAAGCTCGTTGAACCCAAAAATAGATTCGATAGACATCAAACCTACTCCGTTCTCTGATAAAAGATGAAGATTAAGGTCGTTCATCTCATCGTCAATGTGATTATGTAAACACCGTAATTCGAAATGACCACTCACATTATACTATTATTAGTATTATAATGACGATGACAATACAAATGATGCATTTGCTTGTTTAAAAGTTAAAAAAAAATTCTCATAACCACATTACACAGTTGTTATTTTTATTTTTTAAATTATGAGTTGAGAGTCAAACTACTCAATATACTTTCAAACTTCTATACATATTATAGAAAATTTTTCTACTTTATGAGTTTCGAAGTCATTAATACTCACATAAGAATTATGTTCTTTTGTCACTAAATCAAAAACAAGTTCTTACATTACACATTTACACGGTTGTTATGTTTCATCTGGCCGTACGATTAAGATAATCACACATTATTAAATTAACAATTATATGTGGTGATTTTTCCCTCATGCTCCGTGTGGACCTTGTATGATCCAAGAGGCATGTTGGTACTTTTAATTTCCATAAGGAATGGTTCCTGATCCAACGACAATGTTTTATTCCTCCTATTTATTCACTATATATTTTCTGTTCTTTTCTCCATTTCTTGGATTAATTAACTCAATTGTGGTCCTCAGCTCCCACCACGTGACCTGAGTTCACGCTCCACCCTACATATTTTATTAATTTCAACCCAGTTTTCTTTAATAAACTTCCAAAAAAAAAGCTATAATTAAATATATAAGTTATTTGTTAGAACGGAGGTCCGATGCCCATCGAATCTACTTTTAGGTTGAACAAGCTCCATGACCGTCCGATCCATCTTAAGATCTGTGCGCACGCAAATTGAAACAAACATGTACGAAATTTAAAGCATTGTACACGAATTTTAAAGCACATTGAACAGTGATTGAATCCGTCGAATCAAAATAGATCCGATGGGCATCTGACCTACTTCTCAAATGACATTTGTTACATGCATATTGGAAATGCAAGGAGGTTTAATTAAATTAACCCATGACCCGTGAGTGCGTGGTCCAATAACATAACTTTATGTTTATATTATATCTTTTAATATTATTTCTATTTTTTTTTTAAATTCGTTGTTAATTAAGATTAGGGGTTTAACCTGGTTACGTTAGTCAGGTTTTGATTAGATTAATTGTCGATCCAATTTGCAATAGTTGGGTTACAATATTTTTAATTCGTAATTAACCAATAAAAATAAAAATATTCAATCTAAGCTTTATATTTAGTTGTCGGAAACAAATCGGCTGTTATTTCATTGGAATAACACGACTCTGTTATTTCAATGGCTGCCGTTCATCTTTGTTAAAATTCGTATATGAAGAGATATCTTTGTTAAGATTTACGCACAAAAAAATCTGAACGACTGCAGTTAGAATAATGGATTCCTTTTTGTTCCAATATATTAACAACTGTTTTTTTTTTCTCTTTGTTGTCGGGTTTTTGCAATATTTGATCAAAATAAAAAGTTCTAAACTAAAAATTAAGATTTTAACAATATATATAACACATAATTAATTGTTATTATAGTTACACGGATAATTTTTTAAAATGTACAACGGTCGGAACAAACTTTATTCACTATTTTTTACTCTGAAACACATTATAAAGTCGTAATTTTTGTTTCTAGAAAATTAAAATAAAAAGGTAAATGGATGGGTCGCATAGGAATCATCCAATTTAAATTACAAATGGTTGTATCATTATCAGTGTTGTAAATAATGATAAGCGCTTCAATAAATTTATGCGTAACGGTTTAACCACAGCTAACAATTAGACAGTCGCTTAATCAACCGTTAAAATCATTTTTTACAACACTTATACTTGTATACTCATCTGAACCAAACCAAATCGATCCATTAATTAGTCATGCATATCGAGATATATATATAGAGAGAGAGAGAGATCGGTCGTCTGTCGGGCTGTCCCGCATATTGGATCAAGATAAGATCCGTGGTTGGTTTAATTATGCAAGGAAGCACCGTTCAAGGAAAAGTAATTATGCTTAATTATTGTAATTATCCGTGGTAAGCACGCTTAATTATATGTGATCGGCTTAAGTATGATAAAAAAATAATAATTTTTTTTTCTAAGTTTGCAAATAATTTGAATATAAATCAGTATTATCCGTACAATGATTCAGATATAAATCAAGAGTAGAACTAGGGTGTTCCTAAGTTCACCAAGTCTCTTTGTGAGCTCAATTCTAAAATCTATCGAATTGGCTTCAAATGATGAATCTCAATTGTTACGAGTGATACGTCTACATGTAAAAAAATTAAAAAATTAAATTAATTTTGTATATAGTCAAGCGGTCAAAATTAGAAGGTTTATAAATTAATTTTAATGTATTCATTTTTTGAACTCCTTTTGACCGCTAACTCTATACAAAATTAATTTAAAATTTAAATTTTTTTGTATGTAGGCGCATCACTTATAAGATAGAAGGATTTCAACGATTTAGATTTATCATTTGAAGCCAATCCTATAAGTTTTAAAGTTAATTTCACAAAAAGACTTGGTGAACTTAAGAACACCCTACTTCTACTCTATAAATCAATATTCGAAAATTAGCAAAAACTGGTTTATATCATCGATTTGTCCTTTAAAGTAGTGCTGAAATTATACGAATGTAATATAGATATATATTATTGGTGACTCTGTTACAAATAATATAGCCAACAAGAACTTCATAATAACTTAAACTTCTTTATAAATAAAAAATTATGAAGATTTATATTCTAATTGTACATATGTATGTTAATAGGGGTCAATATGAATTCAGATCCAATGAAGTAACTCAATCTTTGGGTTTTAAATCGGGACCGTCTGATTTGAATCCGAGACAATCTATCCGGATCTGAAGCGCACGCATCCCGAGAACAAATTCGAATTCCGAGACAATTCTGAACGACGGATTCGAATCGGACGGTCTTAATCCAAAACCCAAAGATTGGGTTACTTTAGGGGATCCGGACTCGGTCAATATATACATAGAGATTTATAGAACTCAATTTTTTTTTTAAAGAAGAATGGGGTCAAACTTAAAAATTATAGAAAATAAATGAGGGTCAGATTTAGCACATATATATTGCAATTTTATCTTTAATATTATATAATATATAGTACAAACAATGTAATAAAATGTGGTTTATGTGGCCACATATGCGTATTCGGTTGTAATTCGCATAAAAATTTGTAGCGGTCAATATATGCGGCCGCATATTATTACCACACATATTCGGCCGCATATTATTACCGCATATTCAGTCGCATATTACCGCATTCTTGTTTATATATATTAATTCTAATTTTAAAATCTGCATATATAATTTCACATAAAAATCCGCACATGTAGCCGCAAATTACATATGCAATACGCAGTGACTTTCCGCATACTATATAAAAATCGCATTTAAAAACATTAATTGAATATAAGTTTAAAATATTTTAATAATAAATGAGGTCAATTTGGCAAAGATAAATCCACCCCCGTGTATGTACGTATGTTTTGTATGTGTCAGTAATTTATTATCCTACAGCGTATCTTTCTTCCAACCTACGCTAAGCATCCATCATTTGAATCTTGCATTTTGTTTGTTATTACTATATTTTTTCTAACTTCCATTTTTTTAATCTGGGAAGTGATAATATATATAATTAATTACCCTCAAAATGGCAATCTAAATAATTATTTTGGGTCCATGTAATTAATCAATATATATATCTTCCGATGCAAATAGAGACAGAATTATATAAGTCCGCATATATGCATTCGGGTCTATTACTAACTGGTTAGGGATTTACTTTTGTATAAGATGTAGATGTGGATTGAAATTAAAAGTGCAGATCAGATGGAAAGCAAAAAAAAAAAAAAAAAAAAAAAAAAAAAAGCACCAACAGATGGCAATCAGAGAGCCGAAGCATGCATGTGCTGGGCATGTGGCGCAAGAGCATGATACAAAAGATAAAGAAAGGGGTTCATTTTTTGAAGGCACATGGGGTCGGATAATCCGAGCCATGCGGTCATTTATTCATTTCCGCTTTTTCTTTGGTAGATTAATTATTATTTATTTCCGCTTTTTCTTTGGTAGATTAATTATTATTTGTGTGGAGGTTTCAATGTAATTTTTTTAAATTTTAATAAAAATCAGAGGTCAAGTTATCTAACTATTTACTACCTCTGTTGTTATAACAAAAAAATTATTCCATCTGAATTTCAAACTCATTATCTCTCATGCCTTTGAGCCTTTCAATGTAAAATTTTATAAGAATAGTTAATTAATTATGATCTATTGGAAATAAAATCTTCAAAAACGATGAAACAAGAAATTGCATGTGGAAATCATGACCAAACTATTTTCTTTTTACGTCTGGCTTTTTAAGACATATAATAAACTAGCTACCATTATATGTAACTAGAATATGAGGAGGGATCTGCTTACATTCTATTTTAGTGACACTGAATTATATTTTACATTTTTAAAAATTTAAAGTCCAAACAGTCAATCCAAACTGTTCAATGTAATGGATATATTAAAATGTGCTTGCTGATCAAATTTTTTATTTTTAAATTTTTTATTATTTATTAAGTATTTTACAAAATCGCTATTTTCAGACCATTAAATTTTTGTACCCATCTTAATAAATAGTAAAAAAAATTAAAAAAAATGTAAAATTTGATCTGCAAACACATTTTAATATATCTATCACGTTGAATGGTTTGGATATACTATTTGGACTTTAATTTGACAATGTAGAATGTAATTCAATGTAAAAAAAAAAGTGTATATCCAACTCGTGCTAATTTACTACGTACATACGTAACATTCATCTGAGTTTATGTACGTGGCTAATTTACTACGTACGTACGTAATATCCATCCAACTCGTGCTAAAATTTAATCTGCAAGCACATTTTAATATATTTATATATCATGCTGAACGATTTAGAGCTACTATTGGAATTTTGACAATATATATGTGTAGGGTGTAATTTAATGTGAAAAAAAAAAGTGTAGATCCAACTCGTGCTAATTTACTACGTACGTACGTAACATCCATCTGAATTTCTGAAGTCTGAACACCGCCTTATTAAATTTTGACTTGAACATATTCAATAGTTTACGTGGGGTATGTATCCATGTGAGCTAATGCTGCATGTATATATGCTAATCTTAAGTCCGTACGTAGCACACTTTGTACGTACTACACAAACAAAAATCAAGGTGCATGCAAGAGAATTAACACTCTGTCACTTGTTGTCTGAAGCGATTACCTTTCAGATGTTACATAATATATACATATATGCATGCATCTCAAGATTATGATACATTTTAAGTAAATTTTCCTTCAATTATTATTAAAATATGCGGAAATATATATAAATTTTACCTGAATCATCACACCAGATGTATATTAATTAAACAGTCGAAACAGTCTATATCATAGTATAAATTAAATCGTTCCCATTTTCACAAGTATAGAGATAATTAGCCACACACACACACACACACACACACCTGCAGGCTATCTTACAGCTAGACGAGGCAAATGTGATCAAGCAGTACCCTCTCCTTTTGCCTAAAACGCGGCAATGAAAAAATGAGGACCACTTTTATAACTACTAGACGTAGGCAAGTACCATGCAAAAGAAAAAATAAAGTACACATAGCTCGTTAGGTACTGATACAACTTTAAATATGAAAAAATGTTCAGATATTCATAGGACTAATAAGTCACAATTTTAAATATGAAAATCATGTTGAACGGTTTATTCATAGGACCGATAAAATTTTAAATATGAAAATATTGATCCGTATTACTTATCAAATCGTGATATGCATAGTACCATAAACTCACTCTTCAATTATTCATAGGACTAATAAGTCACAACTTTTTTTTTTTTTTGGTTTATGTAGTGAAAAGACCATTTTGTATATAGCTTAGAGAGTATATGGTACGTACTAGTTAGGGGTGAAAACAATATGAATAATATCCGATATCTGAATATCCGTGTGGATAATGATACTAATATGGTTTTATCTTTCAATTATCTGTATCCGAATAGTAGATATATACCATATATTTTAAAATATATTATGAAAAAAAATATGTTATTCACCATTCTAATTAGATAAATATTATGAATTTTAGTATTTTTTTAATATTTTTAATATTATTTTAATAAATATCCAATCTGATCCATAGACGTCAACTTCGTATCCGTATCCAGAAAATAAAATAAAATATAAATATGATTTTACCACTATCCGCTCCATATCCGGAAAAGAAAAATGTGCAGTATCATGTTCGTTATATTCTCACCAAATTAATTATCAACATGATTTTTTAGATCAGACTGTGATTTAAAATATACGAATAAGATCGACTTATGATATCAAGACCTTATTTTCGACTAAAATAACATTATATCTCGTTTGGGAGAACATGCCATGGTAGCAAACTCAAATAAATCTACCAATTAATATAAACATCAATGTAAAGGTATTATTATAAATTGAAATTTGCATTCATCACTTAATTCTCTGAGTAGCTATTAGCATATTAACAAGGTGCAAGTTTATTCGCGAATAAAATATTTTTTTTAGGAATTTTCGCACCGTATCGCGAATAATTCGTTTGACCATACTTTTACTGAATGATTCGCGAATAAAATGCGAATCACGAATTATTCGCGATAAAAACGCCATTTTTTTTTCTTTTTTTGAGGGGTTTTTTTTTTAGAAATTTATTTTTTTGCTTCTTTGTTGTACCGAATAATTTCCGAATTACGGATTTTTTATCCCGCTGAACTGAACCCGAAATTTTGATTTGTCACTGTGCTCTGAGAGTCTGAGGCTGAGCAGCTCTTAGTTGTTTGAATATAAGCTACAGTGACCTATAGAGGTGGGAGCAACAGAAAATCAAGAGAAATGGAGATCTACTCGCACAAGGAGAGGTGAAGTCGCCACGTGCATCCTGATTTATCCAGTTAATTTAACGAACTACCCTGTCTTCAATTCTAATGCCAGATTTCTAGTTACTAATTTTGTAGTATAATATATATAGCGAGTTTCGTGCATTTAATATTATTACCTCATGATTGCTCCGCAACACCAAGCGCTACAAAATATGAGATTCAAAGAACTCATTTTTACCACTTTCCCCGCGCAACCGTTATTCTCAACTCCCACCTTCCCTTGTTCTCTCCTTCAAAATCAAAATCTTTCTCTAACCAGCTGTTGCTAGCTGTCCCTCTCCTCCCCTCATGTGACCTCTTTCATGTCATGTGCCCCATTGGCTAAAAAGAAAGAACAAAGAAACCTCCAAACAAACCCAATCTACACTCAAAACAGAGCAAACATCTCTCTCTATTCTCTCACCAACCAACCACATCCATTTTTACCACTCTCTATCGATCAGAGTGAGCGTAGCTGAGAACTAATAAATGGCACAATTGCCTCCAAGAGTCCCCGGCATTGCACCCGACTGGGCCCCGCCTTCTTGGGTCGATGAATTTCTTGAATACTCCAGTGCCAAGCGTAGGTCCCACCGCCGGTCGGTGAGTGACTCAGTTGCTTTCGTAGAGGAGCCTGATTGTGGTGGTCATGAATTTCAACGGCTGGATGATGACCAGCTATTATCGATGTTCACTGACGAAGCAGGGTCCACCCACCAGTCGACCGAGAAAGAATCCACACAGTCTGATAATCAGAGTATAAATGAGAAGGCGATGGAGCAGCAAGAGGAGGCGGAGAGCGATTGCAAAGGAGATGATTTGGCTATTTCACCGGATTCAGAGAGGATTGGTGATCCAAAGAGGGTTAAGAGGTAAAAACCAAACGGAATTCAAACAAAATTTTGAAATATATCCGCCCTATATATATATGTAACATGGCATTTGTGCTGTTAGATAATTTTTTGTGAAAATTTTCTACAATTGGTTTGATAAATCAGGATTCAGATTGTATCAGATAGTACTGCAGAAAATGTTGAAGAAACACCAGAGAATTTAAAACAAAAACCTTGCCAACTCGAAGTTAAATCTGTTAAAATATACTAAATTCTAATAATATACAGTGATGAAGTTTTTGGCTATACATTTTCAATTTCTCACCAACTGGATGAGCTGAGTTGCTTTATTTTTATTTTTATTTTTTCATGCAAGAATTCAGTTCTTTTTATAATCCCCATGTTCTTTGTAAATTGTGTGGCTAGGATTTTAGCAAATAGGCAATCGGCGCAGAGATCTCGGGTGAGGAAGCTGCATTATATCTCCGAGCTGGAACGAAGTGTTACTTCACTACAGGTATTTCTGAATTACCAACATTTTTAGTGAAATTCAATATTAACACAATTAGGCTATATATGTTTCATCAACTAATCTTTTTTGTTAATTAATTTTCAAAAGGCTGAAGTGTCGACATTATCACCACGGGTGGCATTTCTGGATCACCAACGTTCTATACTGACACTAGGTAACAGCCATCTCAAGCAACGAATAGCTGCACTTGCTCAAGATAACATCTTCAGAGATGGTATATGCTCAAACTTAAATCCTCAAAGATAATGCTAATATCAAATCCATAACAAATCTTTAATCTTATGTCATAACAAATCCTGGGCCCAACCCAGCCCAACCCAGCCCATTTGGTAGCTTACTATGTAGTGTTGTATTTACGGTCTGTTTCTGAGCCCAATTTGTCTGTGTAGTTGTTTAGCCCGGGACATATATAGCATAAGCAAGCATAATTAAATAGTTGCTATAGTTTCTACCGGTGTTTTAATATTCGGTTCTTATGCGGTATGCGGAAGGCCACCGTATATTGCATATGCGGATTTTTATTCGGATTTATATATTCGAATTTTAAAATAATAATTCATATTAATTTGTATGCAAATTAAGGAAGTATCTAATAAATGATTAATTTTACATCAGAGGCCGAATATGCGACCGAATATGGAGATACGCGGTCGAATATGTGGAACTAAATATCGAATATTCGGCCAAAGATTTGACACCGCATATTGGACCGAATACTTATTTTCTATGCGGATTCCAACCGAATACTAATATTCGGCCAAATAGACCGAATTTTAAAACAATGGTTTCTACAGTAGCATTAGAGAGAGAGAGAGAGTACTTAAGAAGCATATTTGAACAGTTACTCTAGAAAAATGTGATACATATATATTTCTCTATATTGATTGTATTAACAGTAAGAACTCATTATATATGCAGCTCACCAAGAGGCACTCAAGAAGGAAGTAGAGAGGCTGAGACAAATTTATGAAGAACAAAACCTCAGGAAGAACATGGAGTTGCAGTTGTCCGGAGATCCTTCTTCTCTTTTCGAGAAAGATCTTTTCAGTTGCGAGGATGCCACTGCATTGCGCTCTACTTCATGACACATTAACAGCTTCTCAATTGAGGTTTTATGTGATTAATTTGTAATTGGCTGGTGGTATTATGATTGTGTAATTTATGTTGTCAAATTTTGCTTTCATTTTTTGTATGTCATTGTGATTTTATTTTTTTCAAGATAAATGAGGGGGTTGGGTTGAAATTTTAATTTTTTTTTTTTGTATTTTTTTTTGTTGGGAGCGAGGAGGAAGATGAATGTGGCTTATTAAAGAGCCTGTTGAGGGAGGTAACGGATGTTGCGTACCTTCTCTTCCTCTTTTTTTCGTTTCATGTTGTAGTTGCATTTTCATGCTTTTTTCGAAGGAAATGCAAGCTATATTATTTTTTTATTGGAAGTCCGTTTATATATATGTTGAGTTTTCATTTTGGAAAATTGAGCGTAATTTAATTTATTACTTGAGCCGACAAATCAATGTTATGTGAGGTGCATTTCATCCCTGCACTTCGGATCTGCATCAGTTAATAATCCAATATTCGGTTCGGGAGGCCCAGTCCAATTATTTTTTCGGTGGGCTTTATTATTGGAGTTGGACTACCCACACATAGGCCCGAAAAGCCTGTCTCAGACAAGTCGTGTATAACATTGTGAAAACTTGGGCATTATATCGAATCTGAAACTTTCATGGCTATGTGACGAAACATTTACTGCCGGTTGATACCGTGACAATTTCTTAAATGAGAGATTCATCCGAACAGTTTGTATTCATCCAAATTAGTCCCCTGACACAAATAAAACCTTTTGAAGGCCCAACTACTCTTTGATCACTCTCCTATGGTCGCTTGACTCCTCTTCCCAAAAGCCAGGTACGGTGAGGCCTTGATTTATAATAGTTAAGCTAATATCAAAACATTTGTTTCCAAGTCATCCAACAAATGTTTCAGTTTTTAAATTTTTAAAATTTAAACAGTCGATCTCAATTGTTCAACATTCAATCTATAATAAAATATATTTGGAGATCAAATTTTATATTTTTTGATTTTTTTTTAACAATTTATTAAGTTAGTTTTAAAATCGTTGTTTTCAATGATCCAGAATTTTTTCACTATTTACTAAAATCAATGATTTTAAAACTATACTAATAAATGGTAAACAAATTCCAAAAAATATAAAATTTGGTCTACAAACACATTTTAATATAGAGATCACATCTAACAGTTTGGATTGATCGCTTGGACTTTGAAAATTGAAAAACCAATTGGTTGCAATTCGACTCCGGAACAAACATTTTGATAGTAGCTAACCTCGTGTGTGTGTGTGTGTCATGGTGAGTTAGACCTTCAAGCTATCAAAATTCATATCCTCTGCATTAACACACTATTTGGGTTAATTTGTTCGACCGTGTGATAAGATTTCGGGCCAATTCAGCCCACGCTTAAAAGTCACGAGCCCTTTAATGTTAGTGCGGATTTAAATTAGACGGTCTAAATAGAAACTATTGTTGGATCAGCGATTTTCAAAGTACCTTAATAAACAGTACAAAATTCCAAAAAAATGTAAAATTTGGTCTCTAAGCACATTTTAATATAGATATCACATCTAACAGTTTGGATCGACTTTTTGGACTTCAAAAATTGAAAAACGAGTTGGTTGTACTTCGGCCGAAGTGCTACCGAAAGCATATTAGTCAATCTCTCTCTCTCTATAAGCTAGATTTATGTTTTCCTAACCAAACTAATTAAGTTAACATATGTATATATATTCAATAATAGATATTTTTGTTTTGAAACTTTGCGTTAATAGATTGACAAGTCCGCCAACTTCAAATATAACACTACTAGAATTCTAACTTTTTCCATGAACCAGAAAACGGCTATTTCCAAGGGCTTACTCATGGAAAAAGCCCAAAAATCGTCATTTCCATGCGATACCCTTGGAAATGCTACCGTTGATAATACCTTCCTTGGAAATAGCCAGTATTTCCAAGGGCGCCGTTGGAAATACCCATTTGTGGCTTTTTCCATGAGACTACTCATGGAAAAGGGCGCATGGAAATACTCTCAGATTTGGCCAGTAGATGGATTATTTCCAAGGGGAGCATCGTGGGACCCACTTCAGTATTTCCAAGGGGATTAAAGGAGGGACCCACCCGAGTATTTCCAAGGGGAGGGAATGTGGGACCCACCTTAACATTTCCAAGGGTGAGGCCCCTGGGACCCACCCCAGGCCAGCGAAAGTGGGCCCCTCCTGTCAGATATTGGCGCTATTATTTGAATGGTAGCGTGCATTTATTCCATGGATATACCCCTGGAAATACTGCCTCCTTTTTTTGGTACCAGAATGATTTAATTCGACAATCCTCCCGGTACCATCCCAGTACTTTACAATCCCAAATTCCCATTCTAAATGATAACACATCTTACAAATAGATAGTAAACACATTGAGATAACATCTTCCAAAGCATGTAATAAACTTATATCAGTAACACATTGTATCCAAAAAAAGTGAAAAATATTTCACAACACAGCAATGTGTACTTGCACACTGCTCATATACCCACTATGCTATTAACAAAAAAGCACATAATAAGTTACCCCAAATATACCCAAAACGCATTAAACTAGCTTGCTGATATGCTACAAGTTCTAAATTCACAAAAATATGAGCTTTCCAACAACAGGTCTGGTTCAATTTGAAGGTAGATTGCCCCACCATTCATCACCCCCCCTTGCAATTTCATCATTTCTAAGTGGAGCTTGACTCAAGAGTGCCTGAAATGACCCTCCATGAGGTGGTTGCATAGGAAAATGAAGACCCTATGTATTATATAAAGACAGCATGTCATATTTATTATTGTTTTTGCATGTACACCTATAAATTTTACAATATAAGCATTGGAATCACTAATTGTACCTGAAAACCAGACAGCTGCCCATCGACAACTTGCTCAGCTCCAGAATTATTTAGTTGAGCCTAAATTTAAAAATGCAGAGTGTCTAATGTTAGTGTACTTTAATTACCAATGCTTATGAGACAACCACAACAGTATCAAAAAGGCCATATGATAATTACAGAAATGCCAAATGAGATCATATGTTAATAGTTGTACCTGAATAGTGGACAAATTCCCAAGGACACCTTGCTCAGCTCCTGAACTGTTAGGTTGAGCCTAAGTTTAACAATTTGCAAGGTTTAATGTTAACAAAATATGAGTTGAAAGAAAGGTAGAACCCAAATTGGCTACAAACCCACAAGATCAGTGCATAATTAGCACTTATTCAACAACTCCTCAACTATCTGAGTAACATATTTACGGCAAAAGCTAGGACAGTAGAAGGAAAAAGTTCTTATTTATGCTAGCATAAACTGACAACACCAAACAAAATATGATTTGCATGCCACTAGAATGATATTTTATTTATGCTGCCCATTTCTTCAACTAAGGTTTAGTGGAACCTTTAGGTAAATTTAGCCCAAACTCCTAAATTAGTTTGGCAAATTTTCATTTTTTTCTAATAATTCAACAAAACATTTATCAAGATGCAAATGTGTTGAGTTCAACCAGAATTAGTTTAAGGTGACCCAAATAATACCTACTGTAAATCCCACATCAAGAAACAATCCAGTTCTATTTTCTAGTATTGCCAAAAGAGTCATATGGTATTGTTGCAATTAGTCAAGTTGGAATTACGTACCTGCATAGGAGGCATTGGTAAACGTAACCTTGTAAATAATTCTTTGAAGTACAAGTCATAAGTCTCCATTTTGCTTTTCCTCGCAGCCTCCTCCTCATCATGACGACGGTCACGGTCAGCTAACATCCTTTCTACTTCTGCCTGAGAAAACATTGTCTGCACACCATCTTCTACACCAGAAATAGAAGATGCTGTGTGGCTGGTCCTGGCTCGGGTCGCTACTGTTTGCCCCTTGTCTTGAAGCATGCTTCCCAATCCTTTCACCCTACCGTGGCATGAGCCACCAACAGCTGATAAAAACATGGCGGTCTCGTCCATGTCAGAATTGACGGGATCAGCCATCATGTCTGTCACCTTTTCCTATGAGTTGTTTGAAATTAAAGATACGAGGAAAAATGTTAATGAAAGAATGAATCAGCCCTCAGTCCTAAATAGTGCTAGTGTACTAAAACCTAATTGCCCAAATTGTTAATTTCTTAATTGTTGTAAGGTAAACTACTGTGAAGATTAATTGCTACAATTTTGTCAAAAATGCTAGTCCCAGTGGTGGGCTATTGCCTCATTTTTCCATAAATTGTTTATTTGCTTAATTGTTGTAAGCTAATTGCAATAATGCTTAAGTGCTGTCATTTTTACATAGCGGGTCATAAATAGTGTAGGTAATTTCAGAAACAGTGCTGGCCCAGAGCTTAATCACTGAAATTTTTCCATCCATTGCTAGTATAAATATGGTTTGTACAGTTGGTAGCTACTACCAGTTCCTTAGAAATAAAAACAATGCAAAGAGAGAGTGGGTATAATGCAACTTACATAAACCTCCTGTGAATCTGTGTTGGTAAAGTGTAAGGTGCTGATATCCAAATCAGGAACATCTATGCAAATCTCCTCGGTACTTGCCTCCCTTATACTGGTACCATCACCGTTTTCATTGGTATCCTCCGGTCCAGCCGCATCCTTGATGGCCTCTTCGATTCGGGCGACAACAGGAGATTTGCCACCGATTTTACGACAGTGAATATGGGCATAAAGTTGGACCTTTGATGGCTCTTTTCCTTTGCATAAGTTTGTCTCCACAGAAAAAGGAATAAACAAGCAATTGGAAAGGTCAGATGACAAACATTACAAGTGCTATTAAATTGAGAACATAAGTTTTCATGAAGCTTACCAGCATTTGATGGTGCTGGTGTGAGCTTGCTGACCCACCGTGGTGTGCCGTACGTCCCCGAGAATTGCGGTTGGCCTGGTGCTGTCTACTAACCACTTGCCAATCCTCTGTGAAGAACATGTCACACAAACCATACCAGTTGGGGTGGTTAAGGCACCAATGTGGAACCGCGGCCTTCCATGCTTGTATGTTTCTGCCAAATTTCTTCGTGCAGTTATATCTCGCCTCATGTAGCTCCTCGCTATACCTTTTGCTTGCTATGGCCTCCATAACATCACGACAATGGTCAGGGTCTTCCCCTTCCTTGTACCTAAATTTCTTCTGTAAAACATATAAGATGCACAGTATTAATAGTGGTCCTGTAGTCTAAAATTACAAAAATTCCAACTGAACTTAAATGTGTTTGACAGTTAGTGACTTATGTTGTGCTGTTGACATTTACCCTGCTTACTAAATTAATTTTCCATCAATTATCCAATTATTTTGATTTGGGACCTTGAAGGCTTATATCATTACTGTTTGCCAGTTTGTATATAACTTATGGTTCTCTAATTGAAAGAAAGGGTACCAAAAATAGAAACTTGATGTTATTCTTTGTGTCGTCATCAAAGGCATTGAAGCTCCTCATTGGCCCCGGCATAAGCTGTAGGGTAAGCCTATTTCTCAAGTAAGACGAGATTGACTATTCTGCAACAGTTCCTGCAGAGGTATTCCTGGGGGGCCGGTGAAGACATCGGGCGTTGTCTCGATGTTTTTGAGAACATAGCGGCAGATGCTTATAGCCGGGAGTTGACGGAAACACGGGCCCTCTACAAGAAAAAGTACGGGATGGATATCCCAGTATGGAGCGTATTCCCTCCTAAATGGTGCAAAAATCATGACGCCTGGCGAGGGTTGTGTGACATCTGGTCCTCTGACAAATGGGACCAGCTGTCAGTGACCAACCGCAGCAACCAAAGGGGTAAGATAGATACGCCGGTCCGCCATGTGTCTGGTTCTAGGAGTACGTACCGACACAAGTTAGCCCTGGTACGTATTTCTGCAGTTTGATTAATTAGTATTAAAAAGAACCTTATTTTTATTGACACCTACTACATAATTGTGTAATTTGCAGTCTCAGGAGAAGGGTTCGCCAGTGGAATTGAAGGAGGTTTTCGATCGGACTCACATGCGAAATACAGAGGGAGGGATGAAATACGTGACCGAGAGGGCTGAAACTGTAGCGGTCAGTGCCTGTATTTACCTCTTCTACTGCTAAATACCTAAAGCACGTACCTAAAGCAAACTGTTATAATATGCACGTACCTAAAGCACGTACCTAAATACATGTACGTACCTAAAGCAAACTGTTATGACCCATTAGTGCTCAAGTTAACTAAAACAATAAATAAATAGCACTGAATTAAGACATTAAGTGGAGAGGAAATATGGGAGGAGGCTGTACCCTCATCTACTGCTAAATAAATAGCACTCAATTAAGACACTTTTTTGGCACCAGTAGCTATACCTTCAAAGATTGCTAACTAAAACCACACTAAACACATACCTTCGTACAACTTCCCTTCCAAAACCAAACCTGACAACTAATCAGAAGATTTTATTATTTACATTCCTACCCTTTAATTTTATTTGCTTTTAATTTCGTACAACTACAGAAAGTCTATACCGACCTTCAGCAGCAGTACTGTGGTAGAAAGGAGGATGAGGAAATATGGGAGGAGGCTGTCAACGGAGAAAAGCGAGGAAGGTTGTACGGTTTTGGCAAGAGATCAAGGACTAGCAAATCCACCCGCGTCTTGGAGACAATTGAGGCCGAACCCTCGAATCCAACGAAGAGCACCGCCACATCTGCTAGTGATGTAAAGAGGAAATACTCAAAGGATGAGGTGGCAGATCTTATAGCAGCTGAACGTGCTCGGTTTGCTGCTGAGCTAGTTGCTCGAGACAAGCGGCACAAAACTGAGATAGAGAAGGTTAAAAGACGCCGTGAGTATCACGATCGATGTATTGCTACACTCTTCGACGTAACAGGCGCAACACCGCCATCTCCTCCTTGTAACGTAAGCACCTTTCCTGCCTTTGAGTAATAATTGGCTTACATTAGTATTTTCCAACCATTGGTCTTTGATTGGCAGGATTCGACAACACCAGACAACACTGCTACGGGCCAAAGCGACGGGGGGGTCGATGACCAGCAACAATCTAAGGGGAATTCCGGTGACCGAGAGGACTGTTAATTAATCTATGTTTGATAATTGTAATAGATATCTAATCAATTTATAATTTAGGATGTGTGAACTTGTGATCTTGTGTCTAATTTGGGATGTGTTTTTTTTAATTTATAATTGTGAACTACTTGTTTAATTTAGGATGTGTTTTTTTTAATTTATAATTGTGAACTACTTGTTTAATTTAGGATGTGTTTTTTTTAATTTATAATTGTGAACTACTTATTTAATTTAGGATGTGTTCTGATTTTCTCTTAAAAGATGCATCTTTGGGCAGTGGGATTTGGGTCCTGGGGGTATGTAATAACTTCAAAATTTATGCGTGCACTGGGTACGCATTTAAGAAATAGGTTGTACTCAAACAATATATTCCACTATTTCCGTAGGAATACCGCCAGAAATACTGTCACTATCCTCTTTATTACAATCGGCCCGCCATAGAGTATCTCCCTATCCTCTCTTTCTGTGCAAAATATGTCGCCACCCTCAGCCCCAGCAGAGGATCTATAGATATCCACCACGTACATCAAAGGAGTTACAATCGTCCCTCTCACAAGATCTCATCTCCCCTCTCTTTGGTTACTACATTATCCTAGGTAACTGTCATCCTAGTTTAATATGTTTAATAAATTGTGAAAAACTTACCTCTTGTGAAATTGTGCTGCTGTCTTGAGCAAATGTCCAATTCACTCTTGTGAAATTATGAAAACAACCACTGTTTTGAACAAATGTCCAATTCACTCTTGTGAAATTGTAAAAATAGCCCCTGTCTTGAGCAAATGTCCAATTCACTATAATGAACTTGTGAAAACAGCCACTGTCTCGACAAATTGTGAATTTAACAGCCTCTATTGTTAAATTGTGAAATTGTTAGAATATTGGAATTTCCCTCTCTTGATTTGATCCATTTTGTAAATAACTCAAATTTCATTTGTATAGATTGCTCATCCGATAGCCACTGATAGGGGATGGATGTATAATAGTCGGTCCAATACAGGAGGAAATCTTGAACCCGACTTTATGGCGGGTGTTACCAATTTCATTTCTTCGGCTTCCTCTAAGCCTTCAGTTGTGAATATCGATGCTAACGAAAATCAATGTATCCCGTGTCCGTGTGCAAGATGTGATAACCTATACAACAAAGATTTGGAAACCGTCGAACTCCATCTTTATCAACATGGTTTTTGCAACCTATATGATGTATGGTACAAACATGGGGAGCCACATCCGAATTCAGCTAACAACGAGCCTTTGAGTCCACCGACCACCGATCGAATGGGCGACATGGTGAGGGATGCTGCTGGTCAAGATTTCAATTGGAATGACGAGGCACCGGCGGGAGCGGCTAAGAAATTCTTCGACATGATGGAAGCATCGAAACAACCACTATGGAAATTTAACTCAGCGGGTGAAATGAAATGCGAAGCACACACCGTATTATCGGCTGTGACACATGCCATAGCCGTAAAGTCCAAACACCAGTTGAGCCAAAAATGTTTTAATGATATGTTGCAACTCATGAAAAGCGCGCTTCCGCCGGGTGAAGAAATGCCCGAAAATTGGTACCAAGCGAGGCGATTGGTTGATGGATTGGGCATGGAGGCTAAGAAAATTGACGTATGTCCCAACTTTTGCATGCTATATTACAGCGATGTGAACAAGAATAAGCAGCGGTGTGATGTATGTGGCGAGTCGAGATATAACCCACCCGGACCTAATAAGAAGGCTAAACCCGTCCCAAAAAAGCAAGTTCGTTATCTACCTATCACACCCCGATTGCAAAGGTTGTACATGACCGCATCATCTGCAAAGAATATGCGATGGCACAAGGAAGGTGTGCGTCACAAAGCCCCGATGATGGTGCACCCGGCTGATGCTGAGGCTTGGAAGCATTTTGCTGAAAAACATTCCACCTTTGCCGATGAGATTAGAAATGTTTGGTTGGGGCTCACAACGGATGGGTTCATGCCGTTCAACTCGAGTGCAGCTCCATATTCGTGTTGGCCGGTATTTGTTTTTCCGTATAACCTACCGCCGGGCATGATAATGAAAGAGGAGAGCATGTTTCTCGCGCTAGTCATCCCGGGACCGAAGCATCCGGGTCAGGACATTGATGTATGTCTCGAACCATTAATCAACGAATTGAAGGATTTGTGGTTACATGGAGCAATGACATGGGATGGATATAAAAAAGAGAATTTTGAGATGCATGCGCAACTACTTTGGACGGTTAGTGATTACCCAGCCTATGAGATGCTATGCGGTTGGGGTACACATGGTCGGTTGGGGTGCTTTTATTGCATGGAGAAGACAAAGGCCTTTCAACTTCAATATGGTGGAAAAGCAACTTGGTTCGATGCTACAAGGTGCATGTTACCTCTGAATCACCCGTTCCGTCGAGATAGGAAGAATTTCATAAAAGGTAGAGTCGAGAATGATCTGCCACCACCGAGATTGACGAGAGAGCAGCTACTAGACATAGTGAGTTTGATCCCGGATATTAAATGGGGTAAGCAAGGAAAATTGAAACAAATTTCAGGTTATGGCGTTACTCACCATTGGCAAAAGAAGAGTATCTTCTGGAGTATACCGTATTGGAAAGATAATTTGTTGCAACACAATTTAGATATGATGCATTTGGAAAAAAATTTCACAGAAAATGTGCTATACACGCTTTTAAGCATAGGTGGTAAAACCAAGGATAATGAAAAAGCAAGGAAAGATTTGGCTCTTTATTGTAACCGTCCTACCCAGCACCTAATCCCAGTAGACAACAACCCAGGAAAAATGAAAAAACCAAAGGCCCCTTTTGCACTCTCTTCTGAGGACAAGATGATTGTTCTAACATGACTCAAGGATGTAGTAAGGTTTCCAGATGGCTACGCATCCAATTGGTCAAGGTTGGTTAACCTTACCACATCCACCTTTACTGGGCTAAAAAGTCATGATCTACATGTGTTCATGGAGCGCCTCCTACCCGTTGCTTTTCGAGACTTTGTCCCGGATGCGGTATGGGATGTTTTATGTGAGATTTCGGCGTTCTTTAGAGAGATTTGTGTAAAAGAAGTTGATCCAAACCGTCTTGCAAAATTAGAAGCTGATTTTGTTGTCACAATGTGCAAGGCGGAAAAAATATTTCCGCCGGGTTTCTTCAATTCAATGGAGCATCTTGCGTTGCATGTAGCATATGAGGCTAGAATGGGTGGGCCGGTTGCGTCTCGATGGATGTTTCCATGTGAAAGGTTTGTTGTCGTTTCGAATTTCTTCTTAATTTACATAAAGAATCACTAATCTTAGTATATAACTTCTATTGCTATACCATAATGTTTTATGAAGGCCCAAGTCAATTAACCGTTTGTAGCATTTACAGGCGTAACAAAGAACAAAGGATGAGAGTCACAAACAAGGCACGTGTTGAGGGTTCGATCGTAGAGGCTACAATTGCCAAGGAAATTGGTACATTTGCTAAAGATTACTTTGCCGAAAAATCAAACATTGGCCAAGGAGTGGAAACAAGTAACCGTTCGGCGGGAAAACTTTCGATATTCGATACTCCGAACCGTCTCATTGGCAAGAAAACACGAATGCCTCTCTCTCAATCCGATTTTGATGCTGCACACGCTTATGTTATCCTCAATTGTCCGGAGATATGTGAGAAGTACATGGGGTACAATCCTATAAATTTTCTTTTTGTATTTCAAAATTCCTAGTAAATCCAATCAAAATATAAGTTAATGACATATTACAATTAATATGCAGAGAGTTTGATACATGCATGCTCAACAACGGAGTAGCCGCAAGCCCGTTACATCTCCCAAAAATTCGTCAAGAGGGTTTCGCAACTTGGTTACGTAAAAAGGTAATAAATTCTCGTGATGAAGACGATTACTACATAAGAATGGTGGGAATCATGCCTACCAAAAAAGCTTACTTCTACGAGGGGTGCGAAGTCAACGGGTATCGGTTTCACACAAAAAAGTATGGCCAAACCATATCATCTAAAAGTAGCGGGGTTTGCATTAAAGGAGAGTGGGACGCAAACAACACACAAATCGATTACTATGGAATCCTCCAAGAGATCATTGAGCTACAATATGATGCCCACACGGTACTTCTCTTTAAGTGTGATTGGTTTGATATAATAAACGGTGTCAAGGTGGACCGCAAACATGGTATTGTTGAGGTTAAGCATACTTCTCGCCTTGGAAATTACGAGCCGTTTGTATTGGCGGCTCAAGCAACACAAGTATGCTACCTACCTTATCCATCGCAAAAGGCCGAAAGACACCAATGGTGGGTGACAATGAAAACAAGCCCGAAGTCGAGATTTCGTTCCAAGGGAGATGATACAAACATTGAATTTTACCAAGACGAAAGACCGGATAATCCGATTGAACCAACAATTGGAGAAGACATTGATTGGGAGGGTATGGTCATTCGAGAAGACGAATTCGAGCTAGTGACCGATGAGATGAACCTTCCACCGCCAACATCAAATGAACCATCGAGTTTGGCGAGGGATGGAAACAACATGGAGGAGGGTGAGAATGTGGATGACATAGAGCAATATGATGACATGGAGCAAGATGACGAAGAAGATGGCTTACACTCCGATGATCCGGATGAAGAGTATTAATTGGTAAATCAACATACAAATGTGTTAATTAGGTTTTTCATTTCAATTTACTATACATTTTACTAATCCGGCTTGCTTCATTTTGGTCAAATGCCTCTATAACATTGTTCTCTCTTTCTTTTTTTGTAATAGGTATCACCTTAATTTTGTGTTGCTTGCATTCAAAGAGAGATTATGTATTGCTTGTATTTGTCACCTTAATTGTGTATCTAAATTAAATAGAAATATGTCTTGTTATTGGTAAGGACCTAAATTTTATGTTTTCAATTGTATGAAGTTTCATTTAAAATATCTCAATTAAATACTGGTTGCTTACTGCTGTGATTTTCTTTTGTTGAAAATTTAAAGGGGCATCTCAAATAAACAGAAACACTTCTGTTTCCAGGAACTAAGCTTTTCCAACGGTAGTCTCATGGAAAAAGTGTCTAACTATAAAATAATATAATTGAATCAATAAAACATTTCCAAGGACATTGTGTTTAGCATTTCCATGAGCCTCCCTATAAAATAATATAAACAGACATACCAAAACATTTCCAAGAGCAATGTGCTCCACCATTTCCATGAGCCTCACAATAAAATAATATTAACAGACATAACAACACATTTCCATGAGTAGTCTCATGGAAATAATATGTCTCACAGCTTCCACATTATTTCCATGCGCTGGGGGTTAGGTATTTCCAAGGGCTGTCAATAAAATATAGCATTCTGTCTGCAAAAGTTTTTCCAAGGGTGGATAATAGCCATTTCCAAGGGGAGACAGTGTGCATTTCCATGCGCTGATATTTCCATGAGAATACCGTTGAAAATAGTTGAATGTGTCAGCAAACCCGATTTTATTTCCAAGGGCCCTTCCTCCCCTTGGAAATAGGGTATGCTCCCCTTGGAAAAAGTTGAAATTCTAGTAGTGTAACAAGCCGAATTAGAGCAAATAACTGCCGGATCAAGGTGACGGGAGCCTAAATAGTAACAGATTTACTTGGCGGGATGTTTTTTGCGCTGAAAGCCTGAAACACGTAATAATCTTCACTGACTCATGGAATTGGCTGAATCAACGAGATAGATTCAATTGCTGTCAGATAACATTTTTGTAAAATCCCGCAGGTATCCTCACGTCCATCAGGCCGGCCGGATTGATAGAAACCGTCCCCGATCGGACGATGTTTCGAACCGTTTTCTTTTGGCCCACATTGTTTGTTACCGATCATGGCCATTTGTGACCGTTATGCCTCCATTCTATGCCTACAACCGGGTTGATAGAAAATGCGTTCTCCGGTTTCTCACCCAGAAAACGAACTCTGTTCTGATCATTCCATTCTATGCCTATAACCTGTTTGACAAAATTCCTCGAATAATTTGAGATGGTACAGAGATCAGACCAAGGTCAAAAGGTAAAGTGCGGGAAGTTCCACCAATAATATGTTTCTGTGAAAACCCAATCGAATGGGGGGGGACTCAGATGGATATCTGATGGCAGAGGAACCAAGAAGATTTGTTTCTGTATCAGGGGAGGCTTGATGTCTTGTGCAGTTAGTTGAGTTAGGAACTGTGATGTTGATGATGAATTGTATGGGTTTGGGTCAGTGAGTAATGCTCAGTTCAGGTGATGTTTGTTTAGTTTTCTAAGGGTCGTTTTGTAGTAAACGGGGATGCAATCTTGATGCTGTGTTTGGAGGGCCAGCTACGTACCTTGATGAGGCTTGTTTGATTCTGGTAAATAGTTGGTTTGTTTTGTCTGGATCTGAAAGGTTGCGGGATTTTGTGTTAAGAGAATGAGGTTAATGACATTTTATTTGCTTGATTTGCAAGCAGAGTGGGAGATTGCTTCATAGTGGGAACCATTAATGAAGTTAGTGCAGATGCAGGGCTTCCCATTCTAGAGGTTTCTAATTTGTAATGATGGTTTTTTTCAGATTTGTTAACCGTATTTAGTTAAGTTTATTGCAAAAATACAGGGTATTCTGACATAAATTTATGTTATCTATTTCTATATTGATAGTTGTCATAGTTAAGTACTCTCAATTTCATGTATGGCATGTTCGTTTCAATTGCATCTTCAAGTTTAATTGTTTGACAACAATCAAAAAAAGTTTAATTGTTTGACAGCTTCAATTGCACCTAGCATATAGGACAAGTAAACTATATGCAAGTTGATTGATATAGTACTATAGATTTTAGATTCCTGGAGACCTGGCTTTATCTCTAATTTAAATTAAAGTCAATAATTTGACAACTTTTATCTCTTTCTTCTTGTCATTGAATTGACAGAACTCTGTGCCATACTTAACTTCCCTTTTACATGTATATTGCACCCTTGATTTGGAGCAATTAAAAGACACACAAAAAGTCAGATCAATGTTCTTCCAAAAAATAAAGTTAATTTCTTTCATATTTTTTCATTTTTGTTGTTGCTCTCTCCTACAAGCTACTCAAGCCACAATCCCCATTGGTGCAATCACGAATCCAAGTACATGGATTGGGAAGGAGCAAAAAGTTGCCATTAAGCTAGCAATTGAGAACTTCTCCACTAGTGATTCTGATCTTCTCCTTAATGCAACTGATCTCAATGGTACTGACAGTTTGCAAGGCATTTCAATTGGTAAGTTTTGCTTATCTTTTCGAAGTTATACTTCCATTTATAAACCAAAATTTATTTATGTAAGTATGAGTGGGTCTATTACATAAATATTAATTTGTATCTCGGTCAAGATTCAAACTGTCATGATAATCATGATTTTCATATCCAATAGTGGATATATGCCAGTAAATGTGATCTACATACTAAATCTTAAAGGTACTAAATTTTATCATGTCTTAGAATTTTTACTATTACTAATTTTCCAGAATTTTGAAAGATCTGCACATATTTATATATAGAGTAAGTCTTAGGTACTATGGATAGCATAAGGCATTCCATGCTATTGTCTCAAAAATCCATCGTATAAACGTTTTTACTATTTTCAAACTTCGATCTAAGTAGCTCAGTAAATTAGTTATATAATGAACTTGTAAAATACAAGTTTTTACTATTTTTTATGATTTATGAAAGATGGCAAAAAAATGGCCTGAAATATTGACAGTTTTCTTTTATTTTTAAGCTATTTTTTCCCATATTTCATAAATCATAAAAATAGCAAAAGAGTTCCAAAAAAGTAAAAATTGGTGTACTACAAGTTCATTATATAACAAATTTACTGAGCTACTTAGATTGAAGTTTGAAGTTTATACGATAGGTTTTTTGAGGCAATAGCACGGAAGGCCTTGTGCTATCTATAGCACCTAAGCCTTACAATTCTAAAGTACTCTTTCAAAAATCCAAATAGTAAAAATATTAAATGTAGAAATAATTTGTATTTTACAAATTTTGATATGTAGATCACATTTAGTGGTTTGGATTGACTGTGCAAATATTTTAAAAATAAAATATGATTTCGACGTTTAGCATATATTGGATGAAATTCTAATGTTAGTACTTAGTAGTTTAACAAGGTGATTGTCAATATTAGTTGTCGATGCAATCAGTTATAGAACCTAATCTCTTAGTATAAATTATGATTCTGGTCCAATTATTTCCAAATTAGAACTTCTATACAATGTTCAGTTGGTCAGGCCTTCGTGCTTCTGATTGATTCTTGCTAGCTGGGACATGAAATTACTTGAAAAACATAACATTATATTTTTAAATATATATGTCACTGGAGCTTTCTTTTGTTTAATGCAATTGGAATAGAGGGCAATCATTAACTTTAGAGTAGTTATCTACACCAGCATTAAACTTTAGAATTATCATTTATTAAACTATTAGCTCTTTTAAAAATGTCACTTGAAAATGGGAGACCTTGACTTTTATACTTCTAATTTGTCGTAGAAAACCCCCCTCCCTCCCTCCCCCCCCCACCCCTCCCCCCCTCCTCCTTATTTTCATTCTGAAAAAATTAAATCATCATGTTTGAACTTTGAAGATCTTTACATGTAATTAACAACTAAAATACCATATCGCTTTTTACTTGTCTGAAACAGCTGAAACTTCATCATATATACATTTGGTCAGCTTAACAGATGGTGTCATTCTTTGCAAACACACACACACACACACACACACATTACAAGTAGAACAAAGATAATTCTCGTAGAGTAATTCTTCAAAAACTTTAATGTGCTGCCATAGTTGCAATGATGTTGTACGTAACTATGGCATGCAATCTGGTCCATTTGATTTGAATCAATCATGCCAGATCTGGCCACAGTGGAATCAATCATGCCAGATCCACTGTGGCTCAGTTCAGGTGGCATTAGTTATTACACCGATTTGTTATTCAGAAGTCCTAATAAAAGTTCCATAATTTAACACAAATAATGATAGATTTACGAGTTCTATTATTTTGCATTTTGTTATTCTGACAAAATTCTTATATGTAGCCCAAGGTCTCATCCAATGGGGAGCTAAGGCTATCATAACCACAGGAACATCACAACAAGTTCTTGTTTCCGGAACCATTGCTAATGGAGCCAAAACCCCAATCATTTCTCTCATGCCTTCCTCTATTACTGGACCATTCGCTTTCCAAATCTCATATTCACGAGGAGCATTCGTGCGCTGCATTGCCGACTTTGTCAAACATCACGGCTGGCCAAAAATCATCACAATTTTCGAGGATGATGCCCTCTTCTTGGCCTCAAATACCAATTTGCTACTGAGAGAGGCCCTCAGAGACATCAGATCCAATCTTGAGTATCATGCGGTCTTTCAACCGCAGAACTCTGTGTCTGATTTAGAACGGATAGTGGAGGCAGAGTTGCGCAAAATGATGCAATATGAATCTACGGTGTATATTGTACTTCATAGCTCAGAGGGTCTTGCTCTGACTCTCTTCAAGAAGGCAAAAGAACTAAATATGACTAGCCCGAGATACGTGTGGGTCTGTGGTGATGACATTACCGACCTATTGAACTCAACCTTATCATCAACCTTTATTGCAAATAACATGCAAGGTGTTGTGGGAATCAAATCTTATATCAATGAGTCTGTTGAATACCAAATATTCTTTTCAAAGTTCCAAAAAATGTTTGCAAGTGATTATGGAATGAACAACAGAAGTTCCTTTAACCCAGGAGTGTATGCTGTGAGAGCATATGATGCAGTGCATGCACTATCTCTAGCTTCAAATGAATCTATAACGAAGAATATTGCACTTGCAGAAGCTCTATCCATGGTCAATTTTGAAGGGCTCAGCAGTACAATAGTGCCGAAAAACAGTACCCTTGATAACAGAAAAATGAAAATTTCCCATTATCAGATTTTCAGTATTGTTGGGAAGACTTATATGAATCTGGGATTCTGGCACGACAATGCTGGTTTTGATCCTGGCATGAAAGATCTTAGTTGGTTGTATGGGTCAATTGGAAACCAGGATGCAATGAAGCCAGGTGGGTTGAGGACACTAAGGGTTGGAATACCAGCTAAACCATTTTGGGAAAATTTTGTGAATGTGGAAAATGATTCAACCATAAATTGTAGTGCTGAGGTTGATAATAGCGCAGTGTCTGGATTCTGCATCGATGTTTTTACCGAAGTTCTCAGCTTTCTGAAGTATAATATAAGCTACCAGTATGTTGCCTACACAACCGAACCCAATTACCAATGCAATGTAACGACATACAATGACCTTGCTAACCTGGTTCACTTCCAGGTATAAAGTGAAAACCTTTCTAATTTGACTTGAGAAACTTGGACACTTTTTCTTCTATGTAATATAAATACCCGTTAACTGAGATACTATTTTTCAAGATGACACAAAACCATTTCAACTGGTATAAAGACCCATTATATGAAATGAACAGAATTTAAGTAATCTCTTTATTGGATAATAAATTTAAGAAATAAATGCATGCTATCTATTTGATTATTTTTTTTTTTTTCTAATTTTGTTCTTACTTTGTGAAAAAAAGTTTTAAGTTTGTACATTCCTGCAGAAAGTTGATCTTGTGATTGGAGATGTTACTATTGTCAGTAATCGGACAAAGAATGTTTCTTTTACCCAGCCCTTTCTTACATCTGAGCTTGTGAAGTTGCTCTACACAGAAAGCACAGACACCAAATGGTCGCCAATAAAGCCATTTTCTCGTCCTCTGTGGATATGTATCGGGTGCATTTTATTTGGGTACATATTTCTAGTTTGGTTATTAGAGAAAAATGTTGATGGAGCTGATGAAGATTTTCGTAGCCCAGCCCCAATATGGAAACAAATTGCTGCCTCGATTTGGTTACTATGCAACTCTGTTTTTCTCAAAATTGATGAAGGTATGTAATGTAAAAAATGCTATTGATAAGTATCAAAAATTTGATTTTTTAAATTTTAATCATAGTCATAGTTTCTATCTTCGGGTATAATAAATTGAATTTCTCATTGCTCTTTCCCTTTGCTTTAGGTGTTGGTAGCTACCATACAAAGATAGTATTGTTGTCGTGGTTCCTACTAGTTCAAGTATTGCTGAGCAGCTTCACCGCAAGCCTTAGTTCAATTCTAGTGAATGAAAAACTATACCCCGATGATGATAACATGAAGATTGGGTACAATCCTCAATCATTTGTACGTGACTACCTACAGTCTAATTTTAACTACAAAACTGAGAATCTTGTCCAGATTGGTACACGCGATGAATATTCATTAGCATTTAAAAACAAGACAATTAATGCTGCTCATCTCGAGCTGCCATACCTTCGTGTTTTTCTCTCAAAACACAGAGATTATGCCATACATGGAGAATCAAGGACACTCGGAGGTTTTGGATTTGTAAGTCATTTACTTCTTCTTACATTTCTGTGACTATATATATGAAATACAACATGGAAACTGTAATGAGGAAGCATATTTGGTTCTTACAACATGGAAACTTTTAAACGATTGATGTATAATATACTAATTCCTGTGCAAAACTAGCTAGATGTATTCCTTTGATAATCCATATAGTTTGCTCATTGATATACAAAATATATAAGACTTAATTAGAATGCATTCAAGATTGTCTAACCTGGATTTCCTTACAAATGAAAAATGGGCTGTTAAATATCATAAGTAAGGCTAAAATTTCATTTCAGTAAAAAGTAAAAATAAATCAAATGCATAGTGGTTAAATATAATGTATCACGTACATTGCCAATTCAGAAGATTTTGGAAATCAGATGGCCATGTGGGCTCCAAAGACAACACTCATGTTCTCTGGTTATCCCAGACATTGGTTCAAGCTGCACTTTATTTACTTCACTTATATTCATTGTCATTTAAGTGGGCTGAAAAACTGGTCATGTTTTGTTTGATCAATTGAGCTGCAATGGTCCTTGTTTCCTTAAAATAGAAAGAAAAGAGAAAATAGTGATTCAGATTCGATCACCGTTTTTATTCCAAAGAACAGAAATATAAAAGGAACCATATGCAGTTCCTACTATAAATCGTGAACCAATCCCTAAAGCTAACCCCTGTTACAGGAGCTTATGATAGTTAATTTGGAAAAATCAATGACTCTTTAGCAATTAAGTTGTTGGATGTTTCTATTAAATTTCATTACATAACAATCAATAGTCAATAATATATCTCATTTTCATTTTTATTTTTATTTTGGGAAGGAAATTAATTAATGCTAGCTGATTAACATACTTCTTTTTTTCTATCTTTTTTTTGTTGTGCCTAGGTCCTTCCCAAACGGTCTCCCCTAAGAGATGATTTATCAACAGCCATAATGAGCCTACAAGAAAATGGCACGATCATGCAACTTCAGAAAAAATGGTTCCAAACGAAATTATTTCAGAAAAACAAGAGTAGACAAAGCAAGTTAGAACTTGCCAACTTTGAATATTTTTTCATGCTTACAACGGGCATTGCTGTTCTTACCGCTCTTCTCAAGTGGACAAGTGATCTCTGGAAGTTTATTAGATCCCATTTATTTCGTTTTCAACCGAGCCGTCAAATTTTGAATTTAATGGTTCAGTTTTTTGGTTTTAATAGTTTAACCGGTTGAACGTTTTAATTATTTCAGTTTTTTATATTTGATTCGGTTTAATGCATGTGTCTTATTTCGGTTCAACCAAACAAATTGAAACTTGACATTTACTTGAATTACTTCAGTTTTTTATGTTTAGTTTAGTTTAATCTCTCTTATTTCAGTTCGACCTATATATATTTTGTTTTATGTTTCTATGATTATTAATAGTATTTGTGTATATATTAAGTTATGACCTTTTGAAATTTAATAAATTTTATTTCGGTTCTGTCACGTCCCGGCAACAGGACGGACAACCCGCCGCGCTCATCCGCGCAAGGCGATTCATTCATCATACACAATCAAATATATACATAAATTACCAATGATATAGACAAGAGCCACATTACCTAAATAAATTTACATGCAATAAACAAATTGGAACAAACCTGCTATGGTATAAAATAAGCAAACAAAATACTATAGCAGATTTATTTGAGGCAAATAATTTACTCTGTGGCAATCCCGCAAATCTTCAAGTTCGACATCTTGTTTCCGAATATCACGCTTTGTACCTGGAACCCACAAGGTGGAAATGTGAGAGATTGAAATCTCCCAATGCGGTATTCAGTTCCAGTCGAGTTATCCCCAGATCCGACCAACTGAAACTTAAATAGCACCGAGAAAAAAAACAATATAGACTACAACAACAATCTAAGAGTCAAAGAATCCAAGTTATAACTATAATCAGTCAAGCAACATAAACTGAAATTTACCTTATGAAAAAGTGAAGTATTGCAAAGAAAATGAGCAAGCCAGAAAAATAATTTATAGAAAAATATCTATCCAACAGAATATAACTTCATAATATGAAATGCATATATATCATAATTAACAATGCACAATTAACAATTAATCATGTCCAATGCACAACAATTTATATTTACTTAGTAGGGGTAATACCATAGTATGATGGGTAAACCACACGGAACTTTCCACACCTCGATCATGCGCTACAGGTGGAAGCGCCTACATGATCCGATCACGCGCTACAGGTGGAAGCGCCTACGTGATCGACTAAAAATTTCAATTGGTTTTAAGTCATGCGCTACAGGTGGAAGCGCCTACATGACCCGATCACGCGCTACAGGTGGAAGCGCCTACGTGATCAACTGAAATTCACAACTGGTTTCTAAGTCATGCGCTACAGGTAGAAGCGCCTACATGACTTCGATTATGTGCTACCCGAATAATGGCGCCTGCATAATCCTCACATTTCAGAATTAAGGTTCAAGCATGCGCTACAGGTGGAAGCGCCTACATGCTTGAAGGTTACCCACCATGTTTACCGTTTTGGCCTACAACTTATCAAAGATTTTACTTTAAAAATTCACTAAGTTCCGACAAATTTCATTTACAACAATCTCATATTCAAACGATTCACTTCAGACATGCCACACTTAATATCACAACTTTTCCAAGAACAACTTAATCTTGCCTCATGCGAGTCATGCCATTTCAAACTTGCAACAAAGTAATTAACTATAGTTCATAATGAAGCAACCACACTAGCAAAATCAAGCAAGCAAACAATCGACAATGCATAACATGTATTCAAAGTTCCTAGTGGATCCATTTAATACCCATTTGACTTTTCCTTAAAAATTTAACGCCTAGGACTAGCTCGTTTTATTTCAGAAATATTAATGGGAAAATATGTTCATTGATTGATAATATATATCTACTTTTTATACCATGTCATTTCAAGTCCTAACCAATACTTTATGTACCCCCACCACAATACTAAACAACCTACAAGTAATAACAAATATTTCAAAACCACATGCTAAACCAATATTATGTTCCATCTTCAAAATTAAGAATTTCCCTCCTGTCCCCTTATGTATATGATGACTCTAACCCATGGTTCAAATCTAAATTCTAAATTTAACATTATACATTTCAGATTTTTGCTATAAAAGATATGATCATTCATATTTATGCTTCAATCTAAAACAAATATGACACTAACACATACTACAACCATATGCTCCCAACTAAACTCTTAAAGTAATGCCACAATTCATTTCTAGATATTATATTCATGCTCCATATGACTAATCATGCATTCAATTTATGCAATTCAAAGCACGATCAATAACTTAACAAAAACTATTTAGCAATCGAGCAAACAAGCAAGCAAAAACAACAAGCACTGAAATCGACAAGCAACAACAATAATATAAGTTAGAGGAATATGAGAATAACTCGAAATCCGCACCTTAGCACTGTCGAGACGATAAAATCAGCGAGTTGCTACGGTGTGGACATATTGGATAATCCTTCTTACTCCAGCTACGAAGAGTCCATGTCTCTTACGAATTATCCAAATGGGTTAAAGCGGCAATCAACACCCGGGAGAGAGAAAGGGAGCAAGCAACATCTTAACAAGCTAGCTCTATTGGTTGCGATCTTCTACTCCGTCTTGCTTTCCACCACGACCACTGCACGTTCAACTCTCGATGACACCAAGGACCACCTCCTCCTTCGTCCTTCCTGCTGCAAGGCTACCGACGCCACCATTTTAATTCTCCCCTCTCATCTTTTCTTTCTTTCTTTTTCCTTTTTAAATTTCCGATATCTCCAATATTCGTGGGCGGCTTTGACAAGAAAACAAATTAATAGAATATGGGGGCAAAAAGAATAGATTTTGGAAGGAAGAGAATGTGTAAGAGACCTTTAATTAATTTAGGTGAGTGGCGTACAGGTGTTGGTCTTTTGGAGTGAAAGATTATCATTGAATTCTATTAAATAAATTAGCTTAGAGAAAAAAAACAAAA
This sequence comes from Carex arenaria, assembly GCA_964058825.1. Lineage (NCBI taxonomy): Eukaryota > Viridiplantae > Streptophyta > Magnoliopsida > Poales > Cyperaceae > Carex > Carex arenaria. The sequence continues at coordinate 282,938 of CAXKVW010000238.1, forward strand.
TAAGTGGATTAGGTGAAACAAGTACATGACACGTGTCTTTACCTTCATATATAATTGGGATATTAAATTATCTATTATATATAACTTGACTTCAAAATATTAATGAAGTTTATCTCAATTCACAGGATGCTACAAATAATTTTAAATAGTTTTCCCAATTTGGTTTACAAAAGTTCGAGGTGAGTTCGAACATGTTACGGTATTTTTAGGATTCCAAATTTAATTGTTCCTATGTTTTAATAGTCTATTAATTACAATTACAAAGGTTCAAAAATATATTTGACAATCTAAATTGTAATTTAAAGCGCACTTTACTTAGATAAATCTCGAAGTGTTTGAAAACTGGAATGTTACAGGTTCAACCAAATAAACTGAAATTTAGTTTGATTTTTCCGGTTAGGTTGTTATTCAATTGATAAGTTTTATTCGGTTGATTTTGTTATTTTGTTTAAAACTGACTAAAATTTTAGTTTGACTATTTTAATTCAGTTTTCAATTTTTAATCGAACAAACAGTTTGAACACCCCTAGACGAGGTTAAGAAATTGTGCGGATCTGTGGCTCCTCTTGGACATGCCTAGAAGTTTGAGAACTACAAGAAGTTTGTTTTTCTGAGGAAAAGATTGTTGGCTTCAAAGCACACACTACATAAGTTGGAAACGCTATTAGTTGTCATGCCATGAATATTAATGTTTTCTTAGAGCTTGTTGATCTGATGTGTGACAGTTCATCAAATGTTTGTGTTATTGTGTCGATTCCTCACATAAAAGTTGACATTGATATCTATAATTAGAGTTCTAAATAACACGCTATAGTGGTATGGAACTATCGGCACTATAACAGTGTAGTATGGACATAACACTATTTTTTAGTCATTCCGTTGTGATGTGATAAACTCTATTTAAACCTCTGTCTAAAATTAATAGTCTGTTTTTTACGACCAACACAAAATCTTAGTTGTCAGTGTCGTTTTCGGAATGGACAACCGACACTAAAAATTACTAAACTATCAGTGCCTTGAGGTCACTATAGGAAAAACAAAATATTCTATAAAGGCGTGCTCCAGATGAGGTTACGTGGAGGGAGGAGAACGGCAAATCTACTGTGCGGAGGTGAGAGCTTGCCAAACCGCACTTGACTGGGTGAGGTCACGTGCTCCAGAAGAGGTAATCGGAGATGGAGCAGAGGTTACGCGTTATCGTTCGGAGGTTACGTCACGTTGATTTTTGGCGAAATCTGTCATCCCAAATCAGAGTGTAGCTTCTACTGTTCGGTGGGAAAGTCGTTCAATTCACCTCCCTCCTTATCCCTTCCTCTTCCTCTACGAGCTCCAGATCTGGAGCACAGCCTAAGGAAGAAACTAAAAACATTAGTTGGACTGTATGTTATATTTACGACCCACATTGAAATCGATCTGTGCTCATATTTTTGCTCGCAGCTATAAATTATTATGCCTATTCAGCCATCCATTGCTTTAATGGGTTGCGGGAGAGGTTCATGATTAATGTATAATTAATGATGCATTTCAATCTGACAGAAACGCTTACGCTAATGAGATTTGGAATGTGTTAAAGTTTATGTTTGATTGGGTTTTGTTAAACAGATTTGTGTTTCTCTAATTTATTAACTTTTTTTATGAACTTGAAACAATTAATTTCATCTAGTTAGATATAACATTCATAAAAAAATGGTTATGAAGTATCAAACAATTTGTTCCTCGTTGATCGGATTAATTGTCAAAATTGCTCATTAAAATTGTACTCGCAAAAGTTGGTGGTAGGGAGCAATGAATATTTTTTTCTGTCTGTCGTGGTTTTAAAAAAATTTCAAAGGACAAAAATTAACATTTTTAATTTATAGGACTTAGCCTCCCTTTCCACCTTCCCTATATATGCCTCTCAACTTACTAAACTAAACTAAAGATAGATATATATATATATATATATATATATATAGAGAGAGAGAGAGGGGTTGGCTAAGCTCAAAACGTTTGTTCCTAGCCTCAGGAACAAACGATTCGGTTATCTGATTTTCAAAGTCCAAACGGTCGATCCAAACCGACAGATATTTAATCTATATTAAAATGTGCTTGGAGACCAAATTTTACATTTTTCTGAATTTTTTTACTATTTATTAAGATGGTTTGAAAATTGCTGTTTTTATTAAAATTCTACATCATTGAAAAACAGCGATTTTCAAACCATCTTAATAAATAGTAAAAAAATTCAAAAAAATGTAAAATTTGGTCTCCAAGCACATTTTAATATAGATTAAACATCTGTCAGTTTGGATCGACCGTTTGGACTTTGAAAATCAGATAACCGAATCATTTGTTCCTGAGACTAGGAACAAACGTTTTGACCTTAGCCAACCTCTATATATATATTATAAAATATTTTGAAAAGGAGGACAGACAGAAAGAAGAAAAAAAAATTGAGGAGCAACTTGCTTGTATTGTATATCATATTTCTTTGTATTTTTTGGCGAAACCACCAGTCAGCTTCTTTAATACGTATAAATTGGCTCAGTCAAATAAATTATAGTCAACACGCGGTATCAATTTCAAAATTGTTTCTGGAGTTTGTTTTTGCACTATCAATATTGATAAAATTATAGGAAACCTAGCTGCTCTTATATATAATTTGAAGACAAGATAATAGCATACGTGCGTTGATTAATTAAGCAAACCATGGAAAGAGGTTTCTTAAGTCTCTTCTTATTTTTGTTCCTCATTCCATTCCAGAACACAATAAGGGCACTGACAGTGCCAATTGGTGTAATAACAAACCCAAATACACGGATAGGAAGAGAGCAAAAGGTGGCAATACAGCTTGCGGTAGAGAAATTCTCTAATCACACCCTTCTTGCCGGTGTTGTAGATCTCAATACAACAGACCCCTCTCCAATGTATTCATACGGTATGTGCTGCTTTATTCAGAAATTTGCTTATCATATAAATGTTCAGAACTAGTTAAAAGAAAGTGCATGACCACCAACTGTATGATTATAGAAATGCCTTTTTTTCAATAAAATTTTTTAGACATCCTATATTCACTACTACAAAAACACAGTTTGTACTCGGACGAAAAATAATGGAGCTACACCGATTTAGAATTGTGTACAATATTGGGGTGTAGGAATGTGCAACCATTTACACACGGATAATTATCTGTGTACGATTATACTGATTCTACACGGATTATTCATAAAGACCCGTGTGGAAAATCTCCCACAGTCATCTCATCGCAAGAGAGCTACATAGATTTTTAACTTAATATCCGTGGAGGAATACTCTTCCTGCACGGATATTAACTAAATATCTGTGTAGCTCTCTTAACCTTCCTACACGGATATTAATTAAACAATCCGTGTAGGAAGGGATTCCTACACGGATATTTAATTAATATCTGTATATGAAGAGTATTCCTACACGGATATTAAGTTAAAAAACTGTGTAGGAAGGTTATGAATTACTAATATTTTATTCTTACCTCTTCCTACACGGATTTTATTTAAATATCCGTGTAGGAGTGTCCAATTTTTTTTTTGGCTAGCCAATAATATATATTTCAGATTAAATATACATAGTAGGGGTGCACAAAAAGCTCACGACTCGAAATTCGGTTCGGAATCAATTTGGATTCAACTCGCTAATAACTCGGTTCGGAACTGACTCAAGTCAAAACTGACTCGAGTTTACTGACTTGGTTAATTTATAAGTCGATTCCAAATCATCTCCAACTCGGTTCAGAATCGACTCGGTTGGACTCGCCAAACCCTAATTCATATATTCCTAATTTCTCTACATATAACCTTTCCCACTAAGCTGCAAAACCTTATCAAAATATTAACTACTCAATTATTAAAACATTAGAAATTTAGCAAAACTTGCTCAATAATCTCATTTCCTGTATGCATCTTCTTGATACTGTTAAATTATTTAAATTTGTTAAATTTTGAGCAATCTGCAATATATGAATAGAAATAGAGAAGAAAGAGGAAGAGAAGTAGAGAAAAGAATTGTGCACTGTTTTGTTAGACTTTTTTTTTGTAATATGTTTGGTAATTTGATAAATTTATTAGACTTTGTAATATTCAGTAATTTGGTGAACTTTTGTACTATTTCTTTTAATTGTGTGTTATTTTGATAAACAATGTACTATTTCTTTTGTTAGAATTAAATTAGATTATCTCACTATATATGTACTATATTATGAGTCATGAGTCGACTCAGTTCGACTCGAGCTTTTTGCGAGTTGATTCCAAATCGGGGTTTCTGACTCGAAACTGAATTATCAACTCAGACTCAACTCGGCTCATGTGTTTGTGAGTTGAATCCAAATCACCCTCAACTCGGACTCAACTCGGCTCATGAGCAGCCCTAATACATAGTCTTTTGCAAAAATAAATACATAGTCTTTTGCAAAAATAAATAGATAGCATTTTGTATATACATATAGCCTTTTGCAATATATATACACACATAGCTTTTTGTACATGCAATCACATGTGATTCAACATATAACATACACTCTTCAAGATCCAATACAATTTTTGTATAAAAATTATGTCCTCACCACTTAGTAACCATGTAATCAAAAGGTTTGGCCCAATTTTGGATTTAGAGTTTAGGGTTTAGGGTTTGGCTCAATTTTGTTAGTTCTCAAATACTCAAAAATGTTTAGCCTTCAACAATATAACATATATTTTTTAGTCTTTAATCTCATCAATAGGTATCTATGCATACTGGATTTCAGATTCTAGAAATTTACTGTAGAGAATCTTAGATGAACCTTTTTTTTTGCCTCTAAGTTGTACAAAAGAATCTACATACTATTTAGAATGTGCAAAATTCTTATACTGCAAAATATTTTCTCAACTGCAGTGCAAAACCTTATTCAGTCAGGCGCAGACACAATCATAGCTGGAGGTACATTGCCACAAGTGTCTGTTTCTGGTTATATTGGTGAAGGGTCAAAAGTCCCTGTTGTTTCTATAGTTTCATCTCATTTATTCTCAAGAAATTTCCTGATTCAGATGTCATATTCAGAAATTGCTTTGGTGCGTTGTCTTACTGATATTGTCAAGTCGTATGATTGGCGAAAAGTCATTGCAATCTATGAGGATGATGTCTATGGCTCAGTATCCTCCTCCGCACTTCTGCTCTCCAATGCACTAGAAGCCATTGGATCTGAGCTCGAATACCGTGCAATATTCCCACCAGCAGACTCTACATCTGACCCGAGAAGTATAGTCAAGGAAGAGTTAAACCACACAAGAACAAAACTTTCCACGGTTTATATTATACTGCGAATCTCTGAAACACTTGCACCAATCCTCTTTGAGGAAGCAGTCTCACAGGGAATGATGAACAAAGGTTATATATGGATCTGTGGTAATGATATCACTGCCCTCCTTGATTCATCGTTCACACCATCCTTCATATCCAGATATATGCAAGGCCTAGTAGGGGTCAGATCCTATATTAATGAGACTGCTCGCGAGTACTTAAATTTTCGGTTAAATTTTCAGCAAAGGTTTAAGACCGAGTTTGAAAAAAGTGGTGAAAGCTCATTTGATCCTAGTGTATATGCCATACGAGCTTACGATGTTGTAGATGCAATCTCTCTAGCAGCAACAACATCTGAGAAGAATAACAGAACCTTAGTTGAGAGTTTAATAGCGAGCAACTTTTCAGGATTAAGTGGGCTTATAAGGCCTACAAATGGAAGTTTAAGTGAGAGTGAGAGATTTTCGGCTTATCGTATTATTAATGTAGTTGGAAGAAGCTATAGGGAGATGGGAATTTGGAGAGATGCAATTGGATTTTATGAAAATGAGAATGATTATATGCTTCTCCAATCTACTTCAGAAAACTTGAAGAGCATAGTGTTTTGGCCTGGAGGTCCACTTACTACACCTTCTGGTTTGAGGAGGCTAAAGGTTGGGATACCGGCCAGTAATTCAACTTGGGAAAACTTTGTATTAGTGACAAAGACAGAAAATTCTGTTTCATATAGTGGGTTTTGCATTGATGTGTTTAAGGCAACTCTAAGTTCCTTAGGCTATGAGGTCCTATATGATTTTGTTCCGTACAAAATAGATGACTATGACGAACTTGTCAACAAAGTTTATTTAAGGGTACTATACTAAATACTATTTTTTTTTTATATATTATAGTAGTAGCTAGTTCACATGTGACTCTTTCAAATTTAAAACTTCAATTATTCACACTTCTATTTTCTATATGTTTTTCAGGAAGTTGATATTGTAGTGGGAGATGTAACAATTCTCTCTAATCGCTCCAAAAGTGTGCAATTCACAAAGCCATTTCTGTCATCTGGGCTTGCAATGTTGGTTCCAGTGAAAACAGACATGAAAGGATGGTTGCCTTCAAAGACATTTTCATTGGCATTATGGATATCCATATTGGCCTTGTTTGTGTACTACATATTGCTGGTTTGGTGTCATGAGCTAGATGAGGGTGTTGTTCCAGATTTTCATGATCGGGAAAGTTGGTTGAAGCAATTAGTTGCTTCACTTTGGATAGTTTGCAATGGAATTTTTCTCAACCTTGACAAAAGTAAGACTCCTAAATAGTACATGTTATTTGTCTATGTACTAAAATTTTGATTTTATAACTATATTAACCTTGGCGCTGTTCCGTACTTCTGTTAATTTTGCACCAACTTTTCCTTTATAGGAATTCGAAGTTACCATACAAAGATTGTGATAACACTGTGGTTTTTCGTGGCCCAACTTGCCTTGAATAGCTTCACGGCAAGCCTGAGTTCAATTCTAGTAACTCAGAATTTAAGACCAGATGTCGACACCACATTAATTGGGTGTGATGGGTACTCATTTGTACCAGATTACTTGACTTCTGTACTTAAGTATCCTACTAAGAATATTGTAAGGATATATTCGGCAAGTGGATTTAAGACGGCATTTGAAAATGGAACCATCACAGCTGCCTATTTGGAAGTTCCTTATCTTCGAGTTTTTCTTTCGCATTATGAAAACTACACAGTGACTCATAATGAGACACAAATGGTGGGAGGTTTTGGCTTCGTGAGTTCACTCTTTCATGTTAATATTTTATTTCCTTCTTTCTTAATGGTTTATAAAGACTAAATTTTTTTTTTGAAGAAAGATAAAGACTAAAATTTTAAAAAGCATCATCCACCTTTCTTGTCTTGTAGTGGCTTCAGCATAGTTTTTGTTTGAATGTGGTGATAATATTTTAATAACAAGACCTAGACCAGTTGAAGATGCAACCACTCTATTTTATTAATTCTAACAGAACCAAGAATGGAATGTACTTGAAGCATGTTAAAGTACAATTATGGTCATGTATCTGAAGCAACACTATCATTTGGACAGGTACTTCCAAAGGGTTCTCCCTTGGCTAATGCTATGTCAATTGCAATATTGAAGATAGGTGAGAATGGCACACTAAGACAACTGGAAAAGAAATGGTTTTCTGTCTCGTTATCAAATTATGTAGTTCCTGATGAAGAAAGAAATCAGAGCTTGGGGCTAGCCAACTACAATTACATATTTATTATCAGTTCATGTTTCGCATTCCTTACTATTCTCCATAGATACTTTGATGCCGTATACCACATGTTCTCATGTTTCGCATTCCTTACTATTCTCCGTAGATACTTCGATGCCATATGCCACATGTTCAGTAAAGAGCAGACACCTGAAGGACCACAAGTACAAGAGGTACGGAGAATAGAATTCATAACTTGTAACGCATTAGTACAACAGGAGAGGTCCCTAGATGATGAAGTATCCGTCAATGGGAACCAGCCTATGGAGTCTCAGAGAACCCGATGTACTGCATCATCCTCAAACATATCGATAGCCAACCGTGTACTTTTGTCCTTTCTTAGTGATCGCCCACGACGAGCACGCCCAATTGAGGAGCGACCTTTGCGTGATAGCCCAGAACATGAACTTGAAGGCCAGCCTCGTGTACTTCAGTCCTTTTATAGCCTGCAACCACAAAGAGCTCAAAGAATTTGAAGACTAACTCGGTGGCATTTGGAGGAACCGATATTTGAACAATGCAAATTAATGGAATGTACCCTTGTGCCTTGATTCCTGATGGTATCACATCATCATGAGCTTTAAATAAATTCCCCCCTTTGAAATTGAGTTTGCACATATTGAAAATTTTCCCCCCTTTATTCATAATGTAGATGAATTTCAACGGTTCGAATTCAATATTTAAAATCAGTGATAAATTTTAAAGTTGAATTCATTAAAATTAATAGATTTTAGATTTGAGTTCACAAATAATTTAATAACAACCTTAGTTCTACTCTTCGTAAATTATAAGAAAAATATTTCAGCAGTGGCGCTGACGTCTGTTACACAGAAAAATTTGAAATCCATATCTTCCACGGTACGTAACTCAATCAACTAGAATTACTTAATCTATATCTATCTATCTTGCTAGCTAGCTAGCTATATATATAGAGAGAGAGTTTGGCTAATATCAAAATATTTGTTCTAAAGCTGTAGTGTAACTAGAGTTCTTATGACGGGCGGACCGGGACGGACCGGGTCAAACCCGTCCGGGTTCACGGGTTGACCGGGCACGGGTTCGGGGGTTCACGGGTTGGCCGGGCACGGGTTCGGCGGGTAAAATTTTTGAAACTTGACCCTTGCCCTCCCGTGGACCCTTGCCCCCACGGGTTGGCAGTCCGGGCGAACCGGGTCAACGGGTTGGTCCGGACCGGGTTTTTTTTCTGTTTTTTTTTCTTTATTTTTTCAGTTTTTTTTCCATTTTTTTTGTACAATCTATGTTTTTATCACAATCTATGTTTTTCTGTAAATTTTGTTTAGAAATTAAATTTGTGGACCATTTATTTTCGCACCAACGATAAACGGTCGATCTGCCGTGAAAGGATTTCGAACTTATCCTGAAATGATCAAGGGAAAGTGTTATGCATATCCAACATAATTTTTCTGAACTTTGGTTGTGTCCGAGTCTCGATCCAATGTGAAATCTTCCTAACCCTTCGATCTTTTGATTTTCCGTCCTCTTGATGGATGGGTAAACAAAATTAAAACTCTATCAAAAATTATTGCAAGTAATAAAATTAGGTGCTCTTTGATTTCAACGGTCCCGATCAAACCCCGGACCTAGGATTTTTGTTTTCATTCACTAGCTCACATAGCAAGAGTTAATGTTTCATGGAACATTAACTCTTGCTATGTGAGCTAGTGAATGGGCATGAAAATCCTAGGTCCGGGGTTCGATCGGGACCGTTGAAATCAAAGAGCACCTAATTTAATTACTTGCAGCAATTTTTGATGGAATTTTAATTTTGTTTACCCATTCATCAAGAGGACGGAAAATCAAAACATCGAAGGGTTGCACATATTAAAAAACAAATCTAGCATATTAAAAAATAAATCCAAATTTAAAAATAAAATCTAACATATTAAAAAACAAATTTAAATACTTCACATTTTCAAAAACTAAATAAATCTAACATATTTAACAATTTCTACAAATTACTACAAATCCAACATAATCTAAAAGAAATTAAATCTATTTACAACAAACTAATCTAATTATTTATCAATTTCTACAAATTACTACAAAATAAATCTAATTATCTACAAATTACTACAAAATAAATCTAATTATTTAACAATTTTTATGTTTTTTTTTTTCTGTTTTTTTTCCGTTTTCTGTTTTTTTTTTCATTTCTGTTTTTTTTTTCTTTTTAAAACAATAAAATATAATTCATTTAAAATTCAAAATATAATTCAAAATGACTATATATTTCGTTGGTCATCAATGACTAAAAATTTCAACAATCTTTGATGCATCATTAAACAGTATTAAAATTGTCTGAAATTTTAATGCACTAAAATTCAAATTTCTAAAATTGACGGCCATTCATATTCAATTATATAATTTATATTAGATTTTTTTGAAAAAAAAATAGTGTCAAGTGATCCTTCCTCTCTCTTATTTAGTGTGAATTTTGAATGAATATGAATTTGTGTTGGTTAACACTTGTTTTTAAAGATTTAAATCCGATCGAATTGGCACCGTAATGTTCTAGCTTCAATGCATTAATTTATTTGTTTATGAACATACGACCTTTTATATGAATGAATTCTCATTTTGTTAAGAAAGAATGAGATTAGATTATATATATTGTTTAGATTTAGATTATATATATTGTTTAGATTTAGATTATTTAGATTATATATATTGTAAATTTTGAGGGGGAGTTTTTTTAAAAAAAAATTGAATTTGGAAGGGTAGGGCGGGTAGGGGTTCACAGACCGGGCGAGTAGAGGTTCACGGACCGGACCGGGCGGGTAGGGGTTCACGGGTTAGACGGGTTTTGGTTTAAAAAATCAACCCTTACCCGGATTTTTGTCCGGTCCGGCCAACCCGCCGGACCCGCTGAACCCGTGAACGGTCCGGTCCGGGCGGTACCCGGGTCACGGGTCAGGGGTTAATATTAGAACACTAAGTGTAACCAATTAGTTTTTCAATTTAAAGTCCAAACGGTCGATCCAAACCGTTAGATGTGATATCTATATTGGAATGTGCTTGGAGACGAAATTTTACAATTTTTTTAAAAAAATTACTATTTATTAAGACAATTTTAAAATCACTGATTTTAATAAACAGTGAAAATTTTATAGAACATTAAAAACAGCAATTTTAAAACTGACTATATAAATAGTAAAAAAAAATTCAAAAAATATAAAATATTCTCCAAGCACATTTTAAAATATAGGTTGAATATTGAACAGTTGGATCGATTTTTTTAACTTTAAAAATGTGAAAATTGAAGCATTTATTCTTAAGTTTTGATATTAGTCAACATTTCTATATATAACTCGTGTCTGTCTAAAATAGGCCGAAGGGGACTATTCCGTCATCTCATGTTTCATTCTGGGCTTCCACCAGTTGAAGTTCAAGGCCCAATAGAATGCCTCAAATGGTTGATACTTATTCAAAAATATGCATTGGCATTTGTAGAATTCCTGGCCCAGAGAGGAGAGAAAATGCACTTTATGTCAATAGCATTGGTTGCTTTCAATTAAGTCAGAAGACCGAAAGTACAAAGCAACAGCATTTGCTCATCCTTTTTTTAGCGTCATTTTTTTGTTATGTCATTTTAGTATAATAGTATTGTAACATTTTCGCCTTAGATAATGTGATTATATGACTTCCATTCTGTAAATTTAGGTCTTATGTGTTACAATGGCTTCACATATGTGTCCAAATGATCATCGGAAGGAAAAGAGGAATTTGTAAAAAATAAATGAAACATGAGGACTTAAAAAAGAAAAAAAGAACAAGAAGGTACCACACAAACATACACATGTAGTGGTATATATAGTATATATGATAATATGGTGGGGTATATATATATATATATGTCTTAAGTTGAAAGACAACAAATTACCAATCATTAAACGAAGACTTTCAAAGTTTGCAACTGAAATTTATTAGGGGACCGCCAAAGAATACTGATAGATAGTGAACTGAAATGCGTCATTTTCATTCTCTTCTTTAATTTCAACCAAAAAAGAAAAAAAAAGTGTCAATTTAAAACATTCCTTATTATTGCAAAAGTCTTATGTTTGAAAATGTTTACCTATATCCTCAATGTAGGTTTCAAAATATTTGGGAAATATGTTGACAATTCTTTTGAGATAAAATAAACCTGGTTTTTGAATTAAAATTTAACTTTTTTTTTTTCTGAGTGACATGTCAGTGTTGATTTAGTGGGGCTCAAATCCATGTTTGATACCTCCTTTTACCATCACAGAGAAAAAAAAAAATCAAGGTATGAACTTTTTACCGTCAACAAATATTATGCTTTTAGTGATGGTCTCAGATGGCCTTGATTTGTTTAATTTTAAATTCTAGGGTATGGTAGGTAAGAGAGGAAGAAGAAGAGGAGGGTGCTTTCTTAATTGATTCTTATTTTTTTAAGGGAGAATTTGTTATCTGCTACTCAAAAACTTCAAATTTGTCAAAATGCCACTCAAAAAACAATATTTGTCAAAATGTCATTAAAACTCAATCTCTATTTTTTTTTTTTGCCATTATCCCTATTTTGACTCAATTTATAAATTTTAATATTTCAAAATAACCAAACTGCCCCTGTTAGATTTTTTTTTTTTCGAATTTCAAATTTTTTTGGAAAATCAAATTTTTCGAATTTCAAATTTTTTTCAATAATCAAAATTTTTTCGAATTTCAAATTTTTCCAAACTTCAAAATTTCAAATTTTTCAAATTTTTTCGTGGCAGCCCCCGGCTCGGACTCCCCAAAAAAATTTGAATTTCAAATTTTCAAAATTTGATTAAATTTTATTTTCAAAATTTGACATTTTAAAAAACTCGAAGTGGCATAAAAAATTTAAAAAATTTGGGGAGTCCGAGCCGGGGGCTGCCACGAAAAAATTTGAAAATTTTGAAATTTTGAAGTTTGGAAAAATTTGAAAATTTTGAAATTTTGAAGTTTGGAAAAATTTGAAATTCGAAAAAATTTTGATTTTTGAAAAAATTTTGAAATTCGAAAAATTTGATTTTCCAAAAAAAATTGAAATTTGAAATTCGAAAAAATTTGAAATTAAAAAAAAAATTTGACAGGGGCAGTTTGGTCATTTTGAAATATTAGAATTTATAAATTGAGTCAAAATAGGGATAATGGCAAAAAAAAATAGGAATTGAGTTTTAGTGGCATTTTGACAAATATTGTTTTTTGAGTGGCATTTTGACAAATTTGAAGTTTTTGAAGTGCACATAACAAATTCTCCCTTTTTTTTAATTATTATATTTATGTATGATTTTTTATATAAATAAAATTAAAATGTTATGGATATATCATATATGGCTCTATCCTACCTGAAAACACACTAATTTTCACTAATTTATCTCTCAATTCAACCACATAGACTTACTACTTCATCATAATTTAAAAGTGTGACGTACTCTATCTCTTCCTGAAAACACACTGATTTCTCTCTCAATTTAACCACATGAAATGGTTGCATCAGTACATAGATTGAATGTTTGCATTCAGTCTATTCAACATATAGCCAATCTGACCCACTCATTTAAAATATAATAATTATGTTATTGTCATTACTATTTTTGTGAAAAAATTAAATAGACGTCGCTTCATATATAGGAGACAAAAAGAATTATGTATGCAATTAATTTGCTTATTTGCATTTCCAAAGCTGAGAATGGATAGATACAACTAGATAGATATTCCCCTCCCCTAGACTAAGTAAACGGTACACTATATATTTATCTTCTCACTTGGCATTTGACAATGAAGGATCAATGAGTGATGCCCACAGATAACTATATATAGTATACACGATTTAAAGATTAAAAAAAAATACTATTTATTTTCAACCATTGGGCTCCACGCACTAAACAATTTTAGAGACATAAAAAAAAAAAAAATACAATTTCTATGTTATTGCATAAAAATGAGACTCTAATTTTAAAAGGTAGGATCAAATACTATTGTATTTTAGATCATGAGTTTGAAATTTGAATGAACGAATTTTTTGTAGGTATTAAATAATTGAGTGACTTGGAACTCCAATTTTTACTAAAAAAAATAATATGTTTCACATCTAAATAATCAATATGATCCGCTCAACATTTTAATATGTAGATCCTGTTGAGTAGATCAGATCGACTATTTGAAATTTGTAAACAAAAACAAAAATATGAGGCATGATTAACACAGAAAACAAAGAGGTATTTTAACCCTACTTAATAATATTCACCAACAACTATAATTCGGATTTCAAACATGCGAATTTTCACACAAAAGATGGTCTTTTAGCTACTAAATCAAAGTCTGGTTTCAATTTTTTATTATGTATTTTTACTTTTATTTTATATTTTATTATAATAATAATAATAATAATAATAATAATAATAATAATAATAATAATAATAATAATAATAATAATAATAATAAAAAAATGTTGGACATTCCTTGAATATTGTTCGCAAAATGCTATAGTATTCTTATATATATAGATAGCGATTGCATTTTTAGATAGATACGAAAAAAGAAGAATATTCCCATCCAAAACTTGAAAAGGAGGGTCCATGTTGTGAATACTTACAAAAGAAAAAGATCCATCAGTCCGAAGAGACAACGAAACAAAATTATCCTTATTTCTTTGAACAAAAAAAAAAATTATCCTTATATATATATATCTACTAACGTTTTGTAATGTCAATGTTTACACGTTGTACATCATGACCCATGAAAAGTAATATAGCATTTTTTGTTAAATTAATTTACAGATGATATATAAATAGATTAAAATGAAATTTTCTATATGAAAGTGTTATTCAAAAGTTGATGATATACCATGTAAATTTTGATAAGTTTATATAATTAACTTATATTGGTAGGGGCTATTTTCTATAATATTTTTGGAAGGAATTAACGAACGGTCAAGCCGTAGTTGAAATTAAGATAGGCAAATATTCTTAGTTGCTTTCAACAATGATTTGAACTCTGCACATGTATATATATATATATGATAATATATTGTAACATCATGATTATTCAACTTGTGTTGGAAAAAAATTGTTCCTCCAAAATTGTCGTATAGAAGAAATTATTTTGCAACATCATATATGACTATCCATAAATAAATGTGATCAGCTTAAAATTTTCTTTTCTTTTCTTTTCTTTTCTTTTTCTTTACATTTTTTTTGTACTACTTGTTTATTTATAATTTCGGGTAAAGCAACTGTGGGTTTACTAATTGAGGAGGGTTCAAATATCTCATGTGTCACTGTTTGTTACATTATTTTTCTCTGTTTTTAAAGCTCAAACAGTTGATCCGAACGTTCAACATAATATCCATATTAAAATGTGCTTGAAGACCAAGTTTATATATATTTTTTTGAATTTTTCCAAATAGACACAAAATCATTGTTTTGGATGGTCAAAAAACAGTGATTTAATTTGTACCTATCTAAAAAAATAGTTACAAATCTCAAAAAAGAAAAAAAAAAATGGTCTCCAAGCACATTTTGATATGGAGATCATGTTGAAATGTTCGAATCAACTATTTGAACTTTGAAAATAAAGAAAAAGAATGTAAAACACGATGAGACATGAGGTGCTTAAATACTCCTCTTACTAATTAACAACTGATCTTAAAGAAAAAAATAGAAAGATGGAAGTATAATTAATTTAATTTCAATCCATTGGTTTCATAGGGTTCTCAGTGCAACTGTACTTGAATGCCCAACGTTTAGAATTTTTTTTTTTTTTTTGAAAAACTTGACAATGGTTTTCCATATAGGAAGTTGCAGGTTCAGATCTGAAAAACA
The DNA here is from genome assembly GCA_964058825.1 of Carex arenaria. NCBI lineage: Eukaryota > Viridiplantae > Streptophyta > Magnoliopsida > Poales > Cyperaceae > Carex > Carex arenaria. The sequence goes on from CAXKVW010000238.1 coordinate 298,324, forward strand.
ATTCTTTGTGAATATTAAATAATTAGATGGCTTGATGTCAAACTTTTACTCAAAATACATTTTGAAGTTAGAACTGATTATGCAACAATTTATTTCATCAATTTATGTGGATCTATTAATATGAGGCCTCACCCCTCACCTTTCTCCATCGAGATATTTTTGCCTATAGAAAATATTAAAAAAGAAGAGAGAGAGATAGAAAAAGTATCTTTAATTTTTCATGAATAGAAATATCTATATGGGCGAAACCGATCCAAAAAATACTCAATATTAGAATAGATATGAGAGAGACCGATCCTAACCCACTTCTGTTTTTTATTTCTTATTTTCTCTACTAAAAATATTTTCTGTTTTTTTTTAATATTTAATATTTTAGTAGAGAAAATAAGAAATAAAAAACAAAAGTGAGTTAGAATCGGTATCTCCCATACCTATCTTAGGTGTTTTTTTAATTGGTTTTGACCATACAGACTCTTTCTATTTTTCTCTCTTCTTTTTTAATATTTTCTATAAACAAAAAATTCTCTTCTTCATCTCTAGAAAATGTACAAGTATAACTGAACCAGTAGTACAATCTAATTTATTTGTACTACGTGAAGCACAAAATAAGTCAAAATGTGGTACATGAATTTTGCTCTAGACCTTTCTGAAAATTACAATACATTTAAGTGCATTAAATCAATAATAAAGGAGTTCATCAAACGCGTTACTTTTTGAAACATTTTTCATTTTAAGTCTTCCAGCCATTTTGGGTCGGTACCAAACCTTGCCAATTCCACTTTGGATGTACGCTAACGCCTAACGCTATGCTAGCTTCCATTATTGCACTGTTTTAATTACCACAAAGTTGTGCCACGTACGTCCCTTGCGCAATGCACAAACATATTTATTTTGAAACTTTATCAAAATCAAGGACACAACATGGCCTGTAAAATGAAAAAAAGGAACTCCCAAATAGAATTGGTAGGTGTAAAGTGTCACGCTAGCATCTCAGAAACCAGTGACCAGTTTATCAACCGAGTAGTTCCAAGATTCTCACCGTGGTAGGGGCCATGGCTCAATTAATACAACTTTTAGAGATTTTGTAGATGTTTGTCTGTTTGATTTTAAGGAAAATAATTATTTTTTTCCTCTTTCAGTAAAGTCTGATTTGATTTGTACTAAATGAGAAGCACATGGTTGAGCGGGTCCCTAGAAGAGAGGAATTAATGGGTGAGCATAATGTGACATTGAATCTAAAATTTCTGTGGTTAGCTTTATTATATTTGAGAAGGATTCAAATGTTTTTATTTTTTGTATCTTCATCATATTTTTATTTTTAAAAATTTTAATAGCTCAAAATTTAAAATTTAAAAATCAAAATAAAATTGTTAAATATGATCTACATCATTTTATCTATGTACATGTAAAAAATTATTACATTTCAACTTTGTTTTGATTATCATCAAGAACTCGTAAAAATGTACTAATGTGGATCATTTCTGGACGTTGATTTTTCAAATGATTGATTCACATAAAAACAAAATCGAAATGTGATATTTTTTTTATGAGCACATAGAGAAAATAATATAGATCACATCTAACGGTTTTATTTTGACGTCTATAATTTAAATTTTAGTTTATTAATTTTTTTTTTAAAGTGGAGGCATGGTGGAGGCACAAAAAATAGAGGCATTTGAACCCTCCTCATTATATATATCAAAATAATGTGACATTCGGGTCCATGTGCGGTCTACATAAGGGAATCAGATTCGTTTGCAGCTGTATCGGCTCCGTATCATAGTGGAGGGGGGCCGTATCTCTTCTTCCAATCTATAAAATAGTAAAAGAAAATCTAAAATAATGTAAAGTTTACTCTTCAAATATATGTTCATGTGAAATCATGTTGAACAGTTCAAAAAAGACTATATAAATTTAACAAAAAATCAAATAGATGTTCATAGTCGAGTTGATCCGTAATATACATATTGATGTTAGCATAGCCTCTCTTAACAAAATATACGATTTGTTTTTGCATGCACGATCCATAGTTCAGTTGGTTAATTTTAATTGCACATAATCTTAGTATTTATTTAAAATAATAATAATGCACAAGGTAATAATTAATGCACACAACGTTATTTTCTTTTTGAAGGGATTCAAATCCTTCGCTAAAATTTAACTTGTTTTTATTTTTTAAACATTAATAACTTAAAATTTTTCTGGTAACCGCTACTGGGTTTTAAAAAAAAATTAATTTAAATATCAAAATTAAACCGTTAGATAGTGTGTACATACATACATGTATACATACTTACATATATCATTTTTTATGTGCGCACATAAAAGATTATGATATTTCAACTTTATTTTAATTATTATTAAAAATTTGTAAAAATGCACTGATATAGATAATAGTTGGACATTGATTTTTAACTTATTAATTCATATAAAAAAATCGAATAACAATAATTTTATGTGTTCATGTAGAAAAAAAAAATATAAAGAGAGATATAATAAAATAAACTAAAATTGAGACAACTAAACTATTTTTTTCCTTAAGAAAACCAAGCGGACTTGGACGCTCCAAAATTTTTATTAATCGGAAAATAAATAAAAATATCGACTACATCTTGAAAATTTGATATTTAAGAAAAACATGATGATCTATAACGTCCTAGACTATGACGTTCTGATTAGCGAAACAACGTTAAAAGAGAAAAAGAAAAAAGTTTGTTCGTTATAAATCAGAACATCTAGGTACAACATTCCAGTATGCACAACCACCGCATGGTGGCACACATAAACACATTACACATTTGTTGTCGTGTATCATGTTTTTAAATTTTCATGATGGGTTCCCACTTCTAATTAATATCACTGCACTGTACATGCTCCATCTGTTGGATAAATCGTAGGCTGTTTCTCCTAGTTTCTGCACAAATAGCTCTCATACATACATACATACATACATATATATATATATATATATTAAACGAAAGTGAGAGATCTAGTCTACTAATTTTCTTCAAATTTCTATTCATATTACTAAAGATTTCTCCACTTGATTCTCCAACTAGCTCATATTTAAAATGTATTTATTTTTAATTGATGTTTTTCGTGGTATATATATTGTTAAGTAATATTAACCATTAAAAATGGGTAAATCTGGATGGTGCTTTACTCTTGAAATTCTTAAAAGGTTAAATAAACTAACTTGTACTTGAAAAACTTGTAAGGTTTAAAGAAACATAATTTTTCAACTCTGCCTCCTTCTTCTCCACCCATGTTATGAGTATCTATAATATTCAACCAAATTAATTATGTAGATTTCCTACAAAATGAGAATAATATTTTTAGCATTTGTTCACAAATTTCTTTTACCGACACTCATAAATCTTATTCCTGTTAATTAAAAATAATGACATATATGCGAATTATTTAGGACAATTGTTCTCCGTATGAAAAATAATAGGTTCAAAATTTAATTGGTTATTTGTACATTTGAAAATTTGACTTCCATATGTATTAATTAGAAAAACAGTGGGAACAAAGAGTGATACCTAGTCAATATATAGAGGAAGAAATTGCAACAGAAGAAAACAAAAAATAAACTCTCCCTTTCATGATTTTTTTTCTTCTGCCGACTCGATTTCAAAATCATGCCTTAATTTGAGGAATTCAGATTTGCTTTCTTATTTGAACCAATAATAGAAGAGTTCGATGTCAATTATGAATAATTATTGTATATCTCCATTCTTATATAATGCATGTAGTTGTCCTGATCCGCCAACGGCTGAGATTGAAAGTTAAACTTTCAGATTTAATATCAGCCCTCCAATCACATAATTTATCATCTTTTGATTAAATATATCTATTTTATATGTAGAAGTCTAAATTTAGTTAAAAATATACCCACCACACATACTGCTGTATGATTTGTCACAATTAAAATTGAATGATCTCTAACAATCTGTTTCCTTATTCTCCTTAAAATTATTTCTGATTCTTGCAATTAAGTTATTTCCTTGTTTATTTGTTTCCCATGGTGGCATTTCATTGTGGACTCACTCCACGCCTCTATTGCTATGCACCACATCATCAGATCTTGTGGCTCTAATTCAATTCTATTTTCATTTCTAAAATATAATATTCATTTCCAGATAATATAAACTTCCACCAAGTCAATGGAGTCATTTTTAGACCCTTTTTAGTTCATAAAAGAGAAGAATTACAAACTTATAACACTTGATACATGATAAAATTGTAAGTCAAATTTCAATTTTTTTTTGTATCTGTTCGGATATTTTTCATATGGACCCCACCTCTACTGTATGATTTTAAGGGTCTGAATTGTTGCATTAAAGAAGATTGTCCCCAAATTCTTTTCATTTTGAATGATGTACCTTATATTTAGGGATTTCCTAATAAAACATTTATTATCCAAGAATAATTTGATAAATTTTTTTTGAAGATATCATAGTTATTGGCTTATTGCATCCTACTATTTGGATTGTCAAACTTAATACGCCATCAATAAATATAAATCTTTATTTTTATCTTCTTTTTTATTAAGGACATGAGCACTGTATTTTATTTGTTACTTATTTTTTATAATAGTTATGACATATTTTTCATCTTTTATGAAGGAGCAGATCTAGGTTGAGCCGGGAGACAATTGCTTCTCCTGGATTTTAAAATTTTATTTAATCATTGCTATTAATTTTACATATTAAAATTTGCTTGGAAATCAAATTTTATATTTGAACCTTTTTTATTATTATTTTTAGACAGATATAAAATTATTGTCTTCAAATGGTTCATAATCTTTTGAAAAACTGTGATTTTGAACCTATTTTAAATAATAGTAAATTTTTTTCAAAAATATAAAATTTGGTCTCCCAATCACATTTTAACACGTAGATCACGTTGAACGGTTCAGCTCTACTGTTTGAACTTTGAAAAAAAAAAATAGAAAACACAATTAAGACACAAAAACAATAAAGTATTTTAATCCTCCTATTACAATATTGCATATTTAGAGAAACAAACCAATTTGATACATTTGAAAAACTTTGAATAATATATTTATCTCTATTCTTATATAATGCACGTAGTTGTTCTGATCCACCAACGGCTGGTATTGAAAGTTAAACTTTCAAATTTAATATCAGCCCTCTAATCACATAATCTATCATCTTTTGATTAAATAAATCTGTTTTATGTGTAGAAGTCTAAATTTAGTTAAAATCATACTCACCACACATATTGCTATATGGTTTGTCACAATTAAAATTGAATGAATCCTTAACAATATGTTTCTTTATTTCTCCTTAAAGCTATCTTTAATTTTTACAATTAAATTATTTCCTTATTTCTTCATTTCCATGTCCTTGCTAATGTGCTTTATTTGGAGAACCAATAAAATCCTGTGGGATAGCAAGAATAACATCCTGACGGAGAGGGGTTTGTGTATCTAGAAATTTTTTGAAAGAGCAAGAATAAAATATTTTACTGTCAAATTAATATTGAATTTTGAAATTTCAAACTTGTGTTATTCTTTTATGCATAAACTGATTAAGGACATAATAGATACTCTAAAATATGTTTATCTTAATAATGAACATTTTAACTATTAATACTAAAATTAAAAATATATTTTTGTTTGTTATTTAGATACATCATATATAAAATTTAGTGTAATTTACGAATAAGTTTGATATTATATTTTTTTGGTTGAAAATATTCATACTAAAATTAAAAAAATATTTTTGTTTGTTATTTAGATATCTCATGTATAAAATTTTGTGTAATTTACTAATAAGTTTGATATTATATATTTTTTGGTTAAAAAGGCCTTTTGTGCCCAGTTTCATTAATCCAAGGAAACTTATAGAGTTCGGAGCGAGGTTTCATACTATATCAATAAAACTCATATTTTAAGGTTTCAAATTGCTACATAAATAATATAGACAAAATAAAAATTATTCAATATTTCTGAATTTGAAGAGAAAATTATTTTTTCTGATATGCTATATTTATTGTGGTAAGAGGAGAAATAATTTTTATTAAACCTATTGTATCTTTGTGAATAAATGAAGAGAAGATTTTATGTTGATGGAAACAATTATATATTTTCTATCTGGAGAGAAAAATGAAAAATATCTAAAACTTTCGTGTATGGAAATGATCTATAGAGAAATTTTCATAATAAAATAATTTCTATGAATAATATATCTATAGAGAGAATTCTTATTTAAATAATTTAAATATATATTTTCTAATTTTGTTTCTTTACATATCATTTCTCCTCTAAATATTTGAACCATTTAATTACCTATCTTGCTTGTAGAGAAAATTATATATTAAATCGTATTATGCTTTGTGTTAAATTTCTTAACCCCACAGTTAACACAAGACAAGGAGCATTGTGCAGTGAAACTTATAAGTTCAATTAAGTAATTTTTGAATTGGAGTGATACATGTTCCTTCATTGCTTACTGGTACATGTTTTTGATGTAAGAGGAGCTGATTTGAAAATTAATTTAAATTATGTGTCTTGATAAGGTATGAACCATATTAATTTAATATTTCTAATTTTATTATTTTATTATATATTTTTAATTTGAGCATTTATAATCTATTTTTCATATTTTGTTTGTTCATTTTCAAAAATGTTGGACTACATCAAAGAGGATCACACTGGCAATGATACTTTAAAAGCTTTTTTCATCTGTATCTTTTATTTTCATTTAAATATACATATTTTTTATTTTGTGTGAATGTCAAACAAAAAAAGTCTCTTTATATTCCATTCAATCTTATAATATGTCCACGTTGCAACGCACGGGAACGATACTAGTAATACAATAAGTAATATGAATTAGTTTGCAATTTATTTTCGTTGATGTCAGAACAATTCTTATTTGTAGAATAAATTATTCCCAATTGCATGTCTGCATAGGCTGATTTAACCGTTCTATAAATATATTAGAAAATACTCTGATAGCCTCTATCAGCTTTTCAAAAAAAAAATATTATATTAGAAAATAAAATATATAATAATGAGATTAGTAATCATTCTATAATTTTTAGATATAATTTGCACTAATACAAACTTAATTATTCCTTTTTTTTTACAAACTTTTACCGAATTAGAAGTTTCAATTTTTTCTTAAATTATTTTCAATTCTCAAGTTATTATTATGATTACGGCTGCATCTTTTCATTTCCTTTCCATTTTTTTTTTACTTTAAGAGCTGTGTACATTTTACATTTACAAATTTACTCGGTACAACTCCCAAGCTCGTATGGTTCTGGCTTGTCACGAGCTAGTTCGATCGTCTGAGTCACGAGCGAGCTGATTTTAGAATTCTGAGTTGAAATCTTAGCTTAAAATCGTGACGAGTTAGTTCGTTGGGTCTGAATGAACCTTGTTTTAAGAAGAAAAAATTTCTACAAACTTTTGGACTGAGCTAAACCGAACTAAACAATATAAAATGTACACAAATTCATACAAATTTACAAATTGATGCCTAGCCGAGCTAGATCTCAGCTTGAACTCGTTAATTCTGGATCAAACTAGTGATGAGCTGGCTCATTAACAGTTCGATCCAGTAACGAATGAGCTGTTATCAAACGAATCAGATACTAGTCACGATCGAATCGCAAGGTACCAGTTTATTTTGCCAACCCTAATTTGAACGGATGGTGCAGAGAAGGTGTATACGGTCCCTCTGGTATAGTCTGGATAAAGCCACAAATAGTACTCTTTTTAAAGGGGTTACTGTCCGGGCGAGCATGTGATAAAGTCATAAAGATTCACCAAACTAACAAAAAAAATGGTTTCAGAATTGTTTGGAATTATTAAAGAGGACCCAACTAGAAGGAGGAGGTACTGGCTAGCAATTGGTAGATCAGGTCTGGACCTCTCTTTTTAAGTTTTGCATCGGTAGATCAGGTCTGGACCTCTCTTTTTAAGTTTTGCATCAGTTCTGTTTTTTGGGTCAAGTTTTCAGATTGTCCTTTTAAGATATTTATTAAGATATATCACATTTTAGTGAAAAAAAAATATCTCTAAATTAGTTTAATACTGAAAGAGTAAATATAATGAGTTGAGTGAGTCTATGATACTATGTGTCTATGTATATCAGGATTTAGTTCGTAATACGGATTAATATTTTTATTTTTTAAATCTAAATAGTTTAAAATTATTTTTATATGAATATGTATTTGCTGACCAAATTTTATATTTTTTTACTATTTTTTAAGATAGGTAAAAAATCACAGTTTTTGGATGGTCTAGAATTTTCAGATCAAGTGATTTTCTGCCTATCTTCAAAAATAGTAAAAAAATTCTAAAAAAATGAATTTTGGTCTGCAAGTAGATATTCATATGGAGATCATGTTGAACGGTTTGGATCGACCATTAAGATTTTGAAAGCATAAATATTGATTCGTATTACGAATAAATTCGTGATATGCATAGTACCATAGACTCACTCTAATGAGTTACACTATTTCGAGAACAAATCTTATAAATAGAATGAAACAAGGGAATATTTTTTCTATTATTTTAGTCAAATATGGTATTTGGTTTTTGGAACTGTTTTGATTTTTCATTCATTTTCCTTGAACCCGACAGAATCCTTATCTTTAATATCTTTAAACCGTAATCCTATGTGCATGTTAGCACAAAAACTACACATATGATTTATTATTTTTGGTGCTAATATACAATATATTATATTGTTAGGCAGTATATTATGAGGAGGGATCAAGTTACAACAACGATTTTTTCATTTTCAAAGTCCAAATCGTCGATCCAAACCGTTCAACATGATTATCTAAATAAAATGTGCTTCTAGATCAAATTTTACATTTTTTTTGAATTTTTTACTATTTATTACGTATTTTACAAATACTAGTCAAATTCAGACCATTGAATTTTGTACCCATCTTAATAAATAGTAAAAAAATTAAAAAATATATATAAAATTTGATCTGAAAGTACATTTTATTTAGATAATCATATTGAACAATTTGAACTTTGAAAATGAAAAAAACTGTTATTGTAACTTTATTATAACTTAATCTCTTCTCATATATTATATTTGAATAAACAAGACGTGTGACCTTGTATGGTCCTATTATATTTTATAGGTGTGGCCGTGTGGGAACGAACTTTTAATAATACACAAGCCAGAGTGTATCATCCTCTTTACGTGTACTCAACGGGAAGCTTCTTTCCTTTGCTCATGCCCCTTCAGTAATTGCCCCAACCCCAACACTTCATAAATCAATCAAACTTTATTGATTTTTCTTTCCTTTATTTTTTGGGTTCACGCGACATATTTGGACCTTTCTCACATGGCCTCGGAAGGACTAGACAGACCTCCAGAAATGACTCGTACATCGTCAAATCTGTTTTGTATGGGTATGAGCCATTTAAAAACAGCAGTTTTTTTTTTTTTTTATTTCAAAAATGTAAAATTTAGTCTTTAAGTATATTTTAATATGTATATCTTGTTGAACGGTTCAGATTGACTGTTTGGTATTTGAAAACAAAGATATGAGCGTAAAGTAAAATAAGATTCTTACTTCGCAACTCATCACAACCCATCTCATGTATATATATAAGATGTTCTCAGAGGAGGATTCACATGGTTCCAGAAGGGGCAACTGTCTCTTATGAATTTTGATATTTAGTAGAGATCTATTGGTCTCAACCGACTTTGTCCTTCATTTTGAAATTTTTTTTGTTTCCCTCTGAATGTTTGATTTATAATTTGTGTTCAATTTAGAGTTAAAATTGAAATAAATTTGTTTAATTTTGATTGATAATTAGAATTATAAGTTAGAGTATCAAAAATTACAAATCAAAGTATTGAAAAGTACAAGTTAAAGTATTGATTTTTATCGAGTACTCAATTACTTAATGAATTTAAATCCATTTTGATATATATTTTTTTTGAAAAAATTCTGAATCCGTGTCTGAATGTGATCAAGGATCCAACTCTGCTGCTTTTCCGATCTCAACCATTCAAAATTTTCAATTTATGTATCTCGATAAAGTAACTTTTCCATGCACAAATCTCAACAAATTTGAATGGCTGAGATCGAAAAAGCAGCCTGCTGCTTTTCTCTCAGAGAAGCAGCAGAGTCCGATTCATGTGATCAAAGCCTTGCAATTCTAGAAAAGTATATTCCATATTCCAGAATCTTGCTGAGTGGCAAACTGCTAGCCACTGAGGTCTAGCCGTCAGCAAACTACAGAGAATCTTAGACCAAACAACTAAAAGTAAAAAATTAAATTAATGCAGGTACAATAATTCAAAAACCAACTAGCTGTCATTCAAATGTCGTATCAGAATGATATCAAGCTTTATACTTCACCAATAATTCAATAATTTTGACAAAAGAAAGTTATTTATAAGAGATATCTTAAAAAATGGAAAGATTAATATGGGCCCCTTATGTTGTCATAGGTACACACACTTACGTGTATAACGTGAATAACTGATTAATTATGATAGCAATATCTATTTCTATATGATTTGAATCCAACGTGTTCCATGAGGAATTGGATATGCTGTGATCCGAATGATATGAACAATAATTTTAAAATTTTTGTCTTTTCAAATCTAGCCGTTCAATAATTTATGTGCACGTATTTCAAAATAACTAATTTTTCTGTGCACGAATTTCGAAATAATTCAACAGTTGAATTTGAAAAAAATAAATTGTAGGATACTGTCATGAGTAAAGAATCGCAGCAGATTTGGATCCATTATATCAAGCTATGATTTTTAGAGAACTTTTCAAGATTTCAATAATTTCAAATCCGATGACTTAGATCTGTCATAATTATGTCATAGAATCAGACAAACACATTTAATTGACTAGTTTAAATAGTTGCTCTTAATTGACTTGTAAGTAGTCTTTAAAAATTTCAATTTCAGCAAAAACACAATACAACAAGAACATGTGAACCTTCTTTAGTACTAAAAAAAAAGAGTAGTACACAATTAATTTGTGAACTTAATCAGAGGCAGAGTCAGATTTTTAAATTATAAATATCAATCATATACAATTTTTGTACTACGAATGATGATCTATTTTATGATATCCATAGTATTTTATTCTAAATTATATAATATATTATATATAATTATAAAAAATATGAAAATAAATGGAGGTCAATTGATCTCATTACTTGACTGTGTCTCCGTCTCTGAACTTAACAGTCTACTTTCCTTATTGTCATATACATATTACAATAATATCATTCTTATACATTAAGCTGAATAAACCAAAACACATACTAGTGCCTTAATCACTGGGGTCAATTCATATATAGATCATGTATTTCAAAAAAATTTGTAAAGGGATACTAGACTATACAACAACAGTGCAAAATTAAAGAGAACTAGCCTTTGGTCTAGTGGCTAAGGCACATGGTCTCTATACTAGAGATCATGGGTTCGAAACCCAGATGGGGAAAATCATTTGTTATAATAACAAAGGTATTAAATAGTTGGGTGGCTTGACCTCCAACCTTTACTAAAAAAAAAACAGTGCAAAATTAAATTATTACAGGTATAATAATTCAGAAACCAACTGCATGTCATTGTAAGGTCGTATTAAAATGATATTAAGCTTTATATATACTTCACCAATAATTCAATAATTTTGGCAAAATAAAGTTATTTATAGGAGATATCTTAAAAAACGAGAATTTTTTATCCATAGAAATTATTGAAATACAATGTACGAAAATAGAAAGAGTACCTTGTTCTAACATATTTACAAAGATTGGGATCAATGGTTCCAATTTTTTTTTAAAACTACGTAGATACAAATTATTTGGTGTCGAACCGCTTGATGAATTGGGATCACTAGTCCCGATCCATTGTTTATTTTTGCAAATTCTCTGTATCTTCTCAGTTTATTTGAAAAAAATTAATGGATAGGGAGCAGTAAAAACACAATACAACGAGGAACATATGAATTTCTTTATTACTAAAAAAGAATATAATTGATTTGTGAACTTAAATAGTCTACTTCCCTAACTCCCATACATATGACCATGCCTTGTTCACAATCACAAGTCATACCTAGACACCTGGTGTGTTTGGATGGGTGAAGAATAGTCGCTAATTTAAATTGGCATTATTCCAAGTTACTATTTTTTATTTGTGTGTGTTTGGATTAACAAATATGGACTATTATTTGTTTATCTTTTGTGAGTTTTCTCACTATTCTACTAATCCAACAAAATATTAGATTAGCTGCTATATATTCTCAATCTTGAAGTGTTAGCTCTATTTTTACTTTATTCCTTTATTTATTCAAATGTTCCCACTCTATAAATAGTGTTGACCTCATTACATTACAAATATAAAAGACTCATGAAATTTGGTCAAGACTGTAGTTGGAGTCATGTGTTTGGGGAATTAAGTAGCTTATTGTATTTATGCGAAGGCTGTTACAATCTATATGAAAATGATTAAGAGAAATAGACATTTGAGAACCAACGATTTGGAAATTATCAGTTAATGTATGCGTCAATATAAAGAAAGTTCTATTAATATACATGTGTCAATGTATAAGCTTGAATATATATATGTCAAGTCATAAAACATATTTATTCAGATCGACCATTAATAATTATCAAATTAATCATATAGCTAAAAATATATTTTTTTCTTAATAAATATTCATGTGTGGGGTATATATAATTAAATGCACGAAGTTATATATTTTGTTATGTGAATATGTACTACAAAGTTTCCAGTCGATTTTTTTTATTAATATCCAACATTAAATATATCCAGCTTAGCTGGGTATTTATAAAAAATGTCCAGATCAGCCAAAAAATGGTCAGTCCTAATTTTTATTCAAACCAGCTATTTTCTGGCTGGTACAATATATATATATATATATATATATATATATATATATATATATATATATATTTTCTATTTCAGACACTAAATTATGTTAATTAAATCCTAAACCCTAAATTATACTAATTATACTAAATTATGCTAAATTACACTAATTAACATAGATGCAACATTGGAGATCTTTAGTAGCCAAAATGCATCATGTCATGGAATACATGGGCATTACCTTTTAGATATGTTAGATCCTATATAATTCTAGATTTGATGAAATTTTGGTCCAAACTGCATTATAACCAAGATTTTTTGCAACATGAGCCCAAAATTGAAAATTTTAACGAAAATTGGACCAAAACTTGATCACATGCGTTGCATATTCCATTTTTGAAAAGTATTAGGTAGAAGTTCAAGGTAGGTATATATATATATATATATATATATAGAGTTGGGCTATTATGCATTGCAATGCATAAACCATCTTGTACATTGCACTATAAATCGTGGTATTCAAAGTCCAAATAGTCAATCCAAACCGTTCAATTTGTTATCCATATTAATGTGTTTGGAGACCAAATTTTACATTTTTTGGAAATTTTTTACTATTTTTTTTAGATTTATTGAAAATCACTGTTTTTTTATGGCCCATATTTGTCTGAAAACAGCGATTTTCAATAAATCTAAAAAAATAGTAAAAAATTTCTAAAAAATGTAAAATTTGGTCTCCAAACACATAGTAATATGGAGAACAAGTTGAACGGTTTGGATCGGCTGTTTGAAATTTGAATCCGATGATTTATAGTCCGATGTACAAAGGGGTCTATACATTGCAATGTACCGTAGCCCATCTATATATATATATTAAAATTAAGCTCAAAACGTTTGTTCCTAGCGGAACAAATGATTCATTTTCAATTTTCAAAGCTCAAACAATCGATCCAAACTATTAGATGTTCATTCTATATTAAAATGTGCTTGGAGACCAAATTTTACATTTTTTGAAATATTTCTACTATTTATTAAGATGGTTTGAATGTCGCTGTTTTTCAATAGTGTAGAAGTTTAATAAAATCAGCAACTTTTAAACCATCTTATTAAATAGCAAAGAAGAATTCAAAAAATGTAAAATTTGGTCTCCAAGCACATTTTAATATAGATTGAACATCAAACGGTTTGGATCGACTGTTTGGGCTTTGAAAATCGAAAAACCGAATCGTTTATTTCGGAGGCTAGGAACAACATTTTGACCTTAGCCAACCCCCCCCCCCCCCCTCTCTAAATAAATTGCTTTCGGAAGCACTTCGGTCCGAAGTGCTTCCGGCTAAAATTTAAGTATTTGATGTTCAAACAATAAATCCAAACCGTTAGATGTTTAATCTATATTAAAATGTGCTTGGAGACCAAATTTTATATTTTTTGGATTTTTTTTACTATTTATTAAGCTGGTTTGAAAACCGCTGTTTTTATTAAATTTCTGTAGCATTGAAAAACAACGATTTTCAAACCAGCATAATAAATAGTAAAGAAATTCCAAAAAATATAAAATTTGGTCTTCAAGTACATTTTAATATAGATTGAACATCTAACGGTTTGAATTTGTTGTTTGAACATCAAATACTCAAATTTTAGCCGGAAGCACTTCGGACCGAAGTGCTTCTGGAAGCAATTTAGCCATTCTCTCTCTCTCTCTCTCTCTCTATATATATATATATGAGGAGGGATCAAGTTACAACAACGATTTATTCATTTTCAAAGTCCAAATCGTCGATCCAAACCATTCAACATGATTATCTAAATAAAATATGCTTCCGGATCAAATTTTACATTTCTTGAATTTTTTTACTATTTATTAAATATTTTACAAAAACTAGTCAAATTCAGACCATTGAATTTTGTACCCGTCTTAATAAATAGTAAAAAAAATTCAAAAAATATATAAAATTTGAATTGAAAATACATTTTATTTATATAATCATGTTGAACAGTTTGAATCGATGATTTGGACTTTGAAAATAAAAAAAACTGTTATTGTAACTTGATCCCTCCTCTATATATGTTGCATTTGTAATATGTTAGCATTTAATAATTTATGTATGGTTTTATTTTAATTCATATATAATAATCGGCCCAACGAAAGTTTATTGTATGTAATAATTAGCGTAATTTAGCATAATTTAACATAATTATGCTAATTATACATCAAAATGTTAAATTATCAAATATTTCAAAAATAAATAAATCCTAGACCGGCCATATTTTGGTCGGTCTGGGTAGTTTTAAAAATACCCAGCTAAGCTGGATATATTTGACATTGTTTATTTAATGTTGGATATTAATAAAAATGTCAGCAAATTTTTTGATGTACTTTATTTGATAATATTTTATTTTCGGAACGAAATCTGAAAATAGTCGTAGTACTTGATAAAGGGGTCTAAGATATAAATCAGAACTTAATTTTTCAGGTGCACGGAAAAATGCCTCGAAAAGTTAATTAATTATGGGGAAAACTAGAAAGATTTAGAGAACAAAAGAAATCGCGCGTTGAACAATTCAAGATCCTTACTAAAATAAGAAACGTTGGTTGGGGTGGGGGGGGGGGGGGGTTGTTGAAATCACAACCATTCATTCTAAATCAGAAGGCAGGCCCCAGAAAATTATTGGAACCAGATAGCTGGAAGAACCTTCCAACTTAAATCTGGATAAACGGAAAAAGAAAAAAAGAAAAAAAGAAAGAAAGAAAGAGAAATGTAAACGGGTGTTCTTTTGGTTAAATGTCAAGCTCAAAAGTGTGAGCCTTGATGGATCATGAACTTCCATCTTTTGTGGAGTCCGGATCCTCTACAGTTGTATATGTACAGTTGGTACTTCCAGCATCATCATCAACCGTCTATTTGAAATTGATAAGTGCAAGAATTTATTTTTCAGTGGAAACAATTGAACAACTCATATTGAAAAATGAGACAATATATAATTTCTTGTTTTTTATTCTTCTTTTCCCAAGTTTTTTTTCTCTGATTCACAACCCTTCTACTTTTGACCTAGTGGTCTGAGCATTTTCTATTTTTAAATACAACAATTAAAAAAAAAATCATATATTTATGAGTCTAACTCCGCCTGTGTAGTTTCTACACAGCCTGATCCAAGTCTGAAAAAATGAGGAGAGTTCGTGATAGACTTGGCGAGCCATCGGTAAAATCCTCACGAATTAGGCAGAAGTAGTACTAAAATATGTGACCTCCTGAAAAGTCCATGTGTTATTGATTTCGGTTGGATTTCATTTCTAGCCTATCTCAATTTGTTTGGGAATAAAAACTTTGAAGAAGAAGAAGATATATTTATGAGTCTAACTCAGATTGATAACATGAATATGATATGAAAAAGCCTAAATAGCATGTATATAAATAATTGAACTTTTCTTGTTTGGTCGAACAGACTTCTATTTTTAGTTTTTTCTTATTTTAAAAAGTCGTTGTCTTTTTGAAGATTCGTGCATTAGGTATTATTTGACCATTGATTGATCCATAAAAGGATGGTTTAAATTTGGTCAGCCGACTTAGGGAATATGTTCGCATATCACAGGAGAGGATCCAAACAATCAACACGGTATATACCCTTTACACTTTTAAACCTCATTTTTGGTGGGGTCCATTTATTTCTCAAGAAAAGATATTTCATAATGAAGGAACCGCCTAACTCTTTCCTAAGTTTCCTTTCTCGTTATAAATATAACTACCACACAAGATAAGCTAAAAACCACTTGCCTTTTTTCTCTGACCTTAAAACTGGATTATTCAATTGAAGGTGCCCCACTAGAACGCCATTTCTGCAAATAAAAACCCAACACAGTCCCTAGCTAGTCTATACGAATTGAATTAGGTACAAAATTATGAAAACTAATAGTTACCTCTCAGATGACTTGCTCCCTTCTCTCGGTGCAAGAATAAACTATTCAACCAAGTTGCGCAAATACATCATATCTCCTTACGACGCCCGTTACAGGTGAGAATTGTCATTTTACCAATATAGAACTAGGCTTCTTATACCAGAAAGTATAGTATACTGTTGACACAGGGAAAGTGAGGCTTTCCTAGTTATTCTGTTTCATGTTGCATTTAGGTGGTATTTTTCCCTTGCATTTGGATTTATTCTGATGAGCCCTAAACTTCTATATATATATATGCTTCTATTCTTGTTGTGTATATATTATGATTTTACCAGTTTTTTTCATACCAAGGGATGCATTGCACACAGCTGGGTTTTTCTTGATCATCTTTTGTTTTGTTTCCTTTCTTGGTTTTGTTTGAGAGCAGAGCATGGCAGATCTTTCTGATAGTACTGGTGATTTTCTCGGCATGGATATGCCCGTTCGAGCTAGCATTTTTGAGAAACCTGCCGAATAACCTTTACATTGCCGACAACATAGTAAACACCTTCTTTGCAATTGATATTGTTCTCACATTCTTCGTCGCTTATCTCGACAAGGAAACATATCTATTAATAGATGACCCAAAGAGAATTGCAGCCAGGTATGTTCTATGAAGTATTTCATGAAAGGGATTAATTAGTTACTGTCCCTACTTTATCTTTTAATCACAATCAAACAGCAACCTAGCTTGCATCTGAAAGTACTAAAGGTCTACCCATGTTTGCTTGACACAAAGCATTGAATGAATCAAGAAATAAAGCAAGAATAGAGTTAACCTCAATTTTGAGAATAGTAGCTAACCCAACATTTTGTTGGGTTAGTAGAATAGTGAGGAAACCCACAAAAGACAAACAAAGAATAGTCCATATTTGCTAATCCAAATACACCCAAATGTAGAATAGTAGCTTGAAATAGTGCTAATCTGGATTAGTGACTATTCTTCACCCACGAGTTTTTTTTCTTCTTCTTAACACTTGATCATTTCTTGAATTTGTGATACTGATTAGATATTTAATGAATTAATTGCAAATAAAGTTCTGGCCAAACCAAGGTCTCTATAAGTGTCAAGTGGATCCACTTAACACAGATTAAACTTATTGTGAAATACAGGTACTTATCTACGTGGTTTATATTTGATGTGTGTTCAACTGCACCGTACCAGCCTATAGGCAGAATATTTAGAAAACAAGAGAATGGGCTAGGCATAAGGCTACTCAATATGCTACGGTTATGGCGCCTACGGCGTGTCAGCTCCTTATTTGCAAGGTATATATGAGACCATTTCAAGTGATATATCTAAAATAGAAAGATATATAGCTTTAACTTCTTTACCAGTCTGGTTGTATCACTAATTGTACCAGCCACCAAGGTGACCCTCCAGCTAATATATATAATATATACATATAGAAAAGTTGCAAAGCACTGATAGTGGGACAGAGACCTAGCACCATTTAATGTACTGATACATAGTATCAAAATATAGGTTGAAATTAATTTTTGAAAATTTGTAATAATATATTAACACAAGTAACG
Organism: Carex arenaria; assembly: GCA_964058825.1. Lineage (NCBI taxonomy): Eukaryota > Viridiplantae > Streptophyta > Magnoliopsida > Poales > Cyperaceae > Carex > Carex arenaria. The sequence continues at coordinate 316,663 of CAXKVW010000238.1, forward strand.
AACCCTCTTTGTTAGGCTTGAGAAAAATATCCGGTTCAATTACTTCTGGACACGGTGCACAAAACTCATCGCTGTAAGCCTTTTTAATGTTCCTTTGAGTTGGAATATGCTTAATGTGTAATTAAATTTCCCTAGACAGACCAAATGATTAATGGTATGGGTTCACTTGCATGCAATTTTAATACTGTACAGTTTATTTATTAGTTCTTCACTGTAGCAACTAAGCAACTAAATGACAAAACAAGAAAAAATACAAAAAAAAATAATAATAGTCAAATTAACTTTGTGCTTGACGTCAGTCTAAATTTTATCTGGTATCAGCACATGCTCATACAAGAATAGATAAAACCAAGTAATAATAAAAAAAAAAAAAACATGTAATTTGTATCTATGATCCTAAGTGAAAGTCGAAACACAGGTAACTCTATTTGCAGTGCACTGTGCGGGATGCTTCAACTACTTAATAGCAGATAGATACCGGGACCCAACGCAAACATGGATTGGTAGTGAGATGCCTGATTTCAAGATGCAAAGTCTATGGACAAGATATGTTACTGCCATGTACTGGTCAATTACAACCCTCACCACAACTGGCTATGGTGACCTACACGCAGTTAATACACAGGAGAAGCTTTTTGACATATTCTACATGCTGTTTAATTTGGGGCTTACAGCCTATATTATTGGGAACATGACCAACCTTGTCGTGCATGGAACCAGCCGCACCAGAAATTTTGTATGCCCTCTCTCTCTATATATATATCAAGATTATACATCTTTATATCTTATTTAACAACAGTACACTTTACCAGGACTAGCTGTTCTATTTCTTCTTTCCCCAATATTTACCAGGACTAGCTGTCAGTACTACAAGATTAATTGTTACCAAACTACCAAAGTGAAGCAAGTGAAACTGAGTAATTGGGGTTTGAAACCTCATTTGATTCTTTCTTTGATGCTTCAATACTGGCAATGTCTAGCCCCCTAACATTACATATAATCTACCTTCAATTTCCTCCTCTCTTGACCACTATTAGCTACTAGAAGAACCACTTCCCTTTCTAATTCATGACAATAATGTACAAATTTGACTGTATTGTAGAGAGATGCAATTCAGGCGGCTTCCCTCTTCGCAGCAAGAAACCAATTGCCAATGAAGATTAAGGACCAGATGCTATCTCACATTATTATAAGATTCAAAACCGAGGAACTCAAGCAGCAGGAGATGTTGGCTAGTCTACCCAAGGGAGTCCGTTCTAATATTGCATACAATTTATTCTTTCCCATAGTGGAGAAAGTATATCTTTTCAAGGGTGTATCCTACAGCTTCATTTTTCAACTGGTACAGCATATATAAAACTTGCTCTGGAATTTCTAATTTTTAATTTAGCACCACCAGTCCTCTTTTGATTTCATAATACCAGACCTAGAAATAGAAAAAATACTACAAAGAACAAACCAAAAATAGCAAGGGAAAAAAGAGCAACAATTAGCATAATGATTTTTTTTTCTTTTTCCACAAAGGACGACAGCTACTGTTTAGGCTTTAGTATAATGCAAGTTAGGTGTTGACCTGGGATTCTTAAAGTACAATACACTATTATAACAATAATAACAAAAAGTAAATATTTTAATTTTTATGGAGTTGTGCAATGGTGCTTTGCGATGTACTAATGCACAGGTACTTAGCGTTTTAATCTCAATTTTCGAAATCTGAACATATGATCCCAACTGTTCAATGTGATCTACATAATTGAAATCTTGTTGACAACCAAAATTTTGTTGGTTTAGGATTTTTTACTATCTTTTTGATAGACAGAAACTCCAGTAATTCAAAGAATTTTGGACCATCCAATACTGATGATTTACTTCCTATAAAAAGAATAACGAAAAAAACTATATAAATTTTGGTTTCTACCAAAATTTTAATACATACATTGAGTTGCTCGGATCAGCCAACAAAAAGCACTGGTGCATTGGGACTTTGCAAAACACCATAACCCAATTCATATTTTAAGTATCCTTCAGCGGTAACTAAGGCAATTTTCATATAAAATAGATTACAGAGATGCAAGCTGAATATTTTGCACCAAGAGAAGAAGTCATTCTCCAGAATGAAGCTCCAGCAGATATGTACATTGTGGTATCAGGAGCACTGGTTAGTATCTTTCTCTCATTAGATTTTTCTAACCTCGATGCTGACCTTAATAGAACTAGACTACTATTAGTTGCAATTTGCAAATAACACCTGCTATCTTAAATTATTTCAGAAAACACAAATATTTTTGGTACTTGCCCAAAACATACACATCTAGCTCAATTGAAAAAAGTTCATTTATTAAATGTTGACAGTTATTTTCCATATGTTATCAGTTCATTTTATGCCCTTGGACCTATCTGAGTGAAAATTAAGTCAACAATATTTGGTGTAGGGTTCAAATCAAATGTACTAACAATGAAGCAATTTGGCTGATCCTGCAACAGAACATAAAAGTGTAGGGTAATTAGGTCATTTCCTGCTTTACTTAATATTGACTTGCACCAGATTTTATTCTGCCAATAGGAAAAATATTGGGTATAGTTGTATGTACAACATATACAATTATAGAAGTGTAGGATTATTAGGTCATTTCCTGCTTTATTTGACATCGACTTGCACCAGATTTAATTTTGCCAATGCGAAAAATATTGGGTACAGTTGTATATAAAACATATATCGGGTGTATTTTGCAAAAAGGAAGCGTAAAATGAAAGAAGTATCAACAAATACATGCGCTTATTTTGGCTTTTCTTCCTTATTATTGCAGGATATGAGAGCAAGTATGGGTGGGACTTGTCAGGTATGGGGAGTTTTAAAAGTTGGAAGTGTTGACAATGCCAAGATTTCATACACAAAGGAGCTAGAAATGATGACCTAACAGACATAACTATCAATTCTCTTTCAGATATACAGAAGGGTAAAAGCTGGAGAAGTATTTGGAGAAATAGGGGTTCTATATGACAGCCCACAGCCTTTTGCTTTTCAAACAACAGAGCTTTCTCAGCTTCTGAGACTAAGCAAATCATCTTTGATGAATGCTATTAAAGAGAACTTGGAGGATGGTACTACAGTGATGAACAACTTTTTTCAGGTAAAATTTATTACATTTTTATATTGGATAAATTTTCTGAGTAGCCTTTCCTAGTGCAGAACTGCAGGTCTGGTTTTACAAGTATCTGTACTGAATGATCCCGAACTGTAATCTCTCAATTAGTGCCATTCAATTACTAATCTAAAATCTCATTAATGAAAATAGTTAAATTATTAAACACTTTATGTATCAACTATTTGCATGTCATTGTTGCTAAATATTATGTTCTTACTTTTTACAGAAGCTAAAGCTGGAGGAAGAGGTACAAGGAGTAGAGGATCCTTCAAGTACAAAAAGGGGAGAAGAGGAATTTGATAAATGTTCTTTAAACAATCAAATCATTAACAGATACGTTGACAGCAATAGAACAGAGATAAAGCCAACTAAATTTAAAAGAAAAGAAATAAAATGTAAAAGAGTTACCATTTACATGCACCCTGAGAGGATCCAAAGCTCCATGAGACAGAACGGGAAGCTTATAGCTTTACCTTCTTCCCTTGAGGAGCTCTTCCTAATAGCAGGTTAGTGCTTTGAACTCCTTTTAAAAGAAACTAAAGAAATAGTTTCATATCTCAGGTCAATATAATTACAGAATACAACATAAAATCAAGGACTACAGTAGAAACAACTAATCCTCAACAGGGTATAGAACTATATAGTTAAATTAGTACTAATCTTCAATCAAAAAAAAAAATTAGTACTACTCTTTGCTATTGTTTCCTTTTGGTGGAACAAAAAAGTAACATCCTGGTTAGTATCAGCAAACATGAACTCATTGAAATGCAAAGAACAGTACTGAAGGTTGGCATAAAACAGTACTGAAGCAAAGAAAAATCTCATAATATTATATGAGCAACCAGCATCGATGCAGGGCAGTACCAATAAATTACAACCAGATTAGCATAATGATTAATTGTAGTTAATAAGAACTTTGCATCAAAATGAAAGACTGGACGACAGAATTGTTAGCTCTTACCTCTTATCTTTATCTTGCAAATTTCAGGCCAGAAGTTCAGTGGATTTTCTCCTACAAAAGTCTTAAGTGGAGCTAGTGCTGAAATAGATGACATTAATGTGATCCGAGATGGAGATTATTTGTATTTTCTTTAGATGAAGAACCTGGAATCTTTTTCTTTTCTCTAACTTCTAATTGAAAAAGGAGAACTCTGTGAAAGTAAATATAATCACTGCCAACAATCTTCTTATTTTTTTCCATTTCTGACTACTAGAAAACTCGATCATTTATTGCTTAAAAGAGTACAAATTGAACACCACTAAAGAATCCTAAAATATGCTAAAATATAACAAATGGCCTTTATGTTGCTTGCTGGGTACATCCTAGTATACAAATCCAAAATTGATGATTATACAAACAGTATACTTTGAAAATGTGCTTTCATATACAGTCTCTCAGTGTATCTTAAGAACTTGGAACACATTTTTTGGTTTTTCCACAAGTCTGGTGCATCAGACCTCATCAACCAAACCTATAACTGGGAGTGGGTGAGCCTCCGTGTTGAACACATATTTGTCAAGGGGTAGAACATCATTTTCCCCAAATAACAAATAAAAGTACTTGAGTGTCTCCCCCAAGAAGAAAGTCTCCATCTTGTCCCTCTTGGGAGGCGGTATGGAGGTGACATCATCTAATGATGTGTAGCCTCCTGATTCAATTTTGGTGTATTTTTCAAATGCCTCGAAAATCTGCCACCCCCATTCACGGTACCTGTGGTTCACATAATTACGATTCAGTTTGTTGGCATGCGAGAACTCTTAGTTAAAGAACCGATAACAATATCACTCAGGATGACATATGTGAGACCAACCTACTAGGTCAACGGGTATGGACATTTGGCTTGTGTGTTTATATGTCCAATCAGGTCGAGACTAACACAATACATTTTTCAATAAAAAGATTTCTAATCAGACCAGACAATTGAAAACCAATGTTATGTCTGCTTCTAGTTCAAGTGTGTGTGGGTGTGACAGAGAGAGATATATACTTGGGATCTTCGGTGATTCGATGCAGGTACATCAGTGACTCAACAGTTTCAGGGCGTAAAAGGTTATGACGATCAAGATACTTGATTATGATATCATTTATGTACTCTGAACTTCTGTTTCCTCCATCAGGCCCATTGTCAGCCTCCCCCTGATTGAATTTACAAAACAAGCCCTCATTTAAAAGCTGCATATATAATGCTCAATATACAAAAAAAAAATGGAACAGCAAAGAAAATGCAGATCCACCATCAGCTTCTTGAATTAAAAATGTCCTTTTGTATGCTATGAGCCTATGACTTTGACTAGAATACCAACAATGGTTCATTTCGAAAGGACAAGTCATCTAATACTTGGTCAGTCGGGATCCGACACCCATCTGGTCGAATACACAAAGAGCACCTTTTGTTTCCCAGCAGCCAAGAAGATTATACTATGTTTCAGCTTCACGACAACCAATTTCAAACTAAACTCGATTGTAAAACAAAAAATACCTCAATTCGGAAATAAGCGATTTCAGGGGCAAGACCAGTGGAGGTCACAGCATACATTTCAAAGCATGTCTTAGCCAAATCTTCAGCCAGCTTTAGGTTTTCTATATCATCATTTGATAACAAGTTACTTTCCATAGCTTTTGTTTTTGTCATTCCCTTTGTTGCACCAAGAGCTAATGTCCCTGGGAGGAAACAGACCTTTACACAAAACATGTCAATAATGAAAAAGAATCCTTCGCAGCTAGCCATTTTGTTGTGGTACAAAGCCAACAGCACTGGCCATCCCAAGGGCAGTTTTTAGTTGTACTTGAAAAATTCGAATTAAAATTGCTGCCCGCCCTTCTTTAAATTACTCATATAACAACAACTAAAAAGCTCAATTACTCATCCAAGTATGCAATTACACCTCCATTTAGTTAAAATAGGCATCAATTAAGCCACAATTCTGCAATTCGATCTTAAACAGAACAAAATTTGGCCTCAGCTTAATGAACACAGAACAGGCCAAAAAAACACACGAAAAGGTCAAAGTGAATTGACTGTGTATGGATGTTATCATTTAAACGTAAGGATTTTGTATTTTGTACCACCACAAGGACTTATATACCAGTCGCACAGTTGGTACTGCCTTTCCGGGTAAATTGTCCATATTTTATATAGCTATATCCCAACTAACTACTACCTAGCAACTAGCAAATACTAACATGGAGAAAAAGTAAAAATAGCATTCTGCAGTTACAAAAGGATTGAGCAGAGTCCTTACAATTCAACACTTAAAAATGAACAAGGGCATCTGCACTTTCAAAATTGCAATGCACCCTTCTATCCAATTTTTCCACTGTTTGATGTTGTTCCATCAGTGCCCCTTATTATTTTCACAATACTTAAGGGAGTCCATTTTCAGAATAAATTATACACAGCAAAACAATGAGCACCAGTATGTACTGGACAATGCTCAAGAAGCGGTGGCATGCCAATTGGATAACTTCTCATGTTAAATCACTTAAGAATGCTTTTTGATAGTGGATTCGTAATATGATAACAGTGATATGCCATTTTCATCCAATTTAATAGGAAAAGTGGATCAAGGGGGCAATTGCAGCTATTTTCAAAATGCAGAGGTATTGACCCTTTGGATAAATGTAGAGAGTGCTTCTATAAAACAAAAGACAAGCAATATACTAACATAATTACATACCAAGTGGTCCATTTTGGGGCTAAAGCCACCTTGAGACCCGTAAGGAAGCTCTCCAACAAAAACCAATCCTTTTGGAACTGATTTTCTGACAAGACGGTGCCTCACTCCTCTCATTGCTTCTGTGTACATTTCATATAGGTACTTTAAATCGGTATCTCGTCTGTTCTTTTGTTGAATCCAGATTTTAATGAGGTATTCATAGTAGCTGTCACCGCGTGATCCAAGCCTGATGTTTTCTCCACTAAATTGACCAGAATGTGGGCTGTATTCACCAAGGAAAAAGGTAACTAAATGTAAGGATAGAACATGCAACATTTTCAGGAAATGAAGAATAAGAAATTTGAACACAGAAACTTCAAAACTGAGATTTCAAATTCACGACTATGCAATATTTAACTAGTTAAAAAGTTTAGTCCTCAATATTCTGTCTACAGTTACAAATTGGGAGCCACCCTACCTACCACATTGCACAAGCCAAGAACAATATTTCCGGTGTACCAGACTGCAGAGACAACAACCAAGAGCTTAACCCTTTCACTCATAAAGAAACCAAAAGCATTGACAAATGACAAGGTTATGACCTTATGGAAAGTGAATTTCAGCTTGGAACCGGGTCTAGCAGCTAGTTTGTAAAAAAGCAATGGTGTCCATTCCTACAGCTTTATTCTTCTGGTCAAAAGGAGGGCACGCTAGGTTCCTTTGTCTGGGCTGAACATTGGCCTGGTTTGGTTTTAGCTTAATTTCAGTAATTTCCGTCAGTGGTATAAGGTTTTGCACACTAATTATATATGCAAAATTTTGTGTTCAATTTTGATATATCCTGTAGACACATAAGGAAATGAAAAGAAGGAAATGATTTGTATTACAACCTTACGTTTCCACACTGCTATGAAAATTCCCAAACTTTGATAAACTTTTCAACTAGAATGACTATCAATGACAGCCATTAAAAACAGGTTTCAAACCACAACAACAGGAAGTCAAACTATCATATAATAAATCAACCCACCCTATCCTAGCATATTGCATACCGGCGAGTGTGGCAAACCACCACACTAAAGGACCAAGTTTCAGGTCACTATGATAATGTCATAGATATAAAGCTGGACGCGTGCGCACGCACATGAAAAAAAAACATTGTTTTAAGATAGGTAGAAAAACGTTGTTTTTGAATGGTTTAGACTTTAGAACCATTAAAAACAGTGATTTTGAAATATTTAAAAAAAAATAGTAAAAAATTTCCAAAAAATGTAAAATTTGGTCTCCAAGCACATTTCAATATAAACATCTTGTTGAGCAGTTCGGATCAACTATTTGGTCTTTGAAAACGGAGATATGAGCGTGAAGTAAAATAAGATCCTTACTTCGCAACTCACCATAGCCCATCTCTCTATATATATACATACATATATATATAATTAACGAAATATGTATATTTAGTTAATAATTGAGTCACGGGTGAAACTAAACTTCAAAACTTTTGCTAATGGAAAAAAATAAGATTTAAAATCTAAATTACTGATGGATGGCAAAGCAACTCCAGAGTGTTATCTCAACAATCAACCATTAGAGAAGCCATGAGATCTGGTTCTTATAGAGTTTCTGTTTTGGTGTAAAAAATCATCCATAGTTTTAAGCCTACCCAGCTATACCAAAGATAATCAGTAATATGGCTGCTTCTGCAGCATGTTTCATGCAACTACAACTGTTATTTAAACACAAACCCCTAAAACAAAAAATTATTTTCATACCTTATAAAAATTGGCACTAGCCCTTCAACTTTTGGAAGTGATCTCATATGCTCCAAAACCTTCATCCCTGCTGAATAATACTTGGGATCCCCTGAAATTTCACTCAGATAATTAAACTCCAGTTGTAGGGTTGAGGCCTCAGATGTGCTGCTCAATCCATCAGGTGCAGGGCGTGCTACTTTATCTCTCAGATATACATCACTGAAAGGTATAGGAGTCGAGCTGGAGCTAAACGCCAACAATAAACGATCAGCCAAAACCTTGGAAACTTCTAAAAGCATCTCCGGGTTAATGCTGTTATTGCCTAATGTACTCAAGTGGTATGCACTAAGAAGCCCACCTAATACCCGAATAGTGGTTTCGAATAGATTGACCTGACCTTTCTCATTAATCCTTGAAACCATGTTTTCCTCAATCCAAGTAGAAGCCTCTTTTACTATGTCATTTTCGCCCATGATCATGGCTGTGTCTAATGCATCTATAATAGTGGCACCAAGGCCTCCTAACCCATCAGTACCTCTTTTGCTCACAGGCATGAGTTCATCAAATCCCATTGCAAAATTTTTGTACCCAGACCATGCATGAATGAAAGCCTCTTTCACCTTCTGTTGTCTTGAGACCCATTTTTTATGAATAAAAGCCTCTTTCACCTTCTGTTGTCTTGAGACCCATTTTCTCGGATCTAAACTAGAGCCTTTTTTGTTCATTTCATCTGGAGTGAGCCGTGGGGGTAACCTTGGAGGCCTCCTCCATAACCTGGGGGGCTTATGGTACACAGCCTCAGTGGCTTCAGTGAATGTGCTGTTTAGAACCAAGTTCGATTCAAAATTGGGTGAAGATTTGCTCATTAGGAACAGACATGTTACTCCAGATATTAGAAGCAGCATCAGGAGCTTGCCCAGACTACACTTTACACAAAAAATTCCAATGCTGCTATTGGTCACGGATTGAGTTATAACCTGAACCAAAAGAAGCATACGCATAAGAAACAAAAAGCAGAATGAGTGTAATTTAACAAAATTCATGGCAGTAAGATCCCTTAATTCTATCTGTGGCGTATGCAATAATAAACAGATCCGACTACTTTTTGCGAGTGCGTAATCGGAGAACAAGTACTCATTCGCTGAACTAACAACAAATCGGAAGAACAAGTCAAAGGAATCCGATCGAATCGATTGAGAGATAGAGAGAGAAGGAGACCTTGAAATGGGAGCGCTGGCGAAATTTGGCGTTGTCGTAGTCTGCATCCCGAGTTGAATAGGGAAGCTTTGACATTTTTGCCCCCTTTGTTCTATGGCGGGATCTGGAGAGAGAAAGGGGGGATCGATCGGACTAACGGTGGCACTTGTTGTTGACTTGTTGTTTTGGGAAAGGCGTGAGCAACTGAGCATGAACGTGAGGAAGTGTAGATCGATTGGGGAAGGGAGAACAGTTGGTCTGATCGGACGAGAGGAAGATTCTCTCCCGATCGGACGAACACAAGTCCGGGTGCCATTTCGTTATTGGATCGTCTTTTATTTACATTCGTTTGTTTTTGTTGCCGCCAAGGCGCCAATACATGCCGAATTCCAAAAAAGAAAATTTGGGCCAAGCAGAATTAAATGCGTATATTGGTCAATAAAAAAAAAGTGGGGTTGAATTAGGGTTGCCAAAAATGAATTTCATTTGCACCAAATTGGTTCTTGGGCATATCTAGAAAACCAAGTTTGTATCTGGCATTTCATTCTAAATTATGGTTAATTATATAAAATTTTCATGCTGCAAATAAGGATCAATTTTATACTACTCATAGCATTTTATTCTAAATTATATAGAAAATAAGGCACATGTAATACATTTGTTCGTGTGTGCGTAACTAATAATAAAATGAACCATTTGCTCTTACAATCGATCAATTAGAAAGTATTTTTTTTTCTTAAACATGATATATTTTTTAAATTTTCAATAAAGAGTAAAATTTGTACTTACTGAAATTTAATTGAATTTTAATATTTTGGGTAAATTGTGAGTTTTTGAAATTTAAAAAAGGGTAAATATGTTATTATGAATTTTAGAGGAAGAAATATGTAATTTCAAAGTTTATGAGGGTATACATGAAGAAATACCCGAGTACACGCTAGTATTGTTGTTCTGTATGCGTACATGAAGTCTATACTGCTATACATAAAACAGACAATCCTCTTTTTCATATACTAGGGGCTCCTAAAATTCCAGTTGCTTACTAATATTAATTAATGTAATAATGTATTACAAAAATAATGAAATACAGCAGATCGTATTGCCAGGTGTTATTTCAGATAAGTAATTAATAATTTAATGTGTTCAATCTGTTCGGCCGTTTCAAACATAAAAAGATAACTACTTATTGCCTAATCACCTATATTTTCCTTGGAAGTTACTCTCACCTTTTTTCATCCTATCCTTAATTAAGAACTCGTTTATCTTAGTATACATTCCTTTTTCTGAGCCTATAATTAGATTCTGAATCGAAATAGAGGAGATGGCACCTGCACAGAACAGTTCAGGAGGTTTCATAAGCATCAAGGAAATGGCAAGCAGATCATATCAGCTTAAAATCAACTACCTGGAAACCATGAACTTTCGCCCTGGCAGTTTCCTCAAATCTCCGGTTTTCTCTGTCGGAGGATATGAGTCGATGCTCTTCTATTACCCAAAAGGGAAGGAGCCGGTGGATCAAGCTCAAGGTGTGTCTGTTGCTCTCTATGTTTTCCTTCGTACGATAGCCAAAAATGTCAATGCCATTTTTGATTTCACTCTTGTTGAAAATAACGGATCGTTATCTGCGGCAAAAACAAAAAGGTTGTCGCAGGTGTTTTCGAATGATACTTTTGCTTCTAATGACATCTCTGGTCGATGGGTTCAATTCTTTATGCAAGATGACGGGGTCGAGAAATACCTACTAGATGGTCACATCGTCATCATGTGTACAGTTACCATTATGGTCTCGGACTCCACCAGACAAGCAGGAACTTCTTTTGCTACAGCTCATTCCCTGGAATATCGCGAGCATTTTGCAAAGCTCTGGTATGATAAAGACATGCTTGATGTAACATTCTTCGTCAGCGGGGAGCTCTTTCAGGCGCACAAATTAGTACTGGCAGCTCGATCACCTGTGTTTAAAAATATGCTCTTTGGTCCCACTCAGACAGACCGCAGTGATAATATCCATATCGATGACATTCAACTGTCAATATTCAAGATGTTACTTCATTTCATATACACAGATTCGGTCACTGATGATCAAGAACTCGGTGACAGTGATACTACAGCTCCCATTGCAATAACTCAGCAATTACTTGCAGCTGCTGATATGTATGCTCTGACGCGGCTAAAATTAATGTGCGAGGAGACACTGTGCAGGGAACTCTCAATTGATACATTCGCAACAATTGTAGTTTTGGCAGAGCAGCGCAACTGTGCTCGGCTCAGAGAAGCTTGCCTATACTTTGCCAGTGATCCCGAAAATTTGTCGAAAATTGCACTGACCGATGAGTACACAAGCCTCTCGCTTGCTTATCCCTCATTTCTGAGGGAGCTCCGGGACAGGCTTAACAGCAAGCCGACTTAGTTTAATTCACTTCATTCCTTGGCATGGAGATGGACAGAGTGTTCATGGTGACTGCTAAAAATAATTGTCTTCCTTCCTGTCTGGCTGCTTGCTTTCCTTTTAATTGTTATCTTTATTTAAAATATTTGGAACATTGGGTTTATTTTTTGTTTTTCTGTATTTTCTTTAACAATGAATGAATGTGCTCAATTTAATGGCATGTACATCCTTCGGTAATTAATTAATCTCTAGTATAACTAATATTTTCCCTTCAAACAATACTCAACACAATCCAGCATAGTTAAGGAAACAATTGTATTCCTATTCCTCTCCACCTGTTTCAAAAAGATTAAAAAAAATATTATAGAGAGCTCAGAAACAAATCCATTTGACTGAAGCTGAGCTGAGATAATTTAAAAAATTGATACCATCAATGAATTAATGTTTCTAAAGGTACATGGAGTTTTTTCATGCATGATTTCTTTTTGTCGATCGTTGGTTTCTTTTTCTTGTTTTCTGACTTATAATTAACAAGGTGCAATGAACTTAATTAGTTGTCCAGCTGTTTAATACTTTAATTCTTTATGATTAATTTGTTGACATTGAGAACCTTCTTTACTTAATTTTGTATTAAAAACTATTTAATTTGATCGGGCGTATCCAAGAGGAGAGTTGACCGAGGATGGAGATTTTTTTTTCTGACGCAACTTTAATTCCTATCTTTACTCAAAAAAAACTTTAATTCCTATCTACGGGATCATTTAAAAAAAAATAAATGAAACTATATATAATCGGTGCGTGAATATAATCAGTATAGAAGTTTTGGGAGAGGAGTGGGTACACTATTTGATTGTCCACCCATAATTTTAATCCTTATATTAAATTAATTGTCTCAAGGTTCTCACACATCTGGATAAATGGAAAGAACTCATTTAATTAACACCAGCATTACTTTTCACATAACCATGACTCGAATTTTTTTTATTAATATCCAACATTAATTAAAAAAAATACAAATATGACAATAGTTGTTTGGTATTTTTAAAAATACCTGGACAGCCATGAATTTTGGCAGTTTTTTTTTCTAGATGTGTTTTTTTTTTTTTTTTTTATAAATGAATTGGCAGACGGTGATAGAGAAGAGAGGGCTTAAATTGACACAGATAAAAATATGCTGGCTATTTTTGAAATATTGAGAAGGAAAAAAAATGTGAGACTAGAAAATTTAATGTTGAACATGCAAGAGAGAGAAAATGAGAGAAAAGAGAAAAAACTCATCTTCATCTACGAATGATCATAATGGAGAAATTGGTCTAAAATGTCTCTGTATAAAGAAGGAAAAATGTAGTTTAAACGAGTTCTCAACAAGATTGAATTAATAAAGGGGTCGATGAATTCATGGTAGCGTGTTCTCACTTAGTTGTTGCAACCAATTGATACTCAAAAACCACAGATTCTATGTCAGTAAGACCTGTTACTTATTAATCATATTAGAGTCACAAATCATGCATGATTGACTAATCACCATAGAGGTGCCTATGCTTCTTAGCATCAATATAACCAGCATAAAAGAACATCGATTCCTTGTAAATTTTCGGATCAGAGTTTTATGATGTCTACCCATATCATATAACAGTACCCGTACAACCAACAAAAACAAAAATTTAAACATATTCATGGACAAATATCCTGTCTTTTAGGGTCCAATGTGATATTACCACTTGTGTTGACCATACTACCAAATTCCTTTAAAAAAAATAAACACATCTATAAAAAAAAAAAGGGACCGTCAAAATTTTTGGCGGTCCACATATTTTAAAAATACCAAAAAATATTGGATATTTTTTATTTTTTTTTATTTAATGGTGGATATTAATAAAAAAAAATCGGGAGCATGACATTAGTCTGCCCCAGTTTAGCTCTATTAATTATTATTTAGTGTAGTTCAATTTAGTGCTGATGAAATTTATTAATTTATAATGCCTCCATGCACTCTTTAAGTCTTAAATTCTGTAAATTAATAGTTGTGACAAATTATCTTATAAATCTTTTAATTTTTCGTGATGAAACCCCTCAATATTTTTAGATTGTTATCCTTTATTAATTATACACATATAATTTAGTAACTAGTAACTTCACAATACAACTTTATTAAGATTTCATTCTTTTTTACTTTTCATTTTCTATGATATAATTGTACTTCCAAGATTTAAATCAATAATGTTATAATAGTTTTTAATTGTTTAAAAAGGATTAGTATAAAATCTATTGCCGATGATGTAATAACATCCCTAGACGAACAAAAATAGCAAAAGAGAAAATATAATACACCAATAAGTTGGTAATTAAGACTATACAAAATATTTGTATCAATCGATACTGCAATCGATACTGCTTTAGATAAAAAAAAAATTTAATAATAGAAAAAATGATTATGAAACTTATAGCAAGTTCTTGATGAAATATCTACTTCAAGAAAAGAAATATGCACCGTGCACTCCACGGTTACACACTAGTAATTAATTATACCAAACAAGTTGCATTAAATAAAATCTTGAAAAGCATTAGTCGGTGAACCAACAGTGTTCTTATTAATGGTACTGGTAAAAAGGAAAATTAACTAAAAGCAGAATAACCAGTTGAGCTAGACATGTATTAAATTAAGAGGATTTTGCATTGTCAAAAGAAATGTCAGCTTTGCTGGTATCCCAAGCTGCAGAGGGCTTATGGGGCTTGGCAGTCCAGGAACCGGAAGCGTTACTACTGTCGAAAGAAACATCGGCATTGCTTGGGTTCCATTGCGGTTCAGCTGGCTTGTTAGAAATAGGTTTGGTATTGCTGCTGTCAAAAGAAATATCGGCGTTATCCGGGTTCCACTGGTTGTTGGGCTTTGCTGGTTTGTCAGTGGCGATTACTGACAAGACCACCTTAATGGTCACGCAATCGTTCTTATCAGACGGTGCAATGGTGACAGAGTCGATCTCTTTTTGGATGTTGCGTTTGTGAATGTTGTCGGCATAATCAAACTCCAGGTCTGAATACTCCGGGTTGGTCCAGATCTCGGTGCGTGTGACTTCTGCTGAGGTGCCGGAGAGCAAGCAGAGGTGCAGCGCCAGGGTGCCCGAGCCGTCCGGGTACACCTGGATCTCCCAGTCGTGGCCACCGACAGTGAACACGCCGTACTTGATGTAGCTGGGTTTACTGGTATTGCCCTGCTGATTCTGCTGCTGCTGCTGGAATGCTGCCTTTCGGGGTACATAAAGTGTGCACGATCCTTGAACTACACCCATAATGTATATGAAGTTGAACAGGTAATGTAATCTTATCTAGAGAGGAGTTCACAACTTGATTGTAATTTGCAAGGCTACCCTACTGTGTTATAATATATATATGTGCATCAGCATCAGTAGTGTACTTGTGTAGAGGGAACGAGGATCACGTGTTCGCTCATATTCAAATATCTGTAAAAAATAAAATTTTCATTATATGATTATTTTTTACGAGAAATGCGGTGGTCATCCTTAATGTTCTGTTAATCTGGACATCAAGGTGTAGGTTTTACAAAGTTTGTTAAAAGAGAAAAGAAGGAAATGAAAGAAATAAAATAGATAAAAGGAAAAGAGAGAGAGAAAAAAAGCAAGAAACAAAGATAAATAAAAAATGAAAGGAGAAAAACAGAGTAAAATTAGTGATAGACAAAAAGTCAAATTAAGAACCAGACTATTGCAAAATACAACACTCTCTTGTAGAAAATCGTAAATTCAAAATTTAAATAAGAGATTTTCTTATAGACATTAAATAAAAGTTGATATGTTACATTTTTTGAATTTTTTTACTATTTATTAAGATGTGTACAAAAATTCAATGGTCTAAAAACAACGATTTTGTAAAATATTTAATAAATAGTAAAAAAATAAAAAAAATGTAAAATTAGGTCTCCAAGCACATTTTAATATGGACATCATGTTGAACGGTTTGGATCAATTGTTTGGACTTTGAAAACTTTAAAAATATAGAGTGTAATTCGGTGTCAAAAAAATGGTGTAAATGGATCCCTCCTCTAAAATATGTATCTCATATTATTTGGAAATTTGATTCAATAATTAGATATAGATGAATGATGCATGTGAATTGCCTCAAATTGCTAAATAGAAATTTGGTAATTATTACATAAAATTAAGGTAGAGAGACAAATAAGAATTCAAGACTCGTTTGAATTCATTCTTTTTGTTTCGTTGATTACAGAAGTTATATGATTAATTATCACTAATCTCTGATATCTATCTCGCTTGCCAAACACCACCCATTAATTACTTTATATTTATCTCACATTTTATTCAATCCCTAATAATTCCCACTTTTCTCTCCTCACTCTCTTTTATTTTCCTAGTCATTTTATCGGAATATGTGGTTCATTTAGGTTATCAATTCATCTATCCGATTATAATCTTTTCAAGTTATTAATTATAATCGGAGAGAGCATATTTTCTCATGCTCTATTTTAATTTGTATTTATTATGATCGAAATACTCATAAAGATATGCTTGTTTTTTATGTAGGAATTAATCATGTTTTTATTCTTATAAAGAATGTTAATTGTGAAAGAAAATATTTATTTATATCTAAAATTCATTTTGACTCTAAGATTTTTTTATAGAAATTATTATTATAAAATTAATTAATTTTACAATAAGATATTATTATTTTCAGAATAATCGAGAGGAATAAGATTTGGTCCAAATGGCTTTGGACCGGACATTGTCCAAAGCCTCTACAAATCGTATGATTAAAGTCCGAATAGTCGATCCGAACTGCTCAACATGATTTCCATATTAACATGTACTCAGAGATCAAATTTTATATTGTTTGGAAATTATTTACTATTTTTTTAGATACATACAACATCACTATTTCTGAACGGTCCAAAAACAGTGATTTTGTACGTATCTAAAAAAATAATATAAAATTTGGTCTCTGTGCATATTTTAATATAAAAATCATGTTGAGCGATTCGGATCAACTGTTTGGACTTTAATCGTACGATTTTTAGAGATTTTGGACGGTGTCCAATCCAAAGCCATTTGGACCGAACCTTATCCCTAATCGAGATCATTTGTTACTGTGGTCGGTTAAAGGAAGGCATTTTTGCTTTCACGTGTAGCACGCGGGCAACTGGAAACTCTTAACTATTTATTCACAATTAGATAATTGGGAGAGACATGGGTCTAATTTATTATTTATTTATATATTTAGTTCTGTATTAAATGGATTTTTTTTTCTTTGGTTTATATACCAATTGTACGTGATATGCATTTATTGGAAGTCAACGGTCAGAGAGGAGCAGCCGGTGCAAGCAAAGCAAAGAAAAGGAAGCATTTTGAATATTTGATTCTCAAGAAAAGTAAAGAGGAGCGGTGCATAATCAATTACCAGCTCAGCCCATCCCCTCCTATCCAGGCCCAGAACGGCCCAGCCCAGTCGTGAATTTAAACTGAAAGCATTAGCACTTAGCAGGCAGGCATTCCACATTCCATTTCAAAGAGAGCAGCTTGGGTCCGATCAAAGTGTTTGGGTTCCTTCACAGTTGGATCTAAAGCGCTTTAGGATTCACATCTGCTTTAAAATCCATGTGCACAAATTCTAAAGCAAATCCGACAGTGAGCGAATCCGTTGGAGCCACTTTGGGTCCGATGGCCATCAGACCCAAACTGTTTCCCATTTCAATACATCACACACTTGTTCAAGGTACAATTAGTGATAGTTGTGCACCAGCTTCCATTTTACAGTGTAGACCTTCCAACATTTGGAATTTACAATCTAAATATGGAGGCTAAGCATTTCAATTTGAAATATTCACAATGGAAGGAAGTAATTAGCTTGAGAGAGATTTAAATTAGTTCAGATGTTTCTTCTTTCTTGAACTCATTCTAGAGTACATGCGCAGTACGATTAAAACCAAATAACAAAAGGAATGATGCTCTAGATTTAGTTGAAAGCTAAAGATATTAAAAACATACTGCCACAAAAATTGAAAAAGTAAAATGTAAATTCAACAACAAATAAAAAATAAGAACAGAAATGAAAAATGAAACTTATTAAGCTGCTTTCTCCACAAGCTTCTTGCATAGTGCAGACAAAATTAGCCAACGAGCATTTAACCAGAAAAGTAAAAAAAATCAAAATTGCCATGCAGAGACTCACCAAGAACACAAGGACACGTATACACTAAAAAGTAAAAACAGATACTATTTATCTCCAGATGGCCTCATTTGCATCAGTGAAGAGTGAAGACGGCATTGTGGTGCTCAATTGAACACTGTATTACCTCTATCACACCATAATCTGGTGGGGTTGCATCATCTAATGTGGTGCTCAATTAAACACTGTATTACCTCTATGGGGGAAGGGAGAGAGAAAGAAAAGATGGGGCGGTAGTATAGTTGGCTAGGACTACCAAAGGTCGAGAGTTCGAGTCCCGCTCACGACCTCTGCGAAGATTTAAAAAAAAAAAAACAGAGAGAGAGAGAGAGAGAGAGAGATCTTTCAAATATAAGTTTGTGGTTGTAGAATATATAAAATAAAACCATCACAGGCATTTCAACAGAGAAATTTTTACCCATAACCTCTAAATTTGTGCAAAATGCACTATGCCCTCTGCTTGCTAATATTGTTTGGAAGTACCCATTACCCAAGCTATCCTACTCTATTTATCTTATTAGAAAGAGTGAATGACAAACAGGTCTTGTGGGCATATGTGACGTGCATTTTGTGGGCATATCTATAAAACATCTTTTTTTTTTTCTGTAGTTCACGTGACAATTTCAAACTCACCATCCTAACTTCAATATAATTGGAGGAGGTTTCCAATGCCTCATCTCCTCATACCTCATCCATGCCTCATATCCTATATCTTCGTTTTTAAAGTCCAAACAATCGATCCGAACCGCTCAACATGATCTCCATGTTAAAATATACTTGGAGACCAAATTTTATATTTTTTGAAAATTTTTTACTATTTTTTTAGATTTATTGAAAATCGCTGTTTTTTTATGGTCCAAATTTGTTTGAAAAACAACAATTTTCAATAAATCTAAAAAAAGTAAAAAATTTCCAAAAAATATAAATTTGGTCTCCTAGCATATTTTAACATGGAGATCATGTTGAGCGGTTTGGATCGACTATTTGGACTTTAAAAACGAAGATATAAGATATGAGGCATGGAGGAGGTATGAGGAGATGAGACATTGGAACTCTCCTCATATTATTGATACCAATATCAAAACTAAATCCTAAATCAGATAAAGAACCAACACAAACTCACCATCGTTGTGCTGCCTGGAAACCAAAAAAAGATGTAATCAAAGTTGTATTGTTGTAAGCAATGACAACTAATCCTTGATAAAATCCCTATTACCTCTTCAACTATTACTTCCAACAACAAACTTCTCTTTTGTCTCGTTCAAAACCCTTTCTGAGAAGCACAGTCGTCTAGGGCCGCTGATATGTGGCACTCTTGTACAATCTCTTTAGGTGGGGCCCACCCCTGTTTACTCTGCCTTTTTTCTTCAAAGAAGGCCGACCTGTTCTTCACCATGGAATTCACCTTCCCTACCACGTCAGTGACATTACCTCCAGCTGATTGACCAGCTTGCTTTATCCTGACACCTGTGTTAAACAGATTTTCTAACAATTACAGCTATAAACATTCCAGCTTCTATTTTAATGCTCAGAAGTCCCAACCCATTTTTTTTAGTTACAAAATTGATTTACCAGAAGAAAAGAAGAAATCTGTGGCCTTCTAACGCTAGGGTGGCGATGCATCCAAAGCCATGCTATAAAATAAAAGAAAAAAAATCCAAATTAGTTGAGGTATTAAGCATGAAAAGTTTCATGAAATAATGTTAAACCTAACTTTATATTATCCATCGGTTTTCATCCAGAACTTTTCATCAGAGACTAATCAAACTCCAGCTTACTAGCGCTTGTAACTAAAATTTTGTTGAATCAGCTCCAATTCAGGATATTTATCCAAAATTCATGTATCAGAGAGCATATGCTTATCAATAAATAAGAGCTGTTTTGATTATTCAAGAGAACAAAAATTAAGCCTTAAACATCCGAATGAGAATGAGAACAAAATATCAATAGCCTTAGATAAATAGTACCTGTATTTAATGTATCCCACCTTCTCTCGTGCTAATTTCCCTTTTATTCACTTTTGAGAGAGCACGGATTTGATTTCTTCAGTTGATGATTCCATAACTAGTTGGGGGGGGGGGGGGGGGGGGGGGGATTTGAAAGGTCATGACCGGCTCTAGCGCCAAATTCTACTACTTTCTACTAATTTCACTTGACCAATGACCAGCTGTTCAGAGCCATACCCTAAAGTAACCCAAGTTTTTGAGTTTAGATCCTGACCATTCGATCAGGATCCAGGCCAATCCAGTCCGATGTTGAATGCACGGACCCCTTTAAAATTAACCTTGGGAGCAAACGAGTTCTTTCTATAGTGCTCGACTTGAAAATTTCTCGAGCCATTGCTTTGGAGCAGCAGGATGAATAGCAAATAAAATCTCCATGAATTTTTTTTCAGAACCTGCCAATACTGTGACTGGTGCCAACGATCTCCTCAGCACTCCCACCTCTTTCAACCAGTCTAGAATTCTATACCTTGGTTTGATTCTGTTCTCCAAATGATAACACAAAATTGCAGGAAATGAATCCAAATAATCCAAATTATGACCCAAATGGTTGCAACAAAAAATTATCTTCTTATTTATAGCATCCTTGCTTTGATTGAGTAATTTTGGGGCTTTTCTAAGCATCTTACAGATTCTCTTGTGCTCAATACCCCAGTTTAAAAGCAGCTCAAATCGTTCATGTAAATCTTCCTTCGTACCACTCAGCTCATCTGCAAGATGAGCGGTAAATTTGTTCATGCCGAACCCAATTGATTGTAGAAATTCAACCTTGTTCACAAGAGTACTTCTACACAGCTTTGCCTGTTCAAGCCCTTTCACAAACTCTTCTTCAATTAATGAGTCATAATTTAAAGCATCTGAAACAAATTTGGGAGAAAAAAGTTTGATATTGCTGTGTTGAACTCTACTGAGAAACCAACCTGATAAGCCAACTGCACACATTATACCGGGCAAGTTTCCCAATTTATTCTTTCCAACAACATACGGGTATGCTAATATTACATTGTTAGCCTCATTTTTATCTAGTCCAACACAGTGCAAGTATTCTGGTATCGAAACGGTGAGCTCAAAATCAAGTTTGAAAATCTTTCTAGAATTTCTTAAAACAAACTGCCCCAAGTCCTCTTTCATGCCCAATTTTGCAAAAAAGCCCAATTTTTTTCTTAGTTCTTTCTTATCTGTATCAAAGATCACCCAATCATTCTTTCTCAGAAGACTACCAATGGACCCCTCAGCTGACCCCAATTCATAAAAAATCTGAATTTTCTCACAAATCTCCAAATAAATATCCACCTTATTTTCCATCGAATTAACAACATCATTAGCCACAAAGAAAGCGCGGAGATCCCCTAACAAACTATCTGTATCGTCTCTAGTCAAAACCTTAGGAAATGCAAGACAAATAGCAACGATAACACTTCTCCCTAAAAAGCTAGAATGCGCTACCTTCTCAAATCTCCTTGAAAGCTCATCAGGGGCAACCCAAAGTGCTTTTGATGGGTACAGAAGACCGATTTTCTTGTAAGGAAATCCTAAACGAATCAATTGGCTAACCCCTTCGACCAATTGCAAATCGTCAGAAAGAAAAAGCAATTTCGACAGTTTAGGCTTGTCAAAAACCCCAATTGATTCGAAAAAGAAGTCGAACTCGTTGATGGGTTCCTTCAAAGAAAAAGAACGGCGGAAAAACTGGGGGAAGTCGCTAGAATTGAAGCTACTGGTAGGAAAGTGGAGGCGACAGATATAGGAAGAGAGAGAGATGGGAGAATTGAGAGAGATTTGCTCAGCGAGAGAGAAAGGGAGATAGCGGGTGGAGTAGAGATAGTCTTTCAGAGCAGTCATGGCGGCCTCCATGGCTGATTTTCGATGGTGGTAAGGAATAGCTTTTATTTTCGGTGGTTTTGGTGCTATAGAAGTGGAGGTGGAGTAGAAGGGGTTGAGAGCGAAAAATGGAACATTGCGAGATCTCTTGCAAAAAATGGAGAAGAGAGCCATGGCGAAACACTGATCAGTGCACGGTATTAGGGTTTTGACATTGAGCTCCATATCCTCTGAGGTAACAGAATATACAAGATTAGATTTGGACCGTCTGAGCAGAATCCGGACCAATCCAGTCCGAGATGGAATGCACAGATATCTTTAATTTCGTGCAGATTCTAATTGGACGGTTCAAATCTAATTAGAAATACTATGTTACCTTAGGTCAAGATCTAACCAGAAATTGGACCGTGGTTTTAATTTCTTCTCTGTTAAGTGGGCATACGGGCCGGAATATCACCAAAAAGATATTGGATGACAGGATGAGTGACCACTGACCGCATTTTTTTTTAATAACCAAAAAAAAAATTATTAATTATAACCGAATTTTGAAAAAAAATATCAATCCTAACCAAAACGCCTCACAGAGGAGCGGTTTACCCTCCTGACCAAACCGCCCCACAGTGGGGAGGTTTACCCTGGGCACAAAAACACCCCCCAAGAGGGCAGCTTGCTATGTCTGACCTATTTTCAGTGTTTTCTCTCTCCTCAGTCCTGTCTCACCACAATTTACTCACTCTTCTTTCAAACCAATCTCTGCTCTCAAACAGTGCTCCGAGGTGATTTTTTAGGCGATTCTGAGACGATTGCGATCAACAGTGCTCTTAACAGTAACCGAGGTATATATTTTTTTTAAAATTAATTTTTTTTAATTAAAGATATTTCAGAAATAAACAAAAATCTTATATTGATATAGAATTTCTTTTGTAATGTCAAAAATAAAAAAAATGTTCATTGCATTGTACCTGGGTGAAAAAATCACGAAATGGGAGTTTGGATGCCAATACTCGAAAGATGCGAGTTACGGCTTCCAAGTGAATATCAATACTTCAATTTATAAATATCCCATTCTGATTTTTTTAACTGTAACATCATTTAATAAAGTATTTAATTTATGACATCACAATATTAAAAATCTCGAATTTATGGAAACTATAGCTACTCCAATTTATTTTGACTTTGCAGCATATTAAGCCGAAAATTTTATTATTATACAAAAGAAATAATAAATTTAATAATCTATACAATATTTTGATGAAATTCGAAATCTATCGAAACCGATAACATTGTCATCGGTTTCAGAAGAACCGATGACAATATCATCGGTTTCATAAGAACCGATGACAATATCATCGGTTTCAGAAAGCTAGAACCGATGACAATGTCATCAATTTCAGCCAAGCATGATTTTTGATGCAGAATGCACACTTTTTGATGCGAGAATTATATCAGATTATAACAACAAACGACTTAGATTAAAACACTGTTGGTAATGATTACAAAGTTGTGCAAAACTTTTCTTCAATTTTCATTTTTTTTAGCCAAGTACGATTTTTGATGCAGAATGCACACTTTTTTATGCGAGAATTATATCAGATTAAAACAACGAACGACTCAGATTAAAATACTGTTTGGTAATGATTACAAAGTTGCGCAAAACTTTTCTTAATTTTTTATTTTTTTCAGCCAAGCACGATTTTTGATGCATAATGCACACTTTTTGTTGCGAGAATTATATCAGATTAAAACAACGAAAGACTCAGATTAAAACACTGTTTGGTAATGATTATAAAGTTGCGCAAAACTTTTCTTAATTTTTATTTTTTAAAAAATTGAAAGAACATAATATTTTATGTATTACTTAGAAGTGACTTTTGAACCGGGATCAATAATTCAGATTCAAAGTATTTTTATTTTTTTTTCCAATAACACACAAAGAAATATTTTAATTTTTCTTACAACCACTAAAAATCTGATCTGAAAAATATTGATTCGGATTATTTGTTTAAGTCTTTCTAATAAATCAAATTATATAGTATTCTATCTAATTTAAAAAATATATAAATATATTTCTAATATTTTAATAAAAAATAAAATAAATTATTATATTTTCTAATTAAATAAAAATTTATTTTAAATTAAATTTGGATAAAAACCGATTACAATGTCATCGGTTCTAGCTTCTGAAACCGATGACAAAGTCATCGGTTCTGAGATTTTCTGGGATGGGTGACATTGTCAGCGGTTTTAATTTCCTATGACCGACGAGTTTGTGATCGGTTTGATCTTCTAAAACCGATTACACTGTTATCAGTTTGGATACTTTTTAAATTATTTATAAAAATTGTATAAATTGTTAAATTAATTTATTAATTTGTATATTAATAAAAATTTCGGCATATTAAGGATATAAGAGGACTTCTAATGTTCAAAGTTTTAATAACTATACTGCTAAAAATATGTTCATACAAGCTTAATTTTCAACCTCTATCGAAATAGGAGAAAACCCAAGAAAATATAAATTGGTTAAGATGTTTCTTCTTTCTTGAACTCATTCTAGAGTACATGCGCAGTACCATTAAAACCAAATAACAAAAGGAATAATACTCTAGATTTAGTTGAAAGCTAAAGATATTAAAAACATACTGGCACGAAAATTGAAAAATAAAATGTAAATTCAACAACAAATAAAAAAAATAAGAACAGAAATGAAAAATGAAACTTATTAAGTTGCTTTCTCCACAAGCTCATTGAAGACAGCAGGATGGCTCTGCTTCAGTTTCTCAAATCCATCTGTCAATGGCAATGCCAAGTAATTCTCTTTCTTCACCGCAAATTCCATGCAAGAGTCTCTCAGTTTATGGCAATTGTGCTCTTCAGCCAGAGCCAACGTAGCGGCCACCGTCTCCATGGTTAGATATTCATTTTCACAGAGTTTGTTTTCACATATCATCTTCAATCTTTCCAGCTTATATCGAGAAGCACCCGCTAGTAACCGCTGAGTTGATATTATGGAAATGCTCTTGTCACTGCTGTCAGCTGTGGTCTCAGCCGACTCTGATGCATAATCCGGAAGCAAATCTGTATAGATGAAATGAAGCAAAGTTTGGAAAGTGGTAGCATCAATACCTTCAACAACAACACGATCGGCAGCTGCCTTTTCACTTTTGGGACCAAATAGTTCTTCTCTGAAAACAGGGGAACGAACCGCTAGCACACATTTGTGTGCAGAGAAAGTTTTTCCACCGACGGCAAGATTAACATCGGCACCTTCCCCGCTTTCTAATAGCTGGCTGAAATGCACGGCTAAGTTTGAAGACGGTACAGCAGGAGGCATCGGTACGGTTGCAACGGGAGTTACAGGACTATCCATGCAAACCCAGAGGATGCACCGAAATGTCAAGCAATCGTCCGAGAGGTACTTGGAAGAAGAGAGGTCGGATTTTTTCATGAAGTAGGGAACCCCTTGGATTGGATTGTCTGCGTCAAAAGTTTGCAACAACGTACTGGAATTTGCGGTGCACGAAGACTGGTCCGACATATAATTACCCTTGTCCCGTGTTCTCACACTGAAGCTCAGAATAGCCGACACCTTCTTGTTTGGAGGATTTAAGAGCTTTACGTAGAGGGAAACATAACCGGTAGTGTAGCTATGCCGACCGTTAGGGAAGAATTGGATGACCCAATCATGACCACCTACATGGAGGGGGCTCGATCTGATGTCCTTGCCTGTGCCGAGGCCTTTGATGGTCGAGTAGCCAACAATGTCGAAGATATGGGACCCGCAAACAAATTCGCTTGTGTCTTTGGGTTCAGCCATGGATCAATGTAATGTGAATTATTAT
Source organism: Carex arenaria (assembly GCA_964058825.1). Lineage (NCBI taxonomy): Eukaryota > Viridiplantae > Streptophyta > Magnoliopsida > Poales > Cyperaceae > Carex > Carex arenaria. The sequence goes on from CAXKVW010000238.1 coordinate 342,670, forward strand.
CTAACATGTAGTCTGTTCTAACTTTTAATTTGTATCCAAAATGAAGAGGGAAGAGAATTAAGGTAGTTGTTAATCAGCTGGCATTTAAAAAAATTATACTCTACCATCGTGCATTTGGCAAACTCAAGTCAAATTTAGCTGCTGGTTCTTCCCTAACAGTTCCTTCCTGTCTAGATTAATCTAGAATGATCTGAATCTGATTTTCTTATAAATTGTTTCATATTTTAATTCCCTCCTTTGTATTTTGCCTTTCCTTTAACAGGGGCAATACCCACAATGCCCAGCTTATGTATAGCTGGTACAAATTGGTTAGGTATTGTGCAATGCACATCATTTAATTTTTAATTTAGTCAAATTGAAGATCCATGTTAATTTTTATATATGTATTATCCATCCATCAATTATTAGTCACCAGCACAATTCGGATTGAAGAGTAGTGGGTTGCAACTCACATTAGGAGAATTTTTTTTTTTTTTTGGGTTCTTTCTTCATTAATTTTTAAGCCTTAATAATTATTAATTTAGTAAAATTCCGGCATGCTTTTCTTGTCAACATTATTTTTATCCATTACTGAAAATATAAATTATGAGGAATATGGGGACTAATATAAAAGAAAAGTTTATTACACCAGATTAAGGATATCAGAACTGAGAGGGTTGGGTTTAGGATTGTATGTTAATTAACTGCATGCTGTCAAATCCCCAATTTTATGTTTTGAGTATCATTTTTTTATTAGCAATGAAGTACAAACTATTGATCTATGCTGGTTACATATGGTGACGAAATCAAAACCAATGCAGAACAGAGTTTATCTTTTGTTGAGTTCAAGCATATAGAGAAAGCTGTATTTGCGGGAACAAAAAATGCTTTATTGTTGTGTAGCTTTGGTGCATATATTTATTAAGAGAAGCATAATATTGTGCAACTTTGTAGAATGTTTTCTATATAATGTTGATATTTCAGAGACAATGATAAAATTAATACTCTTGTTTCTTTATGTATGCAAGTGTTGTCATAATCTGATAATTGTTCATGTGCTTTGTGTTTGCCCTTTTCTTTTCCATTCTATTGTTTGAATCATGTATCGGCGTTTTTGAATTTTTTTACTAAATATTTAGAAGTTTTGAAAATCTTTGTTTTTTAATGGTTCATAATTTTCAGAAAACAATAATTTGTACACATCTTAATAATACTAAAAAAATATAAAATTTGGTCTCCAAGCACATTTTAATATGGAGATCATGTTGAATAATTCGGATCGACTATTTGAAATTTTAAATCGCAAAAATAACTTGTTTGTAAATATATGGTGTCAAGATGTGTCACCATAAAATTGTGTAATTGGATCTCTCCTCTCTCTCTCTCTCTCTCTCTCTCTCTATCTATCTATCTATATATATATATATATATATATATATAACGAGGGCTCAAATGCTCATGTCCCAATCGTAGTTCAACAGCTTTCTTCAATTTCAAAATTTAAACAAAAGATGTGAAATGCTCAACATGATATGCACGTTAAAATGTGCTTAGAGATCAAATTTTATATTTTTTGAAAATTAAAGATGTGTGTGTGTATTAAATGGAGTCTGTCCTTTAAAAACAACATTCATTTACTTTGCTGATGCTCCTTTAATAAAATTAATGGAGTATTAATCCGTTTGATCAGATCCAGCGCCCCTTGAAAGCACGGATCTTGATGCCAATATAACAGTGCGAATCCGAATCTCATAGCTCACTTGAGGCTGTAATAACTAATATAATAGCCTCATTCTATATATCTAGAGAGAGATTACTATACTAGATATGCATTACTAAACCAGAAATGATACAAGCACACAAAATACCATTACTTTACTAAATGGACAAAAACATAAAATAGAAAAATAGCCAGCAAATTAAGAAAACAAACATAAAAGAAAAGTGTTTCCAACAACTTATAGTAATGCAATTTCATTTATTTTGAAACGAAAGCATTACTTGGTGGGGAGTTCAACTAAGTCTTCTGTGTTTTGTTGTTGCGATCCTTCTGAAACTTTTGCATGGGTTTGGATCAGTGTAATCAGGTTCCCAGGCTTCGCTGCGAATTCAAGACATGCATCTTTAAGCCGATCACATTTACACTTCTCAGCGAGATCTAAGGTGGATGCCACCGTGTCGACAGAGAGCTTTTCTTGAAGCTTTTCAGCACAGATGACTTTCAACCTCTCAATTGTATATGCATCAGCAGCTACAAGCAGTTGCTGGTAAAATTCAAAACAAGTCAAGGCCTTGTGATCAGCATCACCTTCCTCAGCAGGCAGCCTGTCAGTATAAACATAGTGAAGAAGGGCCTTAAAGATTGGAGCCTTCATATCTTCAATTTGCACTAGCGACCTCGTGCCGCTTGTGCCATTTTTGTCGAGAAGTTGTTTAAACACCTGTGATCGTGCAGCAAGAACTACTCTGTGTGAAGAGAAACTCTCTCCATCAACCTCAAAAGTGACATCAGCCATCTCTCCACTCTCTAATAGCTTAGCTAGATGCAGATGCAAATCAGAAGGCGGCTCGACTGACTGGTGACGAGTCTGCTGAGTTTCTTCCTTTGTTGTCTTCAAAATTTTAACCGTGCACTTCACCAGAAAGCAGTCGTCTTTCAGAAACTGTGATGCCTCCAATTCGGCTCTTTTAATGAAGCGGCCAAAGCCCCAATACTGGTCTTTGAATGCAAAGGTACAGGAGTTTGAAACCTTTTCACCTAATTCAATCGAATCGCCTGACATATCAACAAGACCAAAGTTGAACTCCACCGGCAATTCCTTGTCGTCACTATTTAACACAAGATAGATGGACAGGAATTCTTCATTCTTTTCTTCATTTCCTTGGGGATACAAGTCGATGTAAAACTCGTGATCCCCAATTAACTTTGAAGGTGGATGAAGAGACGTACTTGCCGACAACGAATTCCTGCAGCACCGGGTAGCCGGTGATCTTGAATAGGTGTGATCCCATAGCTAACTCACTTCTAGAGGTAATCATCTTTTGTCGTTTTTTGTGTGTGTGTGTGTGTGTGTGTGTGTGTGGTTTGTGTATAGCTCTTTTCCATCTTTTTGGTAATTTGAATTGAGAAACACCTTGCTGGCTTGGGGAGAGGATGCTGGAGTCGGCTGGTTGTTTTGTATGTATGATAATATGTTGATATTTAGAAAAGGCAACTTGGTTGTCAATAATATTAATTGTTAAGTTATATGATAAAATAATTAAATTAAGAGAGATGTATTTAGTCGCAGCAACGCCAAATATATATTAATTATATGAGAAGGATTTAATTACACTATTTTATGTAAAACATCTTGATAACATATGTTTGTAAATCATTTTTGTGATTTCATATTTCAAATAATCGATCCGAACTGTTCAACATGATCTCCATATTAAAATGTGCTTGGACATAAAATTTTACAATTTTTTGAATTTTTTAGTATGTATTTAGATTTTTTTTAAATTATTGTTTTTCAATATTATACGTTCCAGAATTGTCTCAAAACAACCATTTTGTACACATGTTAATAAATATTAAAAAATATTCCAAAAATATAAAATTTGTTCTCCAAGCACATTTTAATGAGGAGATCATGTTGAACGGTTCGGGTTGACTGTTTGAATTTTGAAATTACAAAAATAAATTATAAACATATGGTGTCACGATGTGTCACTATAAAATAGTGTAATTGGATCCCTCCTCTCTCTCTTAGTGCTATTAATTTATTTTTGCGATTTCAAAGTTCAAATAGTCGATCTGAAGTGCTAAACATATTTTACTTATTAAATTGTTCTGGGAGACAAAATTTTAAAATTATTTTACTATTTTTCAAGAATTTTTTAAAATTATTGTTTTTCTTAATAAAAATTAAATAAACAAATCTGAAAAACAGTGATTTCTTAACATCCTTAAAAAATAGTAAAAAATTTCCAAAACATGTAAAATTTGGTTCTCAAGCACATTTTAATATAGAGAACATATTGAGTATTTTAGATTGACTATTTGAAATTTGAAAATCACAAAAATGAATTGGTAATTCAAAATCTTAGTCATACCGCTATGACGTAAGCCAATCTTTCTCACTATATATTTTCTAAAAAGGGTAGCTTCAATTAATAGAGAACATATTGAGTATTTTAGATTGACTATTTGAAATTTGAAAATCACAAAAATGAATTGGTAATTCAAAATCTTAGTCATACCGCTATGACGTAAGCCAATCTTTCTCACTATATATTTTCTAAAAAGGGTAGCTTCAATTAATAGAGGATCAAATATATTGTATTGGAGATAATAGTAAGTGTGAATTGTAGGAGTTGATTAGTATTGTAATAGTGGTAGGTAGAAGATACTTTTTTTTTTTAAATCATGGGTTGGGGATCAAGTCACTCAACACATTTTCAAACTCTTATGTATATTATAAAAGATTTTTCCACTTTGTAGGTTTCGAATTCATGACACATGAGAGCTATGTGCCTTTGCCACTAGACTAAAGGCAAGTTCTCGGTAGGAGATACTTAGTAGAGTTGTTTAGTATTAATCATAGTCAAGCCTATAAATAGACATCATGTTAATGTAATCAAACACAAGATTAATATAAATTCTCTCTTTCCTTAAATCCCTTTATAGTATTAGAGCTTTGGTGAGCTGAAATTAGGCTAACACCTATTCCAGGAATTATGTCTCTATTCCCATCTTATTCCAGCTTATAAAAAAAAAATTCCTGAAATAAGCTTTTATTCTCTCTATTCCTACAAATTTACTCCTTATTGTCCTTATTCCTAATCTGAAATCAAATCTTACTCTTCTCCCTATTCTTAGATCTTTTCTCTTTATTCCCCGCTATTCCACATCTCTCTCCTCGAGCTCTCCAGTTCAGCTCCTTGTCAGATCTGTTGACTTGCACCAACCCGCCACCCAAGCAACCTGATTCAGAAATCAGAGAAAAAAATACAAAAAAATCAACTTCTACAATTCACACCCATTGTTATCTCCAATACAATATATTTGATCATCTATTATCAATGCTTCTAATGTGCAAGTATGTACATGCATGTTGCAACGTACGTACTTGCACGAATTTGGAAATTGTATGGGAGATAGTTATATGTTTCTTTAATATTTTGTTGTCAAATTTTCTGAACCCACCAGGTCGAAGGAGGTTGGATGCATGCGTGCACATGGCGTGAGATGCACTACCTATCTACATTATCCAACAATAAGAACTCTAGCTGAGGAAAGTTCAAAATTTAGTAAAGAAAAGAAAGAAATAAAGAACAGATGAAAACAAATGAACGACTTAAATATCGGCCCCGTTGGAAATTGTCACCTATAGGGCTCCTGCGAAGTTGGCGTATATTTAATTTTGGGCCTCAGCATTTTCATTTTTGCATTGTTGCTTACAATTCAATCTTGGCCCAAAAATTCGATGCAAGTAATTTCACCTTTTTTTTGCACGGTTATGCTAAATTCCTTCTTCTCTACATAATTTTTTCAATTACTGAAAAGAGTTCCACAAAGCAGAGTATTAAAATGATTAAATGAAGCAACGTAGCTGTAGTTATATACTTTAGGGTGCAAACTGGTCGGATATTATCTGACCGTATTCGAATCCGTATCTGAAAATTAGATACGAATATCTGTGCGGATACGGATACGGATACTGATATAGTTTTAAATTTTAATTATCTGTATTTCAAAAATAAAAGTGAATGCGAATATAGTTTTACCATTATTCGATTCGATCCGTTCCAAAAATAAGAACCTGATATTTGGGTAACTTGCTCCTTGCTATACACATGCAATACAAAAAGGAAGAGCCGCGTAATATCTTGTACAAGAAATTAAATTGATATTTTGAGAAGAACAAATTAACAAAACTCAATCTTAGTTTATAAAACAGGCACCAAAATTATGAGTTCGGCTTTAATTTCTGATAGTTCATTTTCTAATAGGCAGATGGAGCTGATTAATTAGTTGGGTTTTCATTAATTCCATGGGACAAAGGAGGTTAGAATTTATTAAAAACATTAATATGCACAATAAATGTATCTTAAAAATAAAGGAGGAATCTACTTACATCAATTTTTAGTGACACCGAATTACACTTTATATTTTTAAAATATAAGACCGTTCAATATGATGAATATATTAAAATGTGATTGTAGATCAAATTTTATATTTTTTTATTTTTTCTATTTATTAAGATGTGTACAAAAATTCAATGGTCTGAAAACAATGATTTTGTAAAATACTTAATAATTAATAATTACTAATAAAATTCAAAAAAATATAAAATTTGGTCTCTTTACACATTTAATATGGAGATAATGTTGAACGGTTTGAATTGACTATTTGAAATTTTTTTAAAATATAAGGTGTAATTGGCTGTCGCCAAATACAATATAAGTAAAGTAGATATCTCTTATTTCAAAAATATTTATGAATAACTTAAAAGGAAAATATCGAAAGGAAAATGCAAGAACCTTCTCCAACATAACTAGGGCTGAAAACGGAGCCGGATTATCCGCTCCGAATCCGCTCCGAATCCGGGCAAGATCCGTATCCGGATTAAACGGATTCGGATAATTCCGGATACGGATTCGGATAATTTCTGTCTATGGCAAATTGTTCCGGATACGGATTCGGATAATAACCGCGAACTCTAAACGGAGCGGATATCCGCATGTATCCGAATTCATTTTATTTTGGTATGAATATTTTGCGGACCCGCTATCCATTAATATTTTCGGACCCGTTATCTAAAAGAAAGAAAATTTGCTTCCAGTGGGGTTCGAACCCTTGCCCTATGGAGTTGATATTTAAACCCCAAGCTACAAACCACTACACCACAATATCTTTTGTGTACTACTTCTTTATTTTCTTTATATATTATATGAATAGAATATCTTATATCTCTCATATTTCCAATATCTTATATCTCTCATATTTCCAATATCTTATATTTCTCATATTTCCAATATTTTGTATCTCCCATCTTTCCAATATCAATCTCTCCATCAACTTACAATTATACATTTATTTTCATATTTAAACTTTATTAATTGTTATTATATCTTAAAGTTCATATAACTCAATTATCCGACAATTATTTGTTCCGAATCCGTATTCGTATCCGCTCTGTATCCGTATCCGTTTAACGTGGATTTGGTTTTACATTTTGATATCCGTCTGCTATCCGTATCCGTATCCGTATCCGCTCATTGAAATGTAGATGTGGATATGGTATCAGCATTATCCGCTCCGAATCCGCTCCGTTTACACCCCTGTTACATAACTCAAAAGGAAAATCCAAAAATCTTCTCCGACAGTAAAATAAATTCATACACATGTAATCGCAGCGAACGCATGAAATAGTGCATGCGTGGAAGCATCTGAGCCGTAAAAACAATCCTGTAATATTCTCCCTATTTGTTCCTTTTAAACCATTTCCATCCATCCATCAACATTTGCTCCAAAATTCTTATCCAAATTTCACAATATAAAATCCCAACTCTTTTTCTTCAGTTAGTTCGGTACTCCTAATGGCTTCGCAAGCACACATCCTTTCATCTCTTCTCCTCTTTTCGTTCATCGCTTGCGCCTGTGCGCTCAAATCCGTACCTCCTACATGCGAGCGGATTGAGTGCCCGAGCTATGACCTGGTGGACCAGGGTAACGGGTTCGAGATCCGACGGTACAACTCAACTGTGTGGGTTTCTACCGCCCCCATTGAAGACATTTCCTTTGTTGAGGCCACTCGCACTGGATTCCTTCAGTGAGAATCTCAAATCTCTTACTTTGCTTTTCATTTTGTTTATTCTGTGCTATAATTTTAATGTCACATAAGCTTCTTTAGTAAGGGTACTTATTTGCTTCTGTTAGGTCCAGTGATTTGTTTCCAAGAATAAAAAGTATGATTTAAACTAGCCAATGCTCTCAATGGGGCAAAATCAGTGATTAAAGATACTCCAATTGTGAAAAATCTTTGTGCCTAGTAAGCATGTTTGATCAATTTTAATCAATTGATCATACAGAGATTTTAATTTTCTCCCCTTTTCTATCTTCTAGTTTTGTTTTGAGGAAGGGAAAATAAAAGATGGGCTTCTATTAATTCGCGGGTTTGGCAAGGTCAAAATTGGGGTTTGGGATTGTTTTCAGTCTGGTTTTCCGTCAGACCAGATTCAGCTTTTAGTTCAGATTAGGTTGTAAGTTGCCTGTTCAGTTCTTGTTAAGGCAACTTGTGCTCAATTCAGGTTCCATTTAGTTTGAATCTTGAAAATATGTAGGTAGGTCGGGTGGAGTTTGGTTAAAGCCGTTTATCCCCTTGTCTGGATTGGATTTGACCACCTTATGAATTCTTATACTGAAACCGTCCCAAAACCAAGCATCTTGAATTGCAATCCTTAATCTGCAGCAACTCTCCGTTCTTTTTTTATAGGTTATTCAACTACATCCAAGGGAAAAATGCATACAATGAAACAATAGAGATGACGGGTCCTGTGATCACTCAGGTCTCCCCCAGTGACGGCCCCTTCTGTGCGTCATCTTTCGTTGTGAGTTTCTATGTGCCAAAGAAGAATCAAGCAGACCCACCAGCAGCTGATGGGCTCCACCTGCAGAAGTGGGGGCCCACATTTGCTGCTGTTAGGCAGTTCAGTGGATTTGTATCTGACGATACCCTCGGTGAGGAGGCAGCAGCTCTTTATTTGAGTCTTCAGGGGTCTAATTGGGCATCAGCTGTGGATCAGGGAAGGAAAACGGACCCCACGTCGTCTTATACCGTGGCACAGTACAACTCGCCATTTGAGTTTAGTGGCAGGGTTAATGAGATTTGGATGCTGTTTTCTCAGGGAAGTATAAACAAAATGTGAGGGGTTTTATTTGGCAAAAGTGAGATGGGGTTTTTTACATATTAGGACTTTATTTTGGGGGAGTGTATATCTTAAAGGCTATAATTTTATAAATATAGCAGCTTGTAAGGTACTAATTTCTTCATGCAGCAGAGGTCAATGTCATGTTGAGCGATGGTTTTTCAGGTGCGGAGAAATAAGGTTTGTATTTTGTATAGTATTCAAAATACAAAATAAAGTTTTACTTCGGTTTAATTAGTCAAATCAGTAGCTAATCATTTGTCACAGAGTATGGAGAGTGCTATATTAAAAATGGCTTAAAAAACAAGATTTGTGTGTTACAGTGTTGCAAATAATAGTATATGCTCGTTGAATGGACAAATTATCGTCAAGCGATTAATCAATATGCAATCAATTAATTAGATTTTTATGGATAATTTTATATTTTTATTAAAGTTAAGTGCATATACTTTTAATTATTAAAAATAATTAATTTAGCTCATCAAACTTATTAAATAGACTACTTTAAATTAATTTCTGTGTTAATTAATAAAATTTTATGAAATTGTTATTAACAAAAACTCAATTAGACGAGATAAAGTATAATACATATAATGAATAAGTGCAGAAAAAAAAGAATAATAAAAATAACCAATTAATTGACAGTATAAACGTAAATGGATGATTCATGATGGTTTAATTACAGCTGATGATTAATCGATCGATTAGTCAGACTAAACGGCTATCTTTTACGACATTGGTGTAATTGCTGCACGAAGAGCTAGTAGTATCGGCCATTCATTACTCATAACTTAGTTTGGGCTCACTTTCTCTAGAATTCGCATCCTCTGAGATATCTCAAACTTTGCGTGACTTTTTGGAATATCTCAATCGTTCAAATACATTCTGCACGAATCTCAAAGCTCAAATAATACTGACCCCTACGTTCCTCCGAATAGACACTGGACACATCGGTCACACAAAAATTGAGATATCAAATGCAGCAAGTGTTGGACCCTTGGAGGAAGTAACAACCTTTTCAAATGCATTGATGATACTTTGCATGGATATATTGATGCGGCTAATCTTGTTTCTAATTTTTGATTAAACAAAATCAATGATCCCCTTCTAGATATGATCATCTATATATGTTGAAATTTTTCATGCTTGTCCTTAACGGGAAAGCTGTACACTTGGTGGCCTGTTGCATTACAAAAATAAATTAAGACAAGATAATTCTACATATTAATTGTTGTTAAATAATGATACAGACCTTTTTTTGCACTTGTTTCCCCTCACATTTCATGTGGATTCTTGATTAGAAAAAAATATTAATGGCCTTGTGTTATCAGTAATAAAAGATTGTATAATATATTAATATGAGGTCGGAAAACTAGGTACGTAATTCGTCAAACTATAGCATGTGTATGAGATAAATGAAGTTTTACAGAGTCAAACCCTCTAAATTTTATACAAGGTAAAATATAGCAACTTGACATTATGTTGATAAAAACTAATATAAGGTAAAAATATTAATGTATAATAATCGTCCATCTCAATTTATTTATTTTGTAACCATCGATCCAGATCCGTAACCAAAGGTGCCAATGCAAAATTCGATGATTTTTTTTATGTATAAACAGAACATTTAAGGAGTAAAAGATTAAGAACTTAAAGAGCGCTAAGGAGTTCGTGTTGGGCAAATGTAAAGAATTAAGATTGTAGCATGTACTTGAATAAATATATATATATATATATGACGAGTGAAAGACCATATTATCTCTTATATTGTTCTTGCCGTCATTTTTATTCATGCCCAAACAATCATAAAATTCGCCAACTCTGCCCAGCAAATTCAGAATCTATCAAAAATACCCAAACCGGCTATTAAATAGCCGGCCCCTATTTTTTATTAGAAACTGGCTATTAAGCCGCCGGTTCCTAATAAAAAATAGGGACCGGCTATTTAATAGCCGGTTTCCAGGTTTTATTTCAGGCAGAGGCTTATAGATACGTGTTTTCTCTCAAAACGTACAGTAGTCGCATTTTTAGAGAAGGAGAAAAGAGGAGAGAAAGAGAATAGACGACGTGAGGAAGTGAAGCTACAGTGGTCTACAGTATTTATGAACAGTACGTACATTATTTTCTACAGTATTTTTGTACAGTACGTGTAGTATTTTGTGCAGTACATATGTACAGTAATATTTCTACATGAATTTTTGTACAGTAAACAATGTACAGTAATCTGTCTACAGTAATTTTGTACAGTAATCTGCCTACATTAATTTTTGTACAGTAAACCTTGTACAGTAACGCTTTATTTTTTTTATTATTATTTATCAGTTGATTATGAATAAAAAATGGATTACTTGATAGATGTTTATCATTTACCACAATGTAGTTTGTTGGTCATGACGTTGTTTGTTACATTACATTATAATGGAAAGTTTCTACATGGTCCAGAAGGAGCATATTACTCCAAACCGCCATCACATTCTTTTCTTGTTCAAGAGGGTACCTCCCTTTCGGGCTTGAAGTCTCAAATTTATGATTGTGTGGGTTTTAACCCGAATCGATGTGACTTAAAGCTGTCAACCCGAGCCATGAACGGACCAATGTATATCCAAGTTCCAATAGATAATGATCCTTCTTGGAGTCAATTGTGCAACAAGTTTAAGGAGCAGAGGTTTTCTTTTATGGAACTGTACGTGAAGAGAATTAAAAAAGACGAAAGTGGGAGTAGTTCGGGACAAAATTTGGTGGCGCCAAACTATGGACAAGAACGAGTCATAGAACAATACACCACTACTGGTCCAAGTTTCCAACCACACCCAGCACCAGTTATGGACCCATACACCCCAGTTGGTCCAAGTTTCCAACCACACTCAGCACCAGACATGGGCCCATACAACCCCGTTACTGCATATGCCAAACCATACACCCCCGTTGGTCCATATTTCGAGCCAACCCCTGAACCACCAATCCATAACACAATTCCATTGCCATTACCTCAATCACCACTAAGAAAATCACCACCTCACCCCAGACCGTTACCAGTATAAACAGATGAGCGTGCCTGGTCGGATTTTGAAAACACGAATGAAATTCCAGAATATACACTGGAAACGGCGGATGAATATGAAGGAGAATGGGATTCGGACCACTTGGAGGGTTTACGTGAAGATGGTGCTTCGGGGGGTGGAGAAGGATCAGTTCGTATCAACCCATTCAATGGCCGGGCCAACACACACCCGTTCGAGTACTTCAATGATACATCTGGCTTTCAAGAAGCTGATATCGGATTTTTCGGTGCCCGGATAGAGTATAGTAGTGAGCTAGCAGCCGGGCTATATTTTAGAAACAAAGCTGAGCTGAATAAGAAGATAAACGAGTACCACGTTGATAAGAATCAGGAGGTTCAAAGGAAAAAAAGCGACACGACTTGAATGGTTGTGGCTTGTAAGGATAAAGAGTGCAGTTTCAAACTCAGAGCTCAAGCAACGGGTGACGGAGATGCATGGGTTATCACAGAGCAAGACCATCCTCACACATGCAGGACTGATCACACAAGGACAGACAATGCAATGCTTACATCGTCCATTATTGCTGATATTATTGAGGATTCTATTAAAAAGGATCCGGCTATGAGCATCCAATTAGTCGCAAACTGTGTGAGGGTTAAATACAACAACTGTGAACTGAGATACAACCGATTGTGGAGAGATCGTGAGCTTGCAATAGCACGACAATTCGGGAGTTAGGAGGGTTCATACAGCTTCTTGCCAAAATTACTAATAGGTATATGCGATAAGAATCCCGGCTCAAAGTACAAGTTTCTAACCAGTCCAATCCGAGAAAGCACAGGTGTTAAAGTACTAGTTTCTCAGGATAGAACGAGCATCTGTTAGCCAAGCAGCACCATCTGGAGCGCAGGTAGAGCCAAGTAGTGCTCCTGTACAACAAACAAGGAGCTCGTCTTTTAGGCAGCCAAGGGCATCTAGTAGCCAGGCAGCGCCATCTGATACGCAACCAAAGACATCAAAGAAGCCATCATTTGGGTCTCGAATGTTCAATGGATTTCGTTTCAGGAAAAATAGTTGAACATAAGAGTGACTGTGAACTATTATTTTGTATGTTTTGAGAACTTATTATATGAACTTGTAATTTTTTTTAGAACTTCATTTATATTATCTTTGGTTTATTATGTTGCTTTTTTTTAGGCAAAAACGATGAGCAAAAACACACCAAATCAATCGTTAGGTGGTGGAAAAGAGAAATTTTAGAAGTTGTTTAGTAAAAACCAAGTCAATGATGATGATGATTTTGCCGAAAGCCTTTACATAAAAATAAAACCAATGTTTCCAAAGAAAAATGCAGGTAGGACTATCTCTTCGCCTCATGCGACTCTTACCAGTGAGGTCAAAACAAAAAAAAATACAGGTAAGACTGGTTCTTCGTCTGCTGCGACTGAACCAGACTCAGACGATGATTTTGTTCCTTGTACCTTCCGTACGGGTTCTGAGAAGTAGTATTATTTCAATGTCTGTAATAATTATTTTGCGATTGTGATGTACTTTTAATTACGAACAATTTATGCATTACTTTTTGCGAATTTGATACCAAATTTAGTTCAAAAATACCAAATTGTAATAAATCAATTAACAAATTTTATTAATTAATCATCTTAAAAACGAGAATTTCAAACGATTCGTAACATATACATCAAAATTATATTTTAAATATTCAGAGCGAATTTGATACTTACAAATTACTCAAAAATTATACATCAATTGTCCAGATCTTTACAAATACAAAAAAAACTAATTTTTCAAAGAAACCGGCTATTTAATGGCCGGTTCCTAATTTTTATTAGGAATCGACGGATTAATGGCCGGTTTCTAATAAAAATTAGGAATCGGTTATTAATTAGCCGGTTTGGTCATTTTTGACAGAATTCAGTTTTGATGGGCAGAGTTGGCGAAATATAAGTTTCGATGGGCATGGATAAAAATGACGGTTGTTCTTGTCATATAATATGATTGATGAATCAAACTGTGTTATGATTTTAATTAAATATTTTTTATTAAAGTAAACTGTGTTAAATTTGGCCAAAATTATTATTACAAATATAAATAAAAGTAATAATAGAAAATAAGAAATACACCCACTGACCCACCACTAAACAAGATAAAGAAAGTTTGTATATTACAGTTTTAGATTTCAAAACAAAATCTGATAAGAAGATTACAAAATGTGGCTCCATAGATATGAGACCTAAATTTGAAGAAGTAATGATTTCTAAAAATAAAGATCAAAATGGATTGGAGGTTGAATTCCTTTCCAGCATGTTGCATGTATGGGTAATTAAAAGAAGAGGAGGGTTCAAATGCCTCCATTTTTTTGTGCCTCCACTATGCCTCCATTTTTAAAATATTAATAACTCAAAATTTAAATCATAAACATCAAAATAAAACCGTTAGATGTGATCTATGTTATTTTCTCCATGTGCTCATAAAAAGTTATCACATTTCGGTTTTGTTTATACATGAATCAATAAGTTGAAAAATCAACGTCTAGAAATTATCCACATTAGTACTTTTTTTACAAGCTCTTGATGACAACCAAAACAAAATTGAAATGTCATAATTTTTTACGGGTGCATAGATAAAATGATGTAAATCATATCCAACGGTTTTATTTTGACTTCTAAGTTTTAAATTTTGGAGTTATTAATGTTTTTAAAAATGGAGGCATGATGGAGGCACAAAAAATGGAGGCATTTGAACTCTCCTCTTAAAAGAAATAGATAATCTCTCCTTACAAACTTATAGTTTATGCAAAATTGCTGGAAATAATTAATGGTGTTAAATATTATCAATGAATTTATTTGATCCCCTATTAATACCCTGGAGTTAGGGCTGAAAACGGAGCCGGATTATCCGTTCCGAATCCGCTCCGTATCCACATGAAATCCGGATTCGGATATCATCCGGATTCGGAGCGGATAAATTTCCATATAGGTAGAACAGTACCGGATACGGATTCGGATAATTCCTCTGACCCAAAAACGGAGTGGATATCCGCTTGTATCCGAATACCGCAAGCAGGAGTGTAACGGCGGAGAATCCGTCATCTCCTTAAACTTTTTTCCGTTCAGAGCGTTGGAGCGAATTTATATATACTCCAAACTTGTTTTAATCTTTGACTGTGGGACTAAAAGTTTCGCTCAGTCCGGATGCTTCGGGTGAATGGTTGTTTCACTCACGTGATTGCTTCGGATAAAGCAATTCAAATAGAATATAATATATTATTTTTTAAATACAACCCCATAGGTACGTGGCCACGTGGGTTGTTTCAGCTAGAACACCTTTATGAAAATATTGTATATCATTTTTGCATCAACACCACTCATTCTTTAATTTATTACAAAGTTCTGCAAAAGGTACTCCATTGACTCAATTATCCGACAATTATTCGTTTTGTATCTGTATTCGTATCCGTATTCGTAGATTATCCGCTCCGTATCCGTATCCGTTTAACGTAGATTTGGTTTTACATTTTGATATCCGTTTACTATCCGTATCCGCTCATTGAAATGTGGATGTGAATATGGTATCAGCATCATCCGCTCCGAATCCGCTCCGTTTACACCCCTACCTGGAGTACATATCCCTTGGCTGTACGGTACCATAATCCCAATAAAAATAAACTAAAAAATCACAAAATATAAAATTACAAAATATAAAGAATTTTAAAAATAACATGACGGTCAATTCAATCTGTGAAGAGAAAAGATATTGTACTCCAACCTTCCATCCCCGTAAAATCCCCGCCCACCATTTTTTTCCCCTTCCAACGAACTTCAACCGTAGGACCTTCCTATTATAACTTTTATTTATTTAAAACTTTTTTCTCTGCGATCTCTCCCAAATTTTCTGATCTATCTCTGAAATCAATTTTGTCATCATTATTCATCTCTTTCTCCAAATCTCTGAAAATGATTTACCCGATGGCCTCCTCTCCGACAGCCTCGATCCTAATCTGTCTGTGTCCGTGACTTTCTCCGAGCTCACTACAAGGTATCTGATGGTGGATTTCTTTTGGATCGGTTTAATTTGCTCGTGCTTTTTCTTACTCACCCTCGATTTTCTCTGATCGTGGAACAACTCAAATGCGAGAATTGTTGTGACGGAGGAAGAGGCGACAAGGCGATTGCCATGGTGACGGAGGCGACTGAGTGCACAATTAACATCGTGCCTTCCGAGCTCGTCCTCAAGTTTCGCAAGGAACTCGAGGGCCTCTGCGTCGGCATCAACCTCTAGGTCTCTCTCTCTCTCTCTCGGTGGTGGTGGTGTGTGTCAGTGTGTGTGTGTGTGTGAAACGAAGGATCTTTGATTTGTAATGAAATCGCTCCAGCAGGGAAGCTTATCTATGCTCTTTTGTTACTACTCCTTTTACATTTCTTTAATTACGAAGTAAACGATTACGAGGGCAAAGCTTGTTCTCAAGCAATTGAGTACTGATCGGAGGACGGAGGCGGAGGTTCTTTGCAACAAGATTCAGCTTACAAAATATTTAAATCTCCAAGTATATATATGCTTAATTCCCTCTCTCACTTTTGCATTTCAGTTCTATTTGTTCAAGTTTTGTGCTTGGTTCATGCTATTAGTTTTCGCTAGTTTGTTCGTCATTCAATGCAATGGTTTATAGTATTAAGTATAGATGTTCACATAATTCTTGCATTAGATTTACAGAATTCTTGACTGAGGTTTATAAAATTTTGATATTATTATAGATTTTAAACACTTAAAATTATCTTAGATTTGTAGAATTCATGCATTAGGTTTACATAATTCATGCATTATGGGAAGCATTGGATTTTGTAAATCAATGGTACACTACTGTCAAGGTCAAGTACCTGGATCACACAGAAGGAAATAAGGTTTGTTTCATCATTACTGACACCTAACTTCAGACGATGCTAAAGGAAATTATATTGACATCTAACTGTTATTTGTCTTTTTTTATAACCAGGAATTGTTATTTTTATTATATTGACATCTAACTGTTATTTGTCTTTTTTTTATAACCAGGAATTGTTATATTTTACGGATTTGTAGTGTCAAATTATTGAAGGGTTCGTTATATGTAACTTTTTTTTTGCAGCATCAAATTTTCCTGATAGAACTGAGGTGCAATGCCTTCATCACTGGCAAAAGGTTCTCAATATCGAGCTTATTAAATGCCCTTGGAATTGTGAGGTTTGTTTCTTATTTAAAATCCATCATTGATTGTAGTATCTAACTTTTTCTCTGTCTTTATTTTTCATTTTGAAAATTTACTGCTACAATATGTGTGTGATATTTCTTTTTCATGCTTTTTTATTAGAAAGATGATGAACTCGAGAATGATTAAAAGTTTATACTTAATTATATCAGTGTTGTTGTTTGGATGTGTATTTGTGCATCTTGTTTCATGTTTATAGAATTTATGTGATAGGTTTTATATTATATGTATACAGGATTTATGTGATAGGTTTGCTTGATTTATTTGTCATGTTTACAGGATTTATGTGATATATTTACAAGATATATCTATGATGTTTACATAATCTATCTGTAAAGTTATGTTTAGTGAAAAATATATATATTGTTTATGTTTTTACATTTTTATCTATGTTGCATGGATACGGGTAAGGGTATCGTATCGGATACGATACGGATACGGCGATACGGCAATTTTCAAAAATCAAGGATACGATACGTCTATTATATATATTATTTTAAATATATTATTAAAACACTTGTATCATTTAAATAATTTTGGAGTTAAAATATAACATTAAATATCAAAAATTATAAATACAATACAATAGTCTAAGTATATATTAAATATAAAAGCTACCAACTTCTAACAACAAGTGGAACCTAGTGTAGTGGTCAAGAGGAAATTTATTTGGGCCGAGTGACCTGGGTTCGAATCCCCTTGGCGCAAGGTAAAAGTTTATTTTTGATAGAGGGGCTGGTCTCCGCGAATTCGCATCCTATGCAAAAATTGAGATATCTGAGCCGTATCCAGAGGTGTCAGATCCGTATCCAGGCGAGTCTGAGCTGTATCGAAGACTGTATTAGGTGGTATAGGATACGCCACGTAGGTAGATATGTGATATGTATCGGAGCCGTATTGGACGAGTATCGGTATCCGATACAGGTACGGAGCCCATTATGAAGTATCCGAGTAACATAGCATTTTATTATAGTGATAAGAATTATGTCTCATTGTCAAGTATAATAGTAGACGTGTTTTGAGTACCACCTTATAGAGTTTTACAGTAAGGTTTATATAATTCAAAACATATATTTTTGAATACAGCACATTAATTTTTTTTCATAATTTACAATTTAGATTTACATAATTCAACAATTAAGTATACAGACTTATGTGATAAGATTTACAGAATTAAAAAATTGAAAAAAAAAACATCTAGATGTAGACTTAAAAGAAAATTTAAAAAAATTAAAATTTCAATTTTTTTTACCAGTTTACATTATTTAACAAAATTATCTACAGAATCTTGTGATAAGGTTTACAGAATTCAGACAATTGGAAGTAGTATCTAAATACAAATTTTGAAAAAAAATTCAAAAAAAAAATTAGGAAAAGAAATTTTGAAAAAAAATGTTCGAAATTCTTTAAAAAAAAAGTTATAAAAAAAATTTGAAAAAAAATGTTTGCAATTTTTCTTTTAAAATTTCGAATTTTTTTTAAATAAATGTTCCAACTTTTTTTTTAAAAAAATTTACATGTATCTATTTGCAGAATTTTAATGTGGTACTTAGTTACTAGTTTTCAAAAGCTGTTAGAAGTGGTCCCAGTGGTCCTTGTCAAAGGTCTAAAAGTGGTAATAGTCAAAAGTCTAAAGTGGTCCCAATCAAAACAGTTAAAATAGTTAAAGTGGAGGTTATTGGGGACCACACAGTAATGAGCTGCTTTTATGTTTACATGATTCATTGAATTGGTTTACGGGATTTGCTATTGAAGTTTACAGAATCTTGTGAATCCGGGGATTTATGTCCGGGGACAGTTAGCAGCTTCCATCTGTGAAACCATTAATGGAGGTCCACAGATTAAATTGGCGGACTCAAAAATCCCAATTTCAGTATATTACAGTGGAATTAATGAGCTTTTGGGGTTCTGTCAAGTCCGCAGATTGAATCGACGGTCCTGGTATTTTTAGAATTCTCCAATTTTATTGGTGATTTGTTTTTTTTTTTTTTTTTTTTGAAATGGTATAAATAAAAATTTCGATACGGTACCACTTATGCAGCCGTTTAGCAAACATGTCAGATTTACTAAAATTGGTGGAATCCAATCAACCGAATTTCATTAATCTATAATTATATTTCAGAGACTACAAAATAAGAAAGGGGAAGAAAAATTAAAACACAAAAGTTACAGAACAGAGTAACCAACCTACCCTGAACAATGTTAACATCAAAACAAAATGCACCTCCCTGAAAAAATAAATGCAAAAGAATACAAAAAAAAAGCAACAAGAATATATAAATATAAATAAATAAAGCACAGGGCTATTTGAGCCTTTTATTTAGAGGTGTCAATAGATACAATACAGGTCAGGTGGAGACATTTTCATACCCGTATCCGTTATGATAACGAAAAAAATTATTTACTCTTACATGTCTTTCGAATATGGTACATAAAATATTTTTCAAAAAAAGAAAAAAAAAGAAAAAAAATAACAATAAATACAACTAATTTGTATTATGAAAATTTAATAAAATACAAAACTTCATACAAATATATATATATATATATGAGTACAGCTAACACGCTTCCTCTAGTATATCGACAATGTGCTTCCGGCCTTCAAAATCTATCGAATCGGCTTCAAACAACAAATCCAAACTGTTCAAACCAATCCGATCTCCTCAACGACAACTTTGTTTCCATATAATTTTTTTTAATTTTCGAATTTATTACCATCAAGTCAAACGATCAAAATATGAAGGATTTTGTGCTTATTTTAAAGCACTATATCCTTCATTTTTTTACTGCTTGACTTGATAGTAAATAAGTTCGAAAATTATTATTTTTATATAGAAACGAAGCTCTCGTTAAGGATATTGGTTTGAACAATTTGGATTTGTCGTTTGAAACTGATTCAATAGGTTTTAGAGACCGGAAGCATATTATCGATGTACTAGAGGAAGCGTGTTAGTCGTACTCTCTCTCTCTCTCTCTCTCTCTATATATATATATATATATATATAGCAAATCTAGGGTGTGATGTGCTCATCAAAAGAGTTTGGTGAGCACAACTCCAAAAGTACATTGGATCGGCTTCAAATGACGAATCCAAACAGTTGAAATCCATGTATTTCATGAGTGATGCATATACATGCAAAATTTTGAAAGTTTCGAATTTATTTATTACAACGTCAAGCGGTCAAAGAAATTATGAAAAAATGAATATATAAAACAACTTATAAAATAACTTATATTTCTTTGACCGCTTGACCTTGTAGCAAATAAATTTGAAATTTTCAAAATTTTGCATGTATATGCATCACTCATGAAGTACATGGATTTCAACGGTTTGGATTCGTCGTTTGAAGCCCATCCGATATACTTTTGAAATTGTGCTCACCTAACTCTCTTGGTGAGCACTAGTGTTTGGTAAAAGGGCCGGGCAGGGCAGGACGGGCAATGCCCGTGCACGGGCACGGGCGGTTACGGGCACGGGCATCACGGGTATTTTTTTCAAAAATCACGCCCTGCCCGTGTAATGCCCGTGCCCGTCACGGGCTCGGAGGCAGGACGGGCCAGGCACCAGGGGCAGGACGGGCAGGGCCGGGAATTTTTTTTTTTCTTTGAAAACCAATAAATTATAAATCCAAATTCATACCAATTTAAATTTCTACTCATTTGCGTTAATGATTTCTAAATTAATTTTCCTTAGTTCAATCATAATTTTAAAATGAGAGGAAATTGCTGAAGACAATTAAGATACGAACCTATTGGGAATTATATACATATGAATTTTAAATTACCACAAAAAAAATTGTCTATTGATTAAAAAGAAAACAATGACTTCGTAGAGAGAATATAATTTCATTAACTTAAAAATGTAAAATTAAAGCTTAGTTAAACTAATTTACTGCACAAAATATCTTATTTTAAATAAGGATATTTTGACAATCATTTCAACCGTGACGATTAACAAACGAATTGGATCAAAATCAAAGTAAATTTATAGAAATATTTTTCTACAATATAAATAGGTTGTAAATGTTAAATTTAGTAAAATTTAAAATTCTTGAGAACATATGAAGTGCCGAACAAATTGAACTGTTAATTTAGTAATTATTTTTCTACATACTATTATTGCAATAACTCCTTATCATTTTCCAACTTTGTAGATAATACCATATCTCTATTTTAGGCTGAGAAATGGAAGGAAATTAATTTGCTAAATTATTCAACATCCATATTCCATATATCCTGTGGCTTTTACAACTTACTGCTATACTTTTTTTTTCTTAAATAGATGAATCAGAGAGAAAGTTAAACATAAAAAGATGACGCAAATGAGATGGATCGATATGTCACATGTCTCTCTGAGTTAAATTGATGGCTCCAAACAGAAATTGAAGTCATTTTGAGTGGTTAGCACCGAACACTGATGCATGAATAGGAAAATGCAGTCAATCAATGAGTTAGGTGTTTTTCCATTTTTTGTTGGTCTTATTCAGTCTATATATATTAACTGGTTATTTTGTTTGATATGTACAGAGGAAGGTGTTTAAAAAAATATTTTTTTAATTAACATGAGCAACAGTTCTGAGTAATGTTTTAAAGTGCGATTTTAAATATGTATGTGCAAAGACGATACACAATGCACATGCAGTATATGCAAGCTGCATATGCAAATTTATTTGTGAATTCATATCAACAATTTTTTTTTTTTAAATTAATTTACTTTCGTATATATAAAAATAATACAATGACAATATTATAGTTTAAACTAAAATCCCATTATAATAGTAGTATAAAGTAATTAAATTTATAGTTCAATATATAAATAATAATTAATATGCAAATTCTAAAATCCAACATTTATTAGAAAAAAAAGGCTTATAAAAATAAAAAATAAAAAATTGTACCTTAGAAAATGAATAGTCTAGAATTTTCAAGAGGTCATTTTATTGAAAGAAAAATAATAATTATACATTGAAAATAATTAAAAAGTAATATCTAGACAAGATCTGTATCATATTGAAAATATATGTATGCAGATATTACTAGAATTTGGTTTCATTTATTAAGCATCAAACAATTTGGTTTCATTTATTAATCATCTTTTCTTTAATCAGATTCTTAGTAGGGGTGGTTAATTTGCATCAAGCTTTGTTTTTTTTTTTTTTTTTTTTAATAACTTGGAGGAAGTGGATACATAGCTGGCATGTGACAAACGGATACCATAATGTTGGTTTTTGTTATATTTTTTTTGGTACGTTCAACTTTTGTAAATGGTTTTTTTATTTAATAAAAAATAATATTTAGATTAAAAATTAAAATAGTTAACAAGTTTTTAATTATTCGGAAAGAGGATGTGCATCAAATCAATCGAGTCAATTTGAAATTAATTTAATTAATCCTCTACTCTTAAATATTTTAGGAAAAAAAAAAATTCACGGGCTCACGGGCAGGGACACGGGCACGGGCACGGGCACGGGCGTCACGGGCACGGGCAGGGCACGAGCAGGGCGGGTCCGGACGGGCGTTTGCCAAACTCTAGTGAGCACATCACACCCTAGCTTTGCTCTCTCTCTCTCTATATATATATATAAAACTTTATTTTTAAAAATTAGCTTACACAAAAACAGCTAAGATAACGGGAAAAAAATCGTTATTCTTATCCGTATCTAATAAGTTAACAAAAAAAAAAAATCTTAATTTTTACTCTATTTTTGAATACGATGCGGGTCAGATAAACAGATAAAAAGTTCTATGGAAACTCTACTTTAATTTCAAAAATAAAAATAAAAAAATAAAAAAGGATAAAAATGACCAACCCTTGAAATCCTCCAATCGAGTGCGCGCGCTTACTCATACACATGGCATGGGTAAAAGTGGGAACACCTCCTGTGTTCCAATCGAAACTTCTCTGCCTCTCTCTATTCTACCTCTTCACGACGCTCCCCCTTTCAATCTATCTCTCTCTCTCTCAATCGCAATCCAACAGGTGCCTATTTGGATCTCAGCTGCCATTGAACAAATCCCATGAGCTCTTCTCGTACCCTCGTTCCTATGGCGAACACAAGCATGCGTTACCATCCTCCCGATCAGATTGCACCTCTCCGATACATTTCTCAGGTTAAATTACGTCTGACGCAGATCATGGATTGGTAAATTGATGCGAAAATTTTGGGTTTTTATTAATTGTATTCTTATTTTGCTTTACATGATTTGATCAGAGTATACCGAGGTGCTTGAGGAGATGCGCGGTGTTTATAAAAATCTTAAGAGTAACCATCAGAATTTCACTAATTTGAGATATGAGATGGGTAAAGCTGACAGCTTTTCAAGGAATTATTCTTTCGAGATTAGAAAATCGTTTTTCAATTATAGCCATGGAAAGGAGGTGCCTTGTGGATTCTCGAATGAATTGCCAATCAAACATGAAGGTTTGCTTCTAATTTCTATTAAGGCGGGATTTTTCTTATCGCATTCTGATCTTTAGAACTTGTGACATATATCTCATTATTTCTTGTGAAATCCATAATTCAGCTGCTTATTCCAATTATTTTCTTAATTAGGAAGAGAAGGTGGCAGCTCTAAAAGAATTCAGCTGTTTATTCCAATTATATTCAGTTTATTCTTTATGCTACAGAATTGTCCTTGTTCCAATTTAATAATTGAAATTTTGGGAGACATATTGAAGGTGTATTCATAGATTTCTTGAAGCGTAAGATAATTAAAGCCTAAGCTTTAGTGCAATGATTAGTATTAATGATGCATCCTTCCCTTCAAAATAAGATTTCTTATTGTACAGATGGTGTGTCAATAAATGTAATGATCTCACTAGTGTTATTAAGAAGACAAGCAAAAGATTTAATATCCTGCAAAAAATGATGAATTTTCTAAGGGTGATTAAGTATATTATATTTTAGAGAAGAAAATCAGCTAACACAAAAAGGGAAAGGTATGTGATGAAGGGTTCTGGTCTTTTTTCAAAAATAAGCAAATTGTCAAATAAAAAGAATTTGAGCGAAATTATATTCTTCCATTTATAAATACTCAATTTCATGGACATTTGTCAAACTATTAATGATTTTTACATAATTCTCTTTCACAATGCTAGATAAACTCGAAATGGAGAGATGCACCGGCTTAGTTGTGGTCTCAGCTATTTTTAATGACCACGACAAAGTTCGACAGCCTAGAGGCCTTGGCTCAAAAACCCTAAATTCTGTGTGTTTCTTCATGTTCATAGATAACACGACACTCAAAACCCTAACTTTTCACCAAATTTTACCTGATAATCCAGATCAAATCCACACAATTGGTGCATGGCGCATTATCAATCTCCCGACCGAAAAATTGCCATATAAAAACCCAGCAATGAACGGTGTTATTTTCAAGTACATAATCCATCAGCTATTTCCAAATTCACATTTTAGTGTTTGGGTTGATGCAAAGCTGCAGTTGACAGTAGACCCATTGTTGTTGGTGCATTCGCTTCTAGTGAAAGAAGGTGCTGATATGGCATTGTCTAAGCACCCGTTTAACATACATACTATGGAGGAAGCAATGGCTACAGTGAGATGGAGGAAATGGGGATATGTGGAGGGAATTAGGGCTCAGATGGAGAGCTATTGCAAGAGTGGCTTGGAGCCTTGGTCACCTAGCAAGTTGCCCTATCCAACAGGTACTGTTTTTTGCATTAATTTTCGATCAATAATTTTGTTTATGTTAATTCATGAAGCTTATAATTTTAGTTGACAAACAAGCTTATAATTGGAGGTATCTGCATGGTAATGTATAATGTTTGTGTTAAGTATGATTTAGACTTTACAGCAATGCAAATAAGTAGGTCCTCTACCTTTCATTATCTGGTGTCATTTAAATTTTTAAGAAGTTGAAATTACAAGTCATGTGTATGGCATGTTACACGTACCTAAGCAAGTGTCCCTAAGGTTCACAAATAATTCAAGCTTAATAATGTGATTGACATGCATTCGGAATCATTTGAAGACTCTGGAAAAGTGATATAATGTGTTAGTTGGAAAGGAATTTCACAGCTTATGAATGGAATCATCTTGTGAACACTTGCACAGTTGGAATAATTCAGTTAGGTACAAAAAAATTTTTGTCCTTCTTTTCGTTTGGATGTATAGAAGTCCTACATCAATATGTTAGAAAGGGGAAACTTGATTATTGTATAAAATAATTATTGGAATGTTTTCTTCCACAGCTTCAGATCTGTGATAACTTAAAAGGGTATGGATATTCTAGAAGCCATATGACTTGAGTAAATCAGGACTGTAGCAGGTTCATGTTACCTCACTTTCAAAGTACATTATATGTCATTAGGACCCCCTTTAAAAAATTTCTAGAGGCCATATTTGCAATGAAATGGAAATAAGGATTATTTATAATGTTGAAGGCCCATGATGCGATGTCTTCACTTCTACTTGTAACAAATTACAAACAAGCTCAAGCCCATAATTAATTTCCATGAAGATATTAAGAATTGTTTAGAAACTACCAAATAAAATATCTTGTAGTGTAGGATGTAAAAATATCTAGAAGAAGTCAAAAATATCTTAGATCTAGACGTTTTCTTACTTTTATGAAGCAAGTATAAATAGGGGTACTCTTGATCTCCACTTTGAGCCAAAACAAGCAAGCAAGCAAAGTAAGAAAATGGAGAAAGTAAGAGATCCAAAAAGAGTGTTGTAGTAGTTTAGAGGTTTAGGAAATATTGAGTAGTAGAGGTGTCACTGTAAGAATAGTTTGAGTGAGTAATAAAACTAGTTCCAATATAGTCTCTCTGTTCAACATATGGCATATATATAAAAGTTGGTCACTTACAAGAAAGGAAAATGTTACAAAAAGTAAAAATTGGTTTGGATCAAACTTACAAAATTGTGCTTATGAATGTTCCAGTTATATATCACTGGAACCAGATATAACACTTTTGAAACAAAATGTGCACATATGAAAATAAAATGAACCCGAGAGCAAATTTGTGTTCTTTTTAACCCTAGGCAAGGATCATCTTCAAAAACTTATTCAAACATTGTCTGCACCTAGAAAAAATGCATAGCTAATAAGAAAAAAAAAAATATATTTTATGCAAAATTGTATGATTGAATAGAGAATAAAAAAACACTAGAGATGAATGATTTGGAAGATATCTTTTTGAGCAGTTGAAATAACCACATAATCATGTGCATAGCCTCTTTAGTAGTACTTTTGCCATAATATATATATACATATATATATATACACACACACACACACACATATATATAGAGTGTGGCTAATATGCTTTCGGTAGCATAAGCACCGAAATACATCCAACTCCTTTTTCGATTTTCGAAGTCCAAAACGTCGATCCAAATCGTTAGATGTGTTCTCTATATTAAAATGTGCTTGGAGACCAAATTTTATATTTTTTGGAATTTTTTTACTATTTATTAAGCCACTTTGAAAATCGTTGATCCAACGGTGGCTTAACCCAACAGTGAAACCGTTGGATCAGCGATTTTCAAAGTGGCTTAATAAATAG
Organism: Carex arenaria; assembly: GCA_964058825.1. Classification (NCBI taxonomy): domain Eukaryota; kingdom Viridiplantae; phylum Streptophyta; class Magnoliopsida; order Poales; family Cyperaceae; genus Carex; species Carex arenaria. The sequence continues at coordinate 369,362 of CAXKVW010000238.1, forward strand.
TACAAAAATTCCAAAAAATGTAAAATTTGGTCTCCAAGCACATTTTAATATAGAGAACACATCTAACGGTTTGGATTGACGTTTTAGACTTCGAAAATCAAAAAAGGAGTTGGATGTATTTCGGTGCTTATGTTACCGAAAGCATATTAGCCACACTCCATATATATATATATATATATATATATATATATATATTGGAGTACATTGGCCATAATAAATACTTGACATGTGTGCAGATGTACCGGACACTGCACTGATCATAAGGAGGCATAATCTACCAGCCAATCTCTTCTCCTGCCTCATGTTCAATGAGCTGGAGGCTTTCAACCCAAGAGATCAGCTCGCATTTGCATTTGTGAGAGACTTCATGAATCCAAAGATCAATATTAACATGTTCGAGGTAGAGGTGTTCGAGCATGTTGCCATAGAGTACCGTCATAATCTAAAGCAACAGATCGAAACGGGAGATGACAGCAATAGCAAAGGAAACACTGATGATCAGACAAACATTAAGATGAGTTATTTGCAAAATACCCAAGGTCGCAGCTGTGAGAGGTATCTTTTAAAAATGTGGGGTGAAGCCACAGATTGATTAAGGACATAGGAGGATTGATTTTGTTTCTTTGTAAATCTTGATAATAGAATATCCCTTTTTTTATTTTGTTTTTGAGAGATGTAAATTGGTAAATGTGGCTATTATTCTATGTATAGCCGTATAGGGAATAATCTGTATAGACTCGTAAGTTTTCAAAGAAAATAAATAAAATTATCTGATTGGTCAAAGTTGTACTTACTGGCAGTGGAAAGATATTTCAAGCTTTATTATCTCAACTAAATAAAGGATTAGTTTGGATTGCACTTACTCTTTGTTAAGCGAACTTCAAAACTTCGATAAATTGAAAGCCATGTGGAGTTATTGCCATCTGTGTACTAACTGAAGCAATGAAACTAGTATGTCACTGTTCAAAAACAGAGGAAGCTATAGTCTAATAGTCAAGGTATGTAATTACAGTAAAAGGAATGAAGTCACTGAATTCACAGTTAATTAAGCTTAACTGATGACTCTGTTTATCTGTTATTAATGGGCGTGATTTAACCAATACAGATTAACGAATTCAAATTTTCAACATTTGTGTCAAATTGGTTTGATTTAATTTTCTCAAAAGTTCTTATCATCTCAAAAGCTTGGATAATGTCCAAGTATCATCTCCAATATTATTTTGGTTCCAGTTTGTAGCCAATTTTGGGTTTCAGATTAGTCAGGTTTTGTTTTCAGGCTTGCAACTCTGCAAGTTCATTTCAACCAGGTTTCTGACCCAGTTACATTCAGATATTCTGTTCTTGTTGAAAATAACAAGCTAGAAAGACTAATTGATATCAGCCGTTCATCATTGATCAATTAAATAAAAAGTTAGATTATAATAGACTTGTACAGTACCAACGGATCTGTAGCTACAGTAGAATAAGAAAAGAGCCGTTAGTTAGAAGTTTTGTTATAAATAGATCATAGGAACCTTGTAAAGTAACAACTGTTCAATAATAATATTTCTTCCAATAAATATAATCTGTCTCAAAATTCAACATGGTATCAGAGCATTAGATCTCTGAATAATCTCTATATCTGTTCTTATCAACCAATTTCAATACTACTCCATCTCAAAAATTCTGCTCATCATATACCAATAAAAATTCCCTGTTAAAAAAGAGCAAACTTTTCATCCTTCCGTGTTTTGGTTGAGGCTCCAATTAGCTATCACCTTGTACAGAAGTATCCAAGCGAGTATAATAATCCAATAATCCAATAGCCCGATAAACTAGAAAATCCAATACATACCAGTATATCAGTCAACAGCAAAAAACCAGAAAACAAATACCAGAAAAAAAACAGCAGCAAAACACCAGAAAAAAATAAAACAAGAAACCAGGAAATTCTATACCAGTAAATATCCACGATCAAATAAAAATTCAAGCAATACACCGATGAGCAAGTTCACTTCAAATCAGCAAAACAATACAATGAACTCACCTCAAATCATTATCCAAAGGGAGTCACGGCAGAGCACTGTGAGTCGCTCGCAAGACAGTGCTAAGGAACACAAAACTCAGGCACTCTCCGTGAAAGCTTCAAACCTTAGCTTCGATCCGCACCGAAACCCTAGCCCCAAAATTGAAGGTGAAAATGCTCCAATTGCAAAATAGGGAACCATACACGTGATAATTGTTGGTTTCTCCATTCTCATCTTCGACCTAAATGGTGGAAGGTGGCGGAGAAGGGAGACAGTCAGACAGGGAGAAAGAATGGCAGAAGGGTGGAGGAAAGACAAGAGGGGGACAGTGGCGAGGCTACATTGTCACAGGGGTAGGCATTTGCCTACCCCTGAAATTTTTATTTTATTAGAACAGAGTATTTTTTTAGTTTTGCCTACCCCTAAAATATGGGTTTGCCTATCCCAGAGTCCAAATTAAAGCACATAAAAATAAATAAATTGAAACTTTGAACTATAGAATCGTGAGTTCATGACTGAAGCCCGTACGCGAGTGAGAGGATTACGCGCGACGCCAGAGGCAGAGCCGCAGAGGAGATTACGCGCTGACGCCACTCGCCACCAGACGCGATTCCACCACAAGATGCGTCGACGCCAGAGGCCAGTAGGGAGACGCTAGTCACCACTCAGCAGTGTTGTAAAATGCGGTTCATGCGGCCGCATATTCCGCATGAAAATCTTCATGCAATCTCATATATGCGGTTTCGCATGAAAATCACATATTCCAGTTTAAAGAGGCATGTTGATTTTTAATCATGTAATTATTTGCATCAGGCATCATGCGATTCTATCACTGAGTGTCAAAAAATTATTTGCATCTGGTTAATTTAGTGAGTTACTTTAGTATCAATGCCCCTGCTTAGACCCAATTCACTTAATGATTTTAATATGCTAGAATTCGATGTGATTATTTCCTCTGACATATGACACAAGTTATTTTTAATGAGAATATATTGCATGTTTTGAGTGAAAATAAATTAATATCTAGTTTAAAATTTGCATATATAAGTCTGCATTAAAATCTTCATATGCAGCTGCATATCGCATATGCGGTAGGCAGTAACCTTCCGCATGTATGAACAAAACTGCATTTTACAACATTGCCACTCAGGCGCTCACTAGAGCCAGCCGCCCAGCCCGCCACTGTGCTGCCCCGCCTCTGTTGCCTTGCGCCCTCGCTCTGCACCTTCACTCTGCGCCTTCGGTAAATTGATTGAAACTTAGAAAATTTGGGTAAATTTCGGTAAATTTGATAGAAAAATCGATACTTAGAAAATTGATTGAAACTTTTAATATATTTCTTGTTATTTTTTTTAATTGTGTCTTGAATCCGAACCCGAACCCGAACTCGAACCCGTACTCGTTAATTTATTCGAACCTGAATTCGATTTTTGCCTACCTCTATCTCAAATCCTAGCCTCGCCACTGGAGGGGGAGCAATGTGCGTCCCTGGAAAAAGAAAGAAAAGATAGGTGTAAGAACCCACACATAACCTCTCCATTTAGTCAGAAAATGGAGGCGTCCAGTTTCTTCGCTGGTGGGTCAGTGTCAAGCGGGTCAGAGCGAAATGGGTCAAGTGGGTCAGCTGATCAAATGCGAACTCTTCTCCAGCAACTCTCTGTGATGCTTGCTAATGAAAATCAAATTTCTAGCTCATGTGGTATTGTATCTCACTCTAAAAATTTTAATTTATTTGATCAAATAATTATTGATAGTAGTGCAACCGATCACATGTTCGGAAATAACCGATATGTAATAGTTGCAAATGGTATGAAGGAAAAAATTAATTGTGTAGGTGAAATTATTTTGTGCAACAAAAAAATTAATAATATTTTTTTTGAAAAATTTTCCTCTAAACTTATTATCGGTAAGACAATTTACACAAGATTTTAATTGTAATGCAATTTTTTCTTCAAAAAATATTATATTTCAAGAACAGAAAACCGGAAATAAGATTTGAGAAGGCTTTCTTGAAAAAGGGCATTATTTTTTAGATCAAAAATCATTTTTTTGTGCTACTACAAAATCTATAAATTATGATATTTGGCACAAGAGACTTGGGCATCCCTCCGACAAAATTTTAAATAGTGTTTTAGATTTTCCAAAGTCTAATTGCATTAATTGTGATATATGTAAATTGGCAAAACAAACGAGACTCCCCTTCTCACTTTCTAATAGTAGAAGTGAAGCCTCGTTTGATTTAGTCCGCTCCGATGTATGGGGTCCGGCCCCAATTAATTTGTATAATGAGTTTAAATATTTTGTTATATTCATTGATGATTTTTCTAAAACTATATGGTTATATTTACTCAAATCAAAAGATGAAGTATTTAATTACTTTCGAGAATTTTTATGTCTTGTAGAAACTCAATTCAATGCTAAACTTAAAATTTTTAGGTTGGATAATAAAACAGAATTTATAAATAAAAATTTTACAACTCTTTTTAAAGAAAAAAAAGGATTATACACCAAACAACATGCATAAACACTCCCGAACAAAATGGGGTGTCGGAAAGAAAAAATAGACATTTATTAGAAATGACACGTGCATTGTTATTTCAAAACAATGTTTCAAAAATATATTGGCCAGATATCATTCTTTGTGCTACACATCTAATTAATAGGCTACCTAGTGTTACTTTAAAAAATAAAAGTTCAACCGAAATTCTTTACCAATAAAAAAAGAATCTTGATTATTTGAGAGTTTTTGGTTGCGTATGCTTTGGTAAAATTAAAAGAAATGATAAGTTGGATTTTGTTTCAACAAAAACTATTTTTTTAGGATATTCATCATCTAAAAAAGGTTACAAATGTTATGATTCAATAAATAAAAAATTGTTTGTATCCAGAGATGTAATATTTTGTGAAAATGTATCATATTCTCAAAAGAGTGAGGTTACCCAAGATACACATGATGATAACCAAATAAGACCGAGAATGTCTCATTTATATGATCTAGATTTCATACCGAATATGGATTGTGAAATTGAGCCTAATAATTATGAAGAAGAAATAAATGATGATGATGATGATGAGAGAGAAAGTGAGCCAAATAGTTACTAAGAGGCAATAACAAATCTGGTATGGTGCAAAGCCATGAAAGAATAACTCAAAGCCCTTGAAAAAAAATAAAACTTGGATAATTGTTCCATTATCAAAAAATAAAAAATCTGTTGTTTGTAAATGAGTATACAAAACCAAGTTTAATAGTGATGGTTCCATCGAACGGTATAAAGCTAGGTTAGTAGCAAAGGGGTATACTCAAATCTATGGTATTGATTATAATGAAATCTTTGCACCAGTGGCCAAAATAAATACGGTTAGGATTTTATTTTCTATTGTGGTGAATAATAATTTGAGCCTATACCAAATGGATGTGAAAAAACGTATTTCTTCAAGGAACACTTGAAGAAGAGGTTTATATTAACCTACCACCCAGTCATAAAATGGAGAACGAATCTAATATAGTTTGTAGGTTAAATAAGTCCATTTGCATATTGAAGCAATCTCCTCGGGCATGGTATGGAAAACTTAGCTCATATTTAAATTTTTGTAATTTTAACACTAGTAGTGCCGATCATTCATTGTTCACAAAAATAGAAGGAAAAAACATAACTATTGTGTTAGTTTATGTAGATGACTTTATAATCATTGGAAATAATTTAGAAGAAATTAGAAAAATAGAAATTCAACTAAAAGAAAATTTTGATATTAAGGATTTAGGATACTTAAAATATTTTCTAGGGATAGAAGTAGCATTTTCAAATAAAGGTCTATTTATTTCACAACGAAAATATACATTAGATTTGTTAAAAGAAACGGGCAAGTTAGGTTGTAAGCCAATCTCTACACCAATGGATAGCAAATATAAATTAAATACCGAGGATGGTGAACCCTTAGATGATATAAATAACTTTCAAGACTAGTAGGTACATTAATCTACCTTACGGTAACTAGACCAGATATTTCTTTTTCGGTAAACTAAATTAGTAAATTTATGCATTCACCTAGAACACCTCACTTAGAAGCCGCAAATAGAATTTTGAGTATCTAAAACAAAATCCCGGAAAAGGTATACTTATGACTAACAATAAATCTAATGCAATATGTGGCTATTCCAATGCAGATTGGGCCGGTAGCTTCGATAGAAAATCTACCACCGGCTTTTGTACATTTGTAAACGGAAATCTAGTCACATTGAAAAGCAAGAAACAAAGTGTTGTGGCTCGTTCAAGTGCGGAAGCGAAATATCGAGTCATGGCATCTACCGTAAGTGAGCTCATATGGATCAAGCAACAACTCAACGATATGGGTGTTGAAATTGATCAACCAATGAAAATGTATTGCGACAATAACTCCGCTCGACATATTGCCTCGAATCCGGTGTTTCATTAGATGACAAAACACATAGAAGTTGATTGTCATTTTATTAGAGAGAATGTCCAAACCAAAGAAATAGAGACACCATTCGTTAGAAGTGAAGATCAATTAGCGGATGTTTTCACCAAAGGATTGGATTCAAAATATTTCGAGAATATTTCAATCAAGCTAGGATTGTACGATATTTACATTCAGCCGTTCATCATTGATCAATTAAATAAAAAATTAGATTATAATAGACTTCTACAGTACCAACGGATCTGTAACTACAGTAGAATAAGAAAAGAGCTGTTAGTTAGAAGTTTTGTTATCAATACATCATAGGAACCTTGTAAAGTAACAACTGGTCAATAATAATCTTTCACTGATTCACTGATTTAGGGTTTAGGGTTTATCTATATTATATTAACCCTCGCCCCAGTTAATATGTTTACATTAACGTCTCGATCGTGTTGGTTATAAAATTCACTGATTCAGTCAGTCCGACCGAACCAGATCATTCACTTTGATCTAATTTAATCTAACTTGATTTAAAAATACATAGGTATTTTTAATGTTTTAATTTGAAAATAAATTGTTTGTTAATTTTCTAATGTCGAAATATTCGAAAAATAAGTATTCGTGAATTACGGTAATTTATACGTATTCTACCTAATTTAATATATTCAAATTACCTATCCACTTCAGTTCCACTTAATTTAACCCTAGATATTTTACTTGCTCGAAATTCGGATTCGAAAGCTAAATTATAAATAACGTCCTTAATGCTGACATTTTAATAAAATATGTGAGTCATATAGTTATTACTAACATTAAATTTAGTTTAATATAGTTTCGTTATTTCATATTTTAGATACGAAACTTTTTTTATTATGCAATTTTAAAAACAAAACTTTTAATTAATTTACATAATTTTATTGTTTCTAACTAAGTCGCTAAACTCGTTATTTCATTCTTATTCTAATTATGTTGTTAATTCGCCATTTCAGATCTAAGTATAAAAATAATATTTTTCGTTGCTAATTAATTGTCCTTATTAATTAGCAACGAGATTTCATTTAGTATTAGAAATATTTAAACGATGTTAATTTAGAAACAAAAATTGTTATTAATTTCTTAATTTATTTATCGTGTTGGGTGTTTTATTTTAATTTAATGTGTTTGGAAATCATACATTGCCCATTCAGACCTTTATATCTGCTCATGTTATGTTATGAGGCATCGTGCCCCGGGCTTTACTAATCATCTCCCGATCTTTAAGTTACGTATTTTTCCAATTTTAAGTTGTACCCTTTTTAATTTAATTTGAAAGGAGTTTTACAATGTTGCGTGGTTGTATTTTCAAAATCCAAAGCACATTCTTACGATTTTTACAACTTCAAGTCGAGCTAACCGAAAGGAGGCTCAAAACTCTAAATAATTATTATCCCATTTTACTTGATTAATTTAATTAATCCTACTCCTAAATGTGCATTCTAGCATTACCTTCCCTAATTCGTAACTCGATCGAGTTTGCGACGAATTTTAATTCATGTTCTATCCTATTGTATGTAGGGGTGTATAAAAATTCCAACTATAAAATTTTCAAATGTTCACTTATTATTATTATTTTTTTTTTTCGGCCTAAGTCCAGATTACAAAAAATTTCATTTTCTTTTTGAAAAATTAGGCCACAGCCCCATTTAATTAATCCTTAGCCGAGCCCAAAGGAAAAAGGCTCAAATTCACCATTTAAATTAAAAATTTGCATTTTAGTCTCTTCGGCTTCAACAATTCACATAGGGGATGGAATCTTACAAAACCAACCCCAAAATTATAATAATTGCAATAAGGTCCCTGTCAATTCAAGGCTGGCATAACAACAGAACCATACACAAAACTGGTACCAGTGGTGTCACTGGGCTGGTACCACGGCACCATCAATTTACAAGCACACATAAATCACCAAGTAACACACAGAACCAGAACAAGGCCAACACAACCACATGCCGCAAGGGCACCAGGTATCACAACAAAACACCCAACAAGGGCACCAGGTACACAACAGAACAAGGCAGCAAGCACAGGAACAAAACAGAAGACAAGAACCGGCACAAGCCGAGCACCTGTCAGAACCAACACCTCATTAATCAAACTAGGCAGCACAATCAAACCAGCAAAACGGTTCAAGGCCGGTAAGGCAAAAAAAAAATCAGCAAGGCCAGTACAAGCAAGGAACAACAAGAGCATAACACATCACAGCAGCCAACCCGGTACCAAGGTACCACTGGTACCAATAATAAGTCACACAGCAAGCATCACAGAGGCAAAAAGAGGAAAACAGGGGGTTGAACCCTTACCCGATAGAAAGAGGGTCACAAGAGGGCTACTCAACGAGCGACCGGTACCAAGCAAGGAGACACCACCAGACAGCAAAACAACACCAAAATCAGCACCAGAACAACACCAGAGGCAAAAATCGCAAGAAGGACGCAACCCCAAAACCCTAAGATTTTGAAATCTCAAGCAACAATGGTGGACAGAAAAGAGAGCGAAAGAGAGATTTGTTTCTCAACACATGAGAGAAGTCAAAAGAGAACCCAAATCAGAGAGAGAAGGAGAGATATATAACCCGGGACCGAGAGAGCCGTGCAAGGGAGTAGCTCGATGCGTCAGGCCTCCTGACAGGCGTGCGATCGAAGTAATCGCGCTCAGAAGCGATGCGGCGAGCGTCAGAGTACGGAGCAGAGGCGCAAAGCGGGGGAAAACCAAACCGGGTTCCTTCTCTTGAAAGGAAGAGAGGAGAATGGAGTAGGGCCGGTTCACAGAGAAACAAGAGAGGGGGCGACGGGAGAAAAGAAAGGAGAGAAAGAGGGGGAGGAGGAGGACTTTAAAACAAATAGCATGCTTTAAGATCCGTGCAACTTAAAAATTGAAGGGTTGAGATTGATCACCGAATTAAAAGGATAACATGGAATAAAATAATAGCATCAACTAAAATTGGTTTAATGCGATTTGGGTATTAGAAATTTGGTACGCAAAATTCGTAAGAATTATTCGACGTTCGTGACTAAATTTTACGAATGTTTACATTGTCCTTAAAATTTTAAATTTACAATCCTTGTTGAAAATTGTATATCTTAAAATTTAATTTTCTTAATCCAATATACCACAATATTTCTTTGTATTCTAGTTTATTTTGTACAAGCCTAATGGAACGTTTTATTTGATAATTCGTAACTTTAACATTAGTTTATAATATTTCCATAGCATTTGAGTTAAAATTTTAATTAACAACATTTTATTTTTTATGTCTTATTAAATTAATTTTTTGTAAAAACTCTAATTTGTTATAATTAAGGTTATTAGCAAAATTAATAAATTCTGAAAATTTAGGTTATAACAAGAATGGCTCAAGGAGAAAGTCAATTTTCCTGAAGGCTACGCATCGAGTTGGTCAAGGTGCGTAAACCTCAAAACAAACTTCATAACTGGACTAAAAAGCTATGATTTGCATGTATTCATGGAGCGACTTCTTCCGGTCGCATTTCGAGACTGTCCCTGATTTCGTATGGGAAATTTTGTGCGAGATTTCAAGCTTCTTTAGAGAAATTTGTGCCAAAGAGCTTAATCCATCCTGTATTGATCAATTACAAAAGAATATTGTGGTCACAATATGCAAAATGGAAAAGATATATCCACCCGGATTTTTCGATTCTATGAAGCATCTTGTGGTCCATGTGTGTGAGGAGGCTAGATTGGGTGAACCGGTAAGGACTCGGTGGATGTATCCAAGTGAAAGGTGAGTGTTTATTAATCTCTTTCTTATTCAATGACAAAATACTTAGCTCACTTATTGTTTTCATATCTAAACCAATATTTTATTTATTCTTATTCAACGACAAAACACTTAGCTCACTTATTGTTTTCATATCAAAATAATTGAGGATACATTTAAATTATTTAATTTTTACATTTTGAATAATATTTCTTAAATATATGTACTATAAAAGTTAAAGAGTGAGTCTATGGTACTATGCATATCATGATTTAGTCTGTAATACGGATCAATATTTTTGTTTTCAAAATTCTAACAGTCGATCCAAACCATTCAAAATGATTTTCATATGAATATGTACTTGCCGACCGAATTTTATATTTTTTAGAATTTTTTTATTATATTTTAAGATTGGTAGAAAATCACTGTTTTTGGATGGTCCAGAATTTTCAGATCAAGTGATTTTCAACCTATCTTAAAAAAATAGTAAAAAAAATTCTAAAAAATATAAAGTTCGGTCTACAAGTAGATATTCATATAAAAATCATGTTGAACTGTTTCGATCGACTATTAATATTTTGAAAATAGAAATATTGATCCGTATTACGAATCAACCCGTCATATGCATAGTACTGTAGACTCACTCAAAGTTAAATTTATGCAAGAATTATCTTCTCTCTCTTTTTTTTTTTTGTTCATTTAGTGACTATAAAATGTTAGAGTCAGCAGCAATCCAAAAGAGAAGTAATTCAATCATAGTTACTATAAAATAGAACATTTTCTGTTACATTTCAACTCTGACATTGCTTTGTACGCTATAATAAATATGATGATGGCCATGGAGAGCATGTTGCAATTCCCTGAAAATAACACCAGCACACTCGACTTGAAGAAGCAGCTAAAGCTGGTGGAACAAGCATGGGAAGGTTATAAAAGAAAACCTGGTTTTCAATATGAGCGACCACATATTGAAAATGCACAATAGAAAAAGCTGATTTTCAAGCAGCGCCGCCATATATTACAAATTAATTAGTAACTATTTCCATTTTGCATGGCAACATTTGTCTGAATTAAAAAATGTAAAACATATATTGTTTTTGCTTTTAAGGATTTTAAGACGTTATTGAATAAATAGGGGAAATCCTTTGTTGCAATAACTAAGATGTTAAAAAGTTGGGTAGCTTGACTTCCAACTTTTACTAAAAAAAAAAAAAAAAATACGTTATTGAATAATTACTTTATTTTAATTAGTTATTGTTTGTATTGTATGATCAAATTATAATTATTTGTTGTGGTACTCATACGGTTATAATTTTTAATTTTTTTATCATTACTAATAGAGGAATTAAGCTCTTCCTCAATCATTTATAATTCTTAACTAGTTATATTTTTTTTCGTTACTTATTCCTCTTTGTTTCAAGAAGTTAAATAACGATTTACTTTTGGAGATTTAAGTACAATAGTTTTTTGAAAAAAAAAAAAAAAAGAGAGCACATAACTGCCCATTTCCCGACTTTTTTTTACATACCCAAAAAAAATATTAAAAATACCCAATATCTCAAACATTTTGCCAAAATATCCAAAATGCCCCCATGTGGGGGCGGTTTTCTGTCTAGGGCAAACCGCTCCACCATGTGGTGGTTTTCTTTCTAGGGCAAACCGCACCACCGCGGGGCAGTTTGCTACAGTATTTTTTTTTTTTAAGGATTTGAATGTTTCAATCTAAAAAATGAGAAATGAGAAATGAGAAATGTTCAATTTTTGTTTCCTCAATTTTGTTTTAAGATCTTAATATTTTCATCTAAAAATAGAAAATGAAAAGTGTTCAATTTTATAATAAACAAAAATGTTCAATCTTACACCGTGTATAGAATCCAACCCAAGTACCGAGAAAATATACTCTTCACAAATTTATTTTACTTTTTAAGTCATTTTGTGTCATCTTTCATAAATCATAAAAAATAGTAAAAAAATTCTAAAAATAGTAAAAATTGGTATTCTACAAGTTCATTATATAACCAATTTACCGAGCTACTCAGATTGAAAAATAGAAATAAAAATCTTAATCGGAAACTTCAACTTAAATTTTGAAGCTTTTTCCTTTATTTTTTTTACAATTCTGAATTCTGCAACTTGGCATCGCTAGCATTGACGCATGCGTATTTTCACCAGCTTTTCAAAAAGTCGTCATTGGCTGAAATCGGACATGTTATAGCCGCAACTTTTGAAATCATTAATTAACTAACAAATTTTAAATTTGCGACTAATTAAAATTTTTAGTTAAATAACGAACAAATAAGTTTACAAATAAACATTTGTCAAGAAAAACATAATAAAATTTTGATGTCACAAAATTTATTGAATTTCTAAAATTTAATTTAAGACGATCGATTCTAATTAATAAATTAGATTATATAAGGTTGTTATTAAACTAACTTAAAATTTATAAATTTTGAATTAAACTTGACAAATTTAATTTTTCATACTTAAAAATATAAATTTTGCGGCATATTGAAATTTAGAAATTCTTTTGTAAAATTAACAAGGTTATTAAAAATCTAATAAGTTAGAATTAAAAACTAAGTTTCGTTGACTGTAATTGCTTCATTCCACTTTTATTCAATTAGATGATAATATTATTTTATTTATATTATACTTTTTATTCGGTGATCAACCTCAACCCTTCCAATTTGTAAGTTGCACGGATCTTAGAGCATTCCTACTATCTTTTTTTTATTCAGTGATCAATCCCAACCGTTCAAAAATATATCCTGCACGAATCTTGAAGCAACCCTATTAATAAAACCCTCCACTTTTATTTCTTTCTCTTCCGTCCCGTTCTCCTCTCTGTTCCTGGTCGCGAGCCCCACCCCCAGTCTCTCTCTCTTTTTCTTCCTTCGGAGAGAAGAAACGGAGGCGATCGCCTCCCGCCCACGCGCGTTGCGCTCGAATTGTCACCGCTGTCACCTCCCCTGTCAGAAGGGTCGTACTTGCGACGACCGATTCCCTCTTCCCCTGCTCTCGCAATTCTGATCGCTGTCCCGTCCGTCACCCGCTCTAGCAGCGCTATATAGGGGGTTTGCCTTCCTTGAGAGGTTTGGTTACCTCCTCCTTCGCTCATGTGTTGAGATTTCTTCTCTCTTGCTCTCTCTTTCTGTTTTTCCTCTGTGATTTGCGGACCTCAAAACCCTAGGGTTTGAGGTTGTTCCTTGTGCTTGCGTTTGTTCCCTGGTGCCTTCCTGTGCTGAGCCTGGTGCTTGGCGGTGCCATTTTGAGGTGGTGTTGGCTGATTTTTCTTGATGGCCGTGAGGCGAGCCCCTTTGCTTGGTTCCGGTCGTTCCTTTTTTAGTACCTCGCGTGTGACCCTTCTCCTATCGGGTAAGGGTTCAACCCCGTCTTTCCTTTTTCTCTGTGATACCTGCTGTGTGATTCTGTTGCTGATACCTGTCGGTATCGTTGTATGCTGTGTTGCTTGTTCTGGTACGATGGCTGTTGAGCCTTTCTGTTTTGTTGTGATGTGTTGTGCTTTTGTTGATTTCTTGCTTGTACCGACTCTTGTTGTTCTTTGCTGGTACCGGCCTTGTTCTGTCCCCGGCTTCTGTGTTGTATGTGTGCTTGGCTCTGATTTGTGTTGTGTCTGTTTGTGGTTGTGCGATGCCAGTACCAGTAGGTACTAGCCCAGTGAGGCTACTGGTACCGGGTTGTGTATGGTTCTGTGTTGTACCAGCCTTTGAACTGACAGGGACCCCTTTGTAATTTCTGAAAAATTTAGGGATGATTTGGTAAAATAATTAGGCATTGTGTGAATTTGAGAATTTAAGGGACTAAAATGTAAAATGTTATTTTGAAATAGAAGGCCTTCGGCCTCTTTACTGTTGGGTTGAGAATTTAAATAAACTAAAAATTTATAACAAGTTTTGAATCGAAACCTTTTTAAATATTTTGTTGTTGAAAACTTAAACGGAATTCCGTTGCGAATTAATAAGGACAATTAGTTAGCAACGAAAAATATTATCTTATACTTGGATCCGGAACGACGAATTAACGGCATAATTAGAATAGCAATAAAATAACGAATTTCGCGACTTAGTTAGAAATAATAAAAAAAACACGTAAATTAGTTAAAAGGTGTCGTGTTAAAATTTTATAATTAAATTTTGCATCTAAAATATAAAGTAACTAAACTATATTAAACTAAATACACATTTAATGATAATTATACTAATTACACATTCTATAATTAAATAGCAACAGGGGTTTTCTAATTTATAAATTAACTTTCGAATTGAATTTCGAGTAATTAAAATACTTATGGTTAATGTAAGTAAAACCAAAGTAGCTAAGTAATTGAAATATATTAAATTAAGTGGAACACGTATAGTTACCGTAACTCGTGATTAATTATTTTATGAGCAGTTCGACGAACTAAATTGTGTAAAGCAGCCCACCTCGTAAATTTAATTAGAATAATAACTTTAGGGTAATAAATATTGTCTTAAACTAAATTATAAATTTAATAACACGTTAAGTTATCTAAGAATAATTTAGTACAAAATTTTAAATTAAAAATTTAGTTTTAAATAATTGATCACTAATTAGAATAAAATTTAGGAAGTTTATTTCGAATTCTAAAATCGTAAGTTATTAATTAATTAATATAATTAATTAATAACAAACTTTTATTCTATATACATCGTTTAAAATAATTTCAAATTATTTCTAATCAAAGTAAGTAAATTACTAATCGTATCTCTAATTTTATACATTTGAAATATGCCTAGTTATCGTACTAATTAAGATAGTAGACAACCAACGTACGTTAATATTATACGTAATAAGAATATATATTTATTTTTAAGTAACGCGTTTTAATCATATAACAATTATAATAAACATAATTGTCATAGAAATTAGCATAAGTAATTAATAAAACATATTTATAGTTTTTTTTCATGTATTAAAATAAATAAGCAATTAAGTAACACATGTTTTTCTCGAATAAATAATTAATAAACTTAATTACTATGGTAAATAATTCCAAACCCGAATCGGATCAGTCAGATTCTTTTTATTATGACTTTTTTTTTATTAATTAGACATAACCTGAAATTAAAGCAATTGAAGTTCCTATAAAACTATCGTAGTAAACGACGAAATTATCGTACGAGTATTGTAACGAGATAAATTTTAAACAAGCAATATATCTTCAGATGAAAATATTAAAAATATAATTTATTTTTAATCAAGTTAGATTAAATTAGATCAAAGTGAATGACCAATATCTGACTAAATTGGTTCAGTCAGACTGACTGAATCGGTGAATTTTATAAACCGAAATAATCGAGAATTTAACGAGAACATATTAATTGGGGACGAGGTTTAGTATAATCTAGCGTAGATTCTTACTTAGCTTAAATTACGTAATTTCAGATCAGCAGATCCATTACGAGACTGACCGGTGGTCCAATTCGACTGGTGCGTCGATCGGAGTTTACGAGGATCCAGGTGCCTTCACTGAGGGTTAGCCTCCGAGTCTTCAGCCCTACAGGTGTGGGATATCTGAATTATTTCTTTCGTGGGCGTACTCTTACCAAGTCGTTTCACTTGACCTGACATCTGCACTTTATTTTAAGTAGATGCATTAAAACTGTAGAGCATGTTTATTCTTTCTGCACTGTAGGTAGAAATTGCATAAACCCCGATAAATAAAGAATTTCCTGTTTATTAGGAGTAGGGTAAATAAAATAACATTATATATATTATTATTAGAATATTAGGTTATTAGATTGCCTTCTTCTCGTAGAAGGCAATATATTATTGCATATTTATACGTATGCATTGGTGAGAGCTGAGTAGAGACTGAATGACTGTGCTCCGGCTCGTGGAATGGGACACGAGTCGGCCTCGCAGCCATTGAGCCGGGGTGTCACTTGACCTTCCGGATGGTCTTCTAGGACTTATATTATATGTATAAACTTGATTATGTATTCATTCGATCATTTTACCATTCCGTGCGGGCCGATCTCGAGCCCTGAGGCACGAACGATTCTGGAGTGATCTCCACCTACATTAGGAGCTACATTGCCTAGAACGAAGGCCGATCTCGAGCCTTGATACGTGGGACCGATCTCGAGCCCCTTTTCCTATTGATCTGGCCAGACGGTAGAGTTCTCACCTGCTCATGAGGGATGAGATTGACAACTTTTACGACTTGCATTGTATGATTTCTCCTATTTTATATGTTTGGTTATGGATCGTTTTAGAGTAAGGAACAAACACCGAATTAAGATATGTTCATCGGCTAGCGTGTTATTAACTTGTGAGTAGTGCTCGGTGTCACTAGGCACCGTGTATCACTAGACTCTATGATCGCAGTCGTTAGACATATCTTGAGGATCTTTGATCCGATTAGCACAGCACGGGGTGACTATTATTCGTACTATTATTATATGAATTCTACACTCAGTATTCCGATACTGATTTCTCCGATTTGACTATAATATTAAACTCCGCTTGGATTTTTGTTTGGGGAGACTTTTGCATATTGGCATACTAGAGTAATCGCATCATGATAATGATTAAAGTATTTTTGATTTCTATTAGATACTGAGATAGGGACACACAATTGCATATTTAAATTGTAAAATCGTAACAACATTTAAATGTTAAGTTAAAGTGCTTTGATCATAGAGGACTCCTGGAGATATAGTTCTGGGTCACATACTGAGTGATTTATCACTCACCCACAAGTTGTTTCGTGGGTTTTAGGTACAGATTCTGGCAACCCATAGCAGGAGCCGTCAGTAGCTGTCCCCGAAGGCCACTCCGTTGATGATTAGGGTTAGTACTTGGTCGATCTGCGATTCTGTGTTTGTCGCTTTGTATACGGGATCGACAGATCGTTTACTATCTTTTGGCTAGATTTTGTTGTAGTATGTGACATGGATTGTTGTATTATATATATATATGTTGTTTACTGATATGTGACTGATGTGACTTGTTTGGTATATTTCATATTTTGCTTCCGCTGCTTATTTATTTTTGTTCTTAGCCTTGCGTGTTTAATTGTTAATAAACACGAGGCGGGGTTGATCACACATTAATTCAGAAATTCTGGTTTGGGGTGTGACAGGACACTCGAGCGCCGTTTTATGGCCGTTTGAAATTTGTTGTCGTTTTATGCCTTCTCAGTGAGTATACCGGCTCTCTTGATTTATTCATTGTCCTAACCTCAACTGTTTACGAGAGATGTCTTAGATAAATACATGTACAATATGCAGGTCCTAACCTCGACGGTTTGATTGAGGTCTAAAGTTAGATCGTGGCTTAAGGTATTCATTGTTTGGTTAGAGTTGGTGGAGGACTAAAATTTTGGAAGCCTAAGTTGGTTACTTATTAATAATTAGATACTAATTATATAATAACTATAATATATTATAATATTATTATAATAATGATTTAATATATTAATAGTATAAGATATTAATTATATAATTATATATTATTAATAATTAGATACTAATTATATATAATATTATAATAATTATTTAATATATTAACATTATAAGACATTAATTATACAATTATATATTAATAATAATGATAATAAGATAATAATTATATAATATTAATATATTAATAACTATACTATTTTATAATATTATTATATTAATTATTTAATATATTAAAAATATAAGATATTATTATGTAATTATATATTAATAATAATTATTGATAATAAGATACTAATTATATAATATTAATATATTAATACTAACTATAATATATTATAATATTATTATAATAATTATTTTACATATTAACAATATAACATATTACTATATAATTATTTAGTAATGATAATTATTAATAATAAGATGAAAATATTAAGATCTTAAAAAAATTGAGAAAACAAAAATTGAACATTTCTCATTTTTTAGATTGAAACAATCAAATTCTAAAAAAAAAGTTACTGTAACAAACCGCCCCACGTGGGAGCGTTTTGGGTGTTTTAGCAAAATATTTGAGATATTGGATATTTTTCATATTTTTTATTTATTTTTTGGTATGTAAAAAAAAGTCGGGCCCATTTCATTGAAACATGAAACTTCAAATTACATACTCAAAAACAAAAGCTAGAGTGACTAATTGATCCCCTCTTAATTCAAACCCCAAAAAGAAAAGAAAATCTATTGACCTCAGGTCCTCAGCACACACACACACACTCATCCTTAACATGACATTCAACAATGCACACCATGGCCTCTGGATCTGAGCAATTTAATTATAACATGCTACCAAATTAAAGTAGGCATTAATTACACCAAACTTGTTGTAAAGATTTGGCAATACAATCCCATTTTTCTCATATGTGTTTTCTACCCCATTATAAATTGTGAATTGGAACTCTATTCATCTGTACTTTTTTTGGAGACACTCCATCTGAATTTCATGGCTGCAAATTTTCATAGAAAAAGTTTGATGGCACATTGGCACTCACTAAGACATAAATACTTGATTTAGTTATTTATATGTATATATATTGACATATCCATCATTAATCAGGCTCGAATCCATATAAGAACAGTAAAACAGAAGTGTATTTAAGAGAACCAGATGCCTTACTTGTGCAGCTAGGAAGTACAAAATATATATTCACATACACTTTGCAAGAAAGCCCCTTTACTCCTCTCTTAAGTAAAAGATCCAGCTTCATTCAATCCTTAATACAAATATACAATACAAGTCTCCACAGAAGGCACTCCATCTTTTCTTTCTCATTAACAAACCATGACATCCGGCGAGGAAATAGTGCCCCATTTTATTACCACGAGCAACAAATGTGTTTGCCTGGAAGAGTCAAAACCCGCTGTACCTGTTCTAACATGGCTCAGCGGGATGGCCCGCATGGCAGGCACTTCATGCCTTGCCACTCTGTCACAGCCCGCCGTGGGGCTGCTGTTAATTGCATGTGTTTGCTTGGGAACTCTTGCATACAAAAAGCGCAATTGCCCTAAGACTGTTAATGTGTGTACCCTGAAGGCAGTGAAAAAACATCCACTGCTGCATAGATCGGTGTCAATAGCCGCCTTGCATGGAGGAAGGGCGACATTGGAGAGGATCCTGGATGCACAAGAGGCACGCATAGACAAGGCAGGGTTGGAAGGGGCAGTCAAGGAGATGGAAACAATAATCTCGAAGCCTAACATTCACTTTCAGGAGTTACATGTGGGTAAAAATTGATATATATGATATATTATTATATATACAACTTGATTTTGGTTTCTCTTCATTTGCAAAATATAAATAAACCCACCATCTTGATCACATTGATTTTGCAATATGTTATCGTATTAAATTTACTTCTTTTTTTGCTTTAATTCTACTTTTCATTATTATATACGATTCCATTGTTTAGCCACAATTGTAGTTCAGATAGTAAATTTTAGATTTGAAACAGTCCAGATATGCAATATATATGTGTAGGTACTATCTGATAGATACGTTTGATACAAATTGAGTATGGTTATTTAATTACTTGTGTATAATGTGACCATTAAATCTAGAAATTCTTTGTGCTATTGTTTTTTCTTTGACCTTTAACATTCTTTCTGTCTCATATATGTCAAAAATCAGGCAAAATATGCTCGTACTATCATGCTTTTTACTGTATGTATTGATCAAAATATGCTGCTGCTGGTGTATTTTGTTTTTTTTTTTTAGATAAATGGGGTCAAGAATTTCATTTTCAATATTTCCATGAGATATTTTCGTTGGATTTCAAACGTGATTTTGATTGCATTTCTTCTGACACAACAAATGTCATTTTCCAATTCTCTGGTTAATTGATAAGCTATTAGAATTTAATTTTTCATGTTTGCACAACAGAGAGCTGCAACAAAGCTAGAGATGAGTGGAAAAGAGGAGGATGCGATAAATCTGCTCACGGAGGCTCTTCACAAGGCACAAATGAACAAGCATTTCCTCGAGGCCTATGAGTTTGAAATGCTCTTGGTTGAAATGCTGATATACAAGGTATTATTAGTGTGATATAAAATTAGCACATTGATGTCAACTAATCATTTAATTCATCTCATACTCATGCTTTGTCACAATGAAAGGGGGCCTTAGAAAAGGCATTGGAGCGCAGGTGCTTGACGGAGAGTGACATTTCTGATGCTCGGATCCCACTATATAAGGTTCGCTACATGCATTCATCATACATATATGTGTTTAGTATGTTTACATTGAGATATATTGGGTTTTGCCAAAACGAACACAACATATATATCATACATATATATGGACATGCCAATCTTCTTAATTATTATTTCCATTTGAGAAGTGCTAGCTATCGTCCTGGAGCGATTGTCTAACACTCATTCCATTGATAGCACAAAAAATTAGAATCAGTGTGCATGAGTTTTGATGCACCGAGAAGGATGAATCAAGTACACCATTCTGGCACATTAAAATTTTGTATAGGACAGGTTCATGCTTATTTAGACTCTGAGGAACTCTTAAAAGTTTCCAGCATACTTTTTTATACTGCATAGCACTTGATGCATCGGAAAAGGTAAAATATGTACACAGTTATCATTTGTGCAAGTTTCATCCTTAATTTCTGACACATCAAAGTTGGTGCATACAAATTTTCAATTTCTGTGTGATCGCCCATCTGGTGAGCCTTAAGCTATTGCTTTTAGGTGAGCCAAATTGTTTTCCTTCAATTTTTTTATAAAGTTTCCAAAGAGACAGCATGCATTACCTTGATATAAAACTTATGTTCAATGAACTGATATATGTACCTACCTATATTATGCTCACAGTAAGTGTGCTAATGATCTGCATGATTTTTATGATGATATTTCAGGCTATAATACACACCATGTTAGATAATAACAAAACACATGCCAGCAAATTTTATAAGGAATTCCAAAGCATCTGTCAAAGGTTCCAGTGTCTTGATAGCATCGAGGAAGGATCACCATTGTACGGAATTGTGCTTAATTTTGACGAATTTGAAAGAATAGTTGCAAACCTCAAGAAAGAGATTGAGCATGCCCACAAGCTGAGAGCTAATAATAATGCAACTGTAAATTAATTATTTACCAAATCAGTTATCTGTTTACTTCCAATTCAAGAATTAATGTGTCATTTCTTAGTGTCGACAAAAATGGATATAGTGACCATGTCATCATGAAGATTATATGTCTTTTCCTGCAAGGATATACTTGTTTATTTCCTCTTTCATTAAAACTGTTTATACATTAGCAGAATTATCAGTGTAATATTGTAGTTATATGCTTGTGTAAGGGGTGCAATTGGCATTTGTAATTAGTTGATTGTTGAGATATCAAGAATGATAACTTTGGGAATCAGTTAATCTTTTCCTCTGGTGTTTTTGGTCAAATATGGGATTCCATGGTCATCTGGGTATTGGGTGCTAATATGGAACCTGTTTCAGATATGTTGTGAGATTTCACGAGTATGATCTTTTAGGATTAGATCAAACTTTACTTGTTGTAGTCGAGAATAGAACATGCTTTGATCTGGAGAACAGAATATCTGAATGCAACTGGGTCAGAAACCTGGTTGAAATGAACTTGCAAAGTTGCAAGCCTGAAAACAAAATCTGACTAATCTGAAATCCAAAATTGGCTACAAACTGGAACCAAAATAATATTGGAGATGATACTTGGACATTATCCAAGCTTTTGAGATGATAAGAACTTTTGAGAAAATTAAATCAAACCAATTTGACACAAATGTTGAAATTTTGAATTCGTTAATCTGTATTGGTTAAATCATGCCCATTAATAACAGATAAACAGAGTCATCAGTTAAGCTTAATTAGCTGTGAATTTAGTGACTTCATTCCTTTTACTATAATTACATACCTTGACTATTAGACTATAGGTTCCTCTGTTTGTGAACAGTGACATACCAGTTTCATTGCTTCAGTTAGTACACAAATGGCAATAACTCCACATGGCTTTCAATTTATCGAAGTTTTGAAGTTCGCTTAACAAAGAGTTAATGCAACCCAAACTAATCCTTTATTTAGTTGAGATAATAAAGCTTGAAATATCTTTCCGCTGCCAGTAAGTAGAAATTTGACCAATTCAAAAAATTCATTTATTTTTCTTTGAAACTTACGAGTCTATACAGATCATTCCCTATACGGCTATACATAGAATAATAACCACATTTACCAATTTATATCTCTCAAAAAATAAAAAATAAAAAAGGAATCTTCTAATATCAAGATTTGCAAAGAAACAAAAGCAATCCTCCTATGTCCTTAATCAATCTGTGGCTTCACCCCACATTTTTAAAAGATACCTATCACAGCTGTGACCACATTTTCGTTATTATAACGGATACAAGTATGAACCGTATCGTACCCGTTGACAGCCCTAAATAAAAGGCTCAAAAGCCCTGTGCTTTATTTATTTATATTTATATATTCTTGTTGCTTTTTTTTTTTGTATTCTTTTGCATTTATTTTTTCAGGGAGGTTCATTTTGTTTTGATGTTAACATTGTTAAGGGTAGGTTGGTTACTCTGTTTTGTGACTTTTGTGTTGTTTTTTCCCCTTTCTTTGTAGTCTTTGAAAATGAATTATAGATTAATGAAATTCGGTTGATTGTATTCCACCAATTTTAGTAAATCTGACATTTTTGCTAAACGGCTGCATAAGTGGTACCGTATCGTAATTTTTATTTATACCATTTCAAAAAAGAGAAAAAAAATAAACCAAATCACTAATGAAATTGGAGAATTTTAAAAATACGAGGATCGCCAATTCAATCTGCGGACTTGGCGAAACCCCAAGAGCCCATTAATTCCACTGTAATATACTGAAATTGGGACTTTTGGTCCGCCAATTCAATCTATGGACCTCCATTAATGGTTCCACGCGGCTCTGTTGTTTTTGAAATTCTTCATATTTTGTGATTTTTTAGTTTATTTTTATTGGGATTATGGTACCGTACAGCCAAGGGGTATGTACTCCAGGGTATTAATAGGGGATCAAATAAATTCATTGATAATATTTAACACCATTCATTATTTCCAGCAATTTTGTATAAACTATAAGTTTGTAAGGAGAGATTAGCTATTTCTTTTAATTAGCCATACATGCTGGAAAGGAATTAAACCTCCAATCCTTTTTTATCTTTATTTTTAGAAATCATTACTTCTTCAAATTCAGGTCTCATATCTTTGGAGCCGCATTTTGTAATCTGCTTATCAGATTCTTTTTTGAAATCTAAAACTCTTGTATTTTGTAATATACAAACTTTCTTTATCTTATTTAGTGGTGGGTCAGTGGGTGTATTTCTTATTTTTTATTATTACTTTTATTTATATTTTAATTATAATTGTAATAATAATTTTGGCCAAATTTAACACAGTTTACTTTAATAAAATTTATTTAATTATATTTAATTACAATCATAACACAGTTTGATTCATCAATCATATTATATGACAAGAACAATATAAGGAGATCCGAATCAACGATTTTCAAAGTGTCTTAATAAATAGTAAAAAAAATTCAAAAAATATAAAATTTGGTCTTCAAGCACATTTTAATAATAAACCATTAACACGGATATTATTATTGTTTATGCAAGCTTGTTTTATACCACAACACACCTTTCACATGGATACATCCATCGAGATCCCACTGTCCCGTCCATTCTAGCCTCGTATGCTACATGCACCACAAGATGCTCCATTGAATCGAAGAAACCGGATGGGAATATTTTTTCCGCCTTGCATATTGTAAACGATAATATCATTTTCTAAGGTTGCCAACCTCACTGGATCAAGCTCTTTGGCACAAATCTCTCTAAAGAAGACCAAAATCTCACATAAAATATCTCATACTATATAACTATATATATATATATATTTGCCTTGCATGCATAGCCTCTTTAGTAGTACTTTTTGTTGTAAAAATATTAACTAACCAACTAATTTTAAATCTGAATTTTGATCAATAAAATAAATAATAATTATATTAAAAATATAATCAAGAATATAATTAAAACTTTATTACCCGAAGCTGCAAAATGCGGACCTAAGGCAACTTTCCATCCTAAGCGCAGGAATAATCGGTTAAACTTGCCCCAAGTTACGCCGGTATTCCTCTGCCTGCGGGCGCAACCGTAGTAGAGGTTGATGTAGCTTCTTTCAACAATGGTAGCAAAATAATAGTTTTATTATAAAGAAAATATTTGTGGGAGAATATAAACTTTATAAATTATAGAGCTAAGAGGAAGAAAATGGAATTGTTGGATGATTAGTGGATTGATGAATGATATGCTCTCCATATGTCATATATTATTTATAGACAAATGGCATAGCTAGAATTGTGTACATTCATGACAATTAACATGATATTTATTATTTACCGTTTTATTAATAAATATAAATGAATCATATAACAGCTCAAATGCCAATTCATTTGAACGTTTTTGAAGCTAGAGAATTAACCATTTTAATTTGTCTATGAATGTATCATTAAGTCACTAGCTTACTAATTGATTCGATTTTCTGTGGAAACAAATAGTGAGCTTATATGTAGAAATTGAATCAATCAAATGAATTCACAAATAACTCCATAATTCATAAAATTAAAAACATTAATATTAAAATAAGTATTTATTTATATAAAATTTTGTGTTTTCAAAATATATTTCTAACAACCCCCCACAAAACTCAAAATTTAATTTTATATAAAAACCAAATTTAACTAAAACTGGTAAATAAATATTTCTGCTACCATTGTTTATACTGTGCATTGGGCAAGATGTTTTGATCTCGCTTAGTGTCAATAATTTCAGTCCGAGGAGATCGGAGTGAACCAGGTCTTGAACAACGATTTCTTTGATCGAAACTTACATTATTACACACACAGTACAGAAAACTACATCGCGGGTTGTGCGTTTGAGGCCATGCCCATTAACTTGATTTTTTCATGAGAATATTCTACGAGTTGCCTAAACACAGTAGCCGCGGCCTTTTATATACGGTCATTCTCATATAGAAGAGATCCCTCTGGGATGTGTGTAGAGTCATATCTCGCGAATTAACGACTTGGGATACTTATCTTATTACACTACACATGAGCACTGATCACCATAGGGATGGGTTTGGAACAGAAGTTCCATATCTAAAATATTCTTGTGCTCCTTGGCCAACCTATCTGCTTGTTCTTACCCATTGAACCCCCTTCAGGGGATCGCCCATCACAGAGGTTGGGTTCCCACACCAGATTGGCTCATTAGGCTAAAGCCCATCCCCTTTGATGACTCTAGGACTTTTGTCCTATATATAAGCCTTTTGTAAAACAATTGGCAAGATTTTATTTACATAAGGACTTTAATTTTTAGTCCATCATCAACATTTTCATGTCAATGAATTATCATTTATTTGTTGCTTGAACATGCAAGTAATATATTTTTTTTCAAAGAAACTTGCAAAAAAATATTCACCAAATTTTTTATGAGTAAAATGCTTTCAAAAAATATATCATTAATTTTATAAAGTAGTTATTTGTAACATTATGTGACATAAAATCAATCACATACATTTTTGAATAAAATATATAAGCTAACAACAATAGTGTTTTTAATAGAATGTCAAAATCATGCATTCTAATATAATCAAAGCATTCAGAGCATAGTATAACTCAATCAATTTTATCATCTCATGTATGATAATTTAAATTCTCACATTTTCTGCAACATTATAATCTCTTTAATACAGTGCTCCTGTGTAGGAGAAAATTATAATGTAATCTCTTTAATACATATTATCCATAATCATAATCATATATATAGTCCGGCTAATTTGCTGCTAGCAGCATTTCAGCAAAGTGCTGCCAGATCTATTAACCGTCGGATCTGATTTAGATTCGTGCCTGATGAAGTGCTGATTTGATTTTGACGACGGAACAAAAATTTGAAAAATTAAAGACTCCGTTACGTAGGGTTGGGTTTCGATTTCTTTTTTCCCCTCAGCGCCTCTCTCTCGTTCTCTCCTCTTCAACGCCTCTCTCCATTCTCTTTGGTTCTCTTCTCGGGCCGCCAAGCTAGGTCTAGGTTCGCCCATCTCGAGCTCGCTCCGACAACTCCGCCCAGCTCCAGTTCGCTCAACTATACTCCAGGTCGCTCCCTCAGATCCGGCACCCTCTCGTTCTCTTCTCTTCCCGTCAGCTTCGATCCCTGTGCCGTCTCTCCTCCGACTCCAGTGAATCTTTGTCCTCAGCGTTATAGGGAATCGAAAGATAACCATGTAAGTCTCTCTCCCTCTCTCCATGTCTCCATGCTTCTGATTAATTGATCCCAATTGCTTCTATTAGAATAAGATATAATTATCTCTTCACAAATTAAGTTATTAATTTCAAACTCGGACAAAAGTTTCATGGAACTTAACAATGCTGTACATTTGAAATCAAGTTTTTATATACTTTGCCTTTTTTTATTTTTGTACATTGTCCCAGTTCTAATATCGAGCAGCTGGTTCTTGCTCTCTTAGCAGCTGGTACTTTGCCTTTTTTATTTTTGTACATTGTCCCAGTTTCATGAATCTCTTTTCTAAACCCTAGCCAAATCGATCAATTGCCACTTGAGTTTAATTGATTGTAAGAGCAATTTGACTAGATTACATTAGCATAAATGCATGGACGCATGATTATATGATGAACAGTTATAACTGTTCAATCAGGTTTATCAAATATTTAAGGATGCCTTACCTAAAGTAAAATGCATTACTGACTTTTATTTTTGTAGAAATTGAAGGATGTGAAATTAGCGAAGGATCCCTTACCCCTGTTTATTAACTGATCACTTTTATTTTTATGTGAAATTAGCGAAGGACCACTTTTATTTTTCAATTTGCCTAATTTTTCTAATTTTTCTGGTTTATTTCAAAAAAAACTATGTTATCAGTAGGGGTGAACTGTGAAATAATTTGAATCATTTGATTTTTTCAACTTGGAATCAGCACTTTGAAATCATTTGCTTAATTTATTTTCCATTGATATAGTGGGAAATGGTTTATCAGTAGGGGTGAACTGTGAACTATTTTGGCCTAAAGGTCAGGTATCATTTTTCAAGCATCCCCACAATGCCACATGCCAGTTTCAAATCTGAGAATTTTGATTGATGTCTGCAAGAATGGCATGATGTTGGGCACAATTTGCAAAAGAGCCCTATGTTTTTCTTCATTTATTGTGGGAGACGTTGTTTTGTTTACAACATATCTACGTTTGATATTATACAGAAGCAGGATTATAAGATGGCTTTGAGAAAGTACAGGAAGGCTCTGCGCTATTTTGTTGGGAAAAAGAAGAGATAGATGAAGGTGAGCCTTTGCTCGGGGTACTTTATTTTAACGATCAATTATGTATGGGATTAATTGTGTTATGAAACTATTGTTTTCTCAAATCATTTCTGTTGCGCAGAGAAAAGGGCACTGCTAAGGAAGACAAAATCCATTATTCTCACAAATAGCTCAGTAAGATTTAATGTTAATTTTAGGTTTATTAACAAAGTGGATTTGCATGAAATTTAAGAGCTTGATGTTAATTTTGTCTTCCATTTGCAAATTTTCTTTTGGACGTTACCTTGTTGGTAAATGTTAACTTCTTAGCAAGAATAAGTTGGTTTGCTTGTACTAGTATATCCTACCAGGTACTGTGGTAGAGTGCAATGGATTGACTATAATTGGTTGATTATTTAATTGATTAATTTTATCTCAATTTTCAATTGTACAGAATCAGCGATGGAGTTTCAAGCAAAGGTCGAGCATGAGTTTCTATAGTTCATGATGACAAAGAGGACATTGATTTTGAGAGTGAAGATGACAGCATAGTTTGAATTTATGTACCAGTTTTGGCATATATGAACTAGAGTTGTAATTTTCTTTTTTGAGTGACAATATGTACTAGGTTTGTAAAGATATATATTAGCATATTATTGTTGGAAAAAAAATAAATATGAAATTGTAAAGCATATGCTCTAAATTGTATGTACTTAGTTGCTTAAATTCATACTTCTTGTGTAACTTTGGTCTATTTAATTTCCATGTTAAATAACATCTGCTTATGTTGTGTTTTAGAAAAATTACAAAGTGACATTAATACTATCGGAATTGTGTTAATTTTGTTTGAAACTATGATAAAATAAGAAAACAAGCTCCAGTAACAAAATAAGGGAAATTATAAGGTAAAATAAGTTAATAAGCTCATGGCATGACGTATTTAGTAAGAAATATGTAGTCATACAAACAAAACATGTACAACTCGTAGCAGTACCAATTTGGAAATATCAGAAATAGCATGTAGACCAAAACAAATGAAGCTAAAATATATTTAAGATCCTTCTATTGACCCCACAGTTGTTTAAAATATTCTACTTCAGAATTTTTTTTTTTTTTTTACTGACTCTTTTACTCTGACAAGAAAAAAAAATCAGTTTTACTATTTACACCCTAGAAAGTTTAAAATAGCATAATTGAGCAATATATTGGTACACATTGCAAACTTGCACCACAAAATTGAAAGTGGTTACAAAAGCAAAACAAAAGCAGTCTAGTGTATGTAGTCTGGTGGTGCTCCATCAATTGAGCAAAATAGCATAATTGAGCAATATATTTAGTAAGAAAAGCAGCACTTAGGTTGTCAGTGCTACTGTTCATTTCACACAAGCAGCACTTAGGTTGTTCCCTGTTTTCAATTGGCTAAAATAGAAGTAGTAACTTTATAAATTACAGCAATCAGAAGTATTGTTGTCATAAAAATAAAATAAAGGCCAAGCAATACATTTACATGCAATTCAAACAACAACATAAAAAAATAATTGCAGGCTCGGTGAAGCCCTAGTTAATGTAACACCAGTGAGTATTGAAAGAGTTCTCTCAAATTTCTCCTCTGTCATTTTCCCTTTCTTCACACGGTTTCTTAAGTTGCCTGAAAAGAAAAAGAAAAATGTCATTTGCACTCATAAAAATCAAAATGCAATACACCATGTTAAAATTTTGGTATTTATTTAAGCTGTAAATATTCAAAAATACAAAAACTGGTACTGGTACTGTTTACCAGAAAAATGTGGTCATTTAGGCTTCTGGAAATAGGGATAATTCCTTACTGGTATTGACTTAGTTTTCATAATTATCTCCTATTTTTAGAATAATTAATAGATAACCTTTTCCAATTAATTTCAACTCATTCCAATAATCCTACAAAAAGATATTTAATTCACAACAAGGTACCCTGCACAAATCTGAAAACTGCTGAAATTAGGGTTTAGGGGCTAAATAAATGCAATTCCATTATATAAAAAGCAAAAAATTGAACCAGTAATAGTTCCATATAACTTAATATACAATTTCAGACTATATTACATGAATTTTGGAATAAAAAAAATTTAAAGAATCATTTTAAAAAAAATCATTTTTTATGAAACCAGAAAACTGAGGTTATCTTGGCCTATTTCATATAAAATTTCTCTTTAATGGTTCTGATCCAAAACTGGAAAAGTTCTTTTGCAATTCAAGTACGTCATCAACTATGAAGGATGCACTAAATCAGTCATCCCATCAAAAGATTGTATTACATTACAGAATGACATAGAATTTTTTTTCAAAATACCCTTAAGAAACCTTAATCACATCAATGGTTAGCATAACCTTTGTCCCAGTTATACTCAGTACCAGTACCAAGTACTAAAATTAGTTCAATTCTTTTGAAAACCTTGATTTTGGTCCTTCCTCACGAAAGAACTAACTTCCTTGGCCTTGTCCAATTCATTTTTAATGCCCTTGTAAATCCTCTCTAAATAGAGGATGCATGCTTAACTGCAAAAAAAAAAAATTCAAGAAAATAATTTTCTAGTTTAAAAGCTTTTTAGACTATCATGAAAGTTGCCCGGTACTACTGTGAATGGAGTGATTGCTGTGATATTGTAAAAATTAGTAATGCAACTTGTGAGATGAAGGGATCCAGGTTGCATTTTTTTTTTAATTTAAATTTTCCTAACTACTTTCAGATAAATAGAGATAGTGAGCATGGCATTCGTGCTATTGTAAATAATTTTCAATTCCATCTGGACATGTAAATAGAGTGTAAAGCAATCCTAGGACCTTGTAAATACTTTTTTCTTATTAATCAAACCAACTGTTGGACCTTTTAGGTAACAACCTAAAAAAATATATATATATTTGGAGGGAGAGAAGATAAAATCCATAAAAAACAACATGCTTTTATAAATTAAGATCAGTAACTTCAAATCTCTAAATTATTTTGTCTTTTTCATGAAACTTTTGTCCGAGTCTGGAATTAGCTACCTAATTGTGAAGAGATAATTACATAAGCAATTGGACTCAATTAATCAGAAGCACGAAGACAGGGAGAGAGCGAGAGAGGGAGACTTACATGGTTCTCTTCTGATTCCTTGCAACACGGAGGGGAGAGATAAACTAGAGTCGGGGAAGAGACAACACAGTGAGCGGAGCTAAGGGGAAGAGAAGAGAACGATAGATAGATGGAGGTGAGCGAACTGGAGCTGGGCAGAGTCATCGGAGCGACATTGATCTTGAGCCAGCTTGGCTGAGAAGAGAACCAAATAGAGGCTGGAGGAGAAGGGAACGAGAGAGAGACGCTGGGAAAAAGGAAAATCCAAACCTACGTAACGGAGCCTTTTTTCATTCCGTCAATTCAAATCACCGCTTCATCACGCACAAATCTAAAATCAAATCCGACGGCTCAAAGATGTGGCAGCAGTTTGCTAAAATGCTGCCAGCAGCAAATTAGCCAGACTCATATATATATATATATCTATATAGAGTTGAGCTAACTTGCTTTGAGAAGTAAAGCGGGTTCTTTACTTTCCGCTCGTATCGACATTTTCAAAGTTCAAATAGCCGATCCGAACCGTTAGATGTGATCTCCATATTGAAATGTGCTTGGAGACCAAATTTTACATTTTTTGGAATTTTTTTACTATTTATTAAGCCACTTTGAAAATCGCTGATCCAACGGTTTCACTGTTTGAACAGTGAAACCGTTGGATCAGCGATTTTCAAAGTGGCTTAATAAATAGTAAAAAAATTCCAAAAAATGTAAAATTTGGTCTCCAAGCACATTTCAATATGTAGAACATGTTGAGCGGTTCGGATCGGCCATTTGAACTTTGAAAATGTCGATACGAGCGGGAAGTAAAGAAGCCGCTTTACTTCCCAAAGCAAGTTAGCCCAACTCTATATATATATATATATATATTAGTTATCATGATCAGTTAAATGAGTATATTTTATTTCACACTCCCACATTTCGTTTTCTTATTCTTAACATAATTTCTCATAAAATTAAGGATATATAGTCAATATTTATGGCATACATATTGTAGGGTTAATTTAATATCTCTATAAACATTTTAACCCCCCACAATTTACAATATATAACATAATAAAAATCATTCTATCATTTTATGAAACTCATAATCAACATTGTGCAATTAAAAGTTAATTTGTGCATTTATAATTTCATACCATATATGACTTAGGGTAGGGTAAAAAATTTAACCGTCATATATTTCTGTCATATATCAAATAATAAGACTGACATCTTATTTAATTATTTCTTAATATAACATTATGAATCATGTATGCTAACTAGCTATCATGATTAATTGATCATAATTATTTGTATTAATATTTTTTTTTAATTTACAACCAATTGAATATAATAGAATCCGATCAATAAAATTGATCATAATTATTTTCATTCAAATTTCTTTTAATTACTTCCCCACAATTTCTCTTTCTTCTTTATTTTCAAAAGTATTTAATATTTAAAATAATATACACTTAATTATCTCATCTAACAACAAAATATTCAATACTTTTGAATTATTATTATACCTATAAGTTGGAATCCTACAATATTTATCATATCCGAAAATTAGATGTTGGAATTTTTATTTTATTTTATTTGTCAATTACTTATGTAATCTAAAAATAAAACAGATATATTCAATTATTTAGCGAAGTGACTCCATTGCTTCACTGGAATAAAGTTTAAATTTAATAACTATATTGTTTCTTACTTGTATACACAGACGACTTAGAGAGTCTCAGAACTCATCATAGTATAGTCAAGATATATATTTTTTAATAAAGAAATAGTTTAGTTCGTTGTGTAAAGTGTAAGAATACAAATTATTACTGCATTTAAATGTACATCAATATTTGCTTATGCTTATACTATCCATTTAATTTTTCATATCATTAAAGATAAGTATGAACATTAAATATGTAATTATGGTGTTTGAAAATGGAATTAAAAGAGGCAGTTATTTAAATTAATATTATTTATTGGAAATAACTTATAATATTTTATTACCGTTACTTTAATAAGATAACTAAGAAATTAATTAAACGGTTATGATAGAATTTCTAATATTTCATTTTACTTTTCTCGGTAGATAGAATCACGAATAGTAGGTACTGGTTGAATTGGTGTTTCTATCATAATTTATTTTGATTTTTTATTCTTTTTAACCAATCACCTTAAAATTGTAAATCAGTTTGAAAATAATATTAAAACAATGTATATTTTGTATAAGATATTTATGATTAATTTTCTTAGGTACTAATCAGTAAATCTACAACATTTAATTTTTATTTTGTTAAATGAAAATTGATATTGCAATTTCATATAGAAACAATATGTATATATATTTTCATCTATTCAGATGCATAGAAAGAATTGACTTAAAGAGGATCTGGATTAATTATATATTTATAACTGTACGTGAGAGCTACGGTAAGCAGGTGTCCCTATATTTTCTAAAGGAAAAAAAATTAAATATAAAATAACTCAAATATATTTGTTAGTTAAATACGGGTATTTTATTTGTGGCAATTTGTTTTTTGTTTTTTCGAAAAATCTTAGAAGTTTATTTTCCAATGACCATATATTTATTTTATTTACAAAGAAACCAAAATACTAAATAATTCCAGTAATTTAATTCTTCTTTTGCCAGAAAAATAATTAGTAAATCTAATTACTTGAGTTAAGAGTAATAACTAGATTTCTGAATTTTATTGATAACATTCAGATTATATACTTAACAAATATTAACTTATTAACGGACTTGTATAATTATAATACCAAATAAATGCTAACAATTGTTAAGATTTTCGATAACAAAAAACATCTTCGTAATTAAGTATTAAATTAATCAATTTAATACTAAATTCATTCTTCGTAACCTTCTATTATACGATTTCATAGATCAACAGCTACATCAACTTGAATCATCTAGTTTATTATTCAAATTTCCATTTACTAAAATCAAATTTATATTTTAGTAAGAAATCTAGAATGTTTAGTAAGAAATCAGATTTTGATTTTAGCTATGATTGGGATCAAATAATAAAAACAAATTAAGACGGTTTTGTTTGTTTGTTTTTTTTTTTTAAATACCAAACAGAGAGAGATGCCAAAAAAGGTTTCTTAATCATTATAATATTTACTCACATATAGTACAGAAAAAACACTTCGCAATTTAATTTTTCATTTTTCAGTGACCAGATTAAAAACAATCATATAATTAAACTCTAGTGCACGTATAACACTGACTATTCCAATTGTAACTTAATTTAAAACTTTACCGAACTTAATTTTATAATTTTCAATATATAATAAATCTCAGATTATAATATTAACTGCTGTGATTCTATCAAAGTTCTTTGTTAACTTGATCGAATAAATAAAAATTCAAGAAAATTTCAGTGTAGCACCAACTAAATTAGAATCTTACTGTTAAGATTATTTTTAATTTTATAGCATCAAGCTTTTCTCATAATTAGAAATTAATTAACAAATATAATTCCTAAAGCTTTCAATTAGCAAAACATTAATTCATATATAGAGACTTATTAATAAATCGTAAGATCTATTCAAATTCAAATTTCTATT
Organism: Carex arenaria; assembly: GCA_964058825.1. Classification (NCBI taxonomy): domain Eukaryota; kingdom Viridiplantae; phylum Streptophyta; class Magnoliopsida; order Poales; family Cyperaceae; genus Carex; species Carex arenaria. The sequence continues at coordinate 403,542 of CAXKVW010000238.1, forward strand.
CCTCACTTCTCTGATTGTAATGTAAATCAAATACTAATGATTGAATGCAATTTCAGAGTAATCATAACGGCTAAATTTAAATCACAAAATCACAGTGATAGTTCATACAAAATACTATCCGAATTAGGATTTGTTATGATCCTAATATTTTTATTTCATATTGGGAAACAAATTAATTCTACAATTTATAAAATAATTAAATCAGAATTTTAATTTGATCAAATTCAGATTACGGGTTATTGCCTTAGATTGTTGGAAAATATTTACTAACCAACTAATTTTAAATCTGAATTTTGATCAATAAAATAAATAAAAACTATATTTAAAATATAATCTTAAAACTTTATTACCCGGAGCTGCAAAATGCGGACCTAAGGCAACTTACCGTCCTAAGCGCAGGAATAATCGGTTAAGCTTGCCCCAAATTACGCCGGTATTCCTCTACCTGCGGGTGCAACCGTGGTAGAGGTTGATGTAGCTTCTTTCAACAATGGTAGCAAAATAATATTTTTACTATAAAGAAAATATTGTTTGTGGGAGAATAGAAATTGAATTTTATGAATTATGGAGCTAAGAGGAAGAGCAAGAGAATATGAAATATTTGATTGATTTGCTCTTCAAATGTTATGTGTTATTTATAGACAAATAACTTACCCAATTAAACCTGTGAATTTATGAGAATTGAAATGCTCCTTCATTCTCTATTATTATTTGTATATATTAAAGAGATAACGTTCCAATTGCTATTCATTTATGTATGTCAAGGACAACGGATTAGAAATAAAATAATAAATAGCTATTCATGGCAATCAAAGAAATGAACGTTTTAACATCTCTACTAATAGCAATTAAGAGAATGAATGTCATTTAATTGTGCATCAATGAATCAAAGAAATTAATAGCTCTATAATTCATAAAATTAAAAAACGTTAATAAAGAAAAAATAAGTATTTATCTATATAAATTTTGTGTTTTCAAAATATATTTCTAAAACTTTTGCCATAATATATATATATATATATATTTTTTTTTTTTTTCTTTTTTCTTTTTGAGTACATTGGCCATAATAAATACTTGACATGTGTGCAGATGTACCGGACACTGCGCTGATCATAAGGAGGCATAATATACCAGCCAATCTCTTCTCCTGCCTCATGTTCAATGAGCTGGAGGCTTTCAACCCAAGAGATCAGCTCGCATTTGCATTTGTGAGAGACTTCATGAATCCAAAAATCAATATTACATGTTCGAGGTATAGAGGTGTTCGAGCGTGTTTCCATAGAGTACCGTCATAATCTGAAGCAACATATCGAAACAGGAGATGACAGCAATAGCAAAGAAAACACTGATGATCAGACAAACATTAAGATGAGTTCTTTTAAAAATGTGGGGTGAAGCCACAGATTGATTAAGGACATAGGAGGATTGCTTTTGTTTCTTTGCAAATCTTGATAATAGAAGATTCCTTTTTTATTTTTATTTTTTGAGAGATATAAATTGGTAAATGTGGTTATTATTCTATGTATAGCCATATAGGGAATGATCTGTATAGACTCGTAAGTTTCAAAGAAAAATAAATGAATTTTTTTTTATTGGTCAAAGTTCTACTTACTGGCAGCGGAAAGATATTTCAAGCTTTATTATTTCAACTAAATAAAAGGATTAGTTTGGGTTGTATTTACTCTTTGTTAAGCGAACTTCAAAACTTCGATAAATTGAAAGCCATGTGGAGTTATTGCCATCTGTGTACTAACTGAAGCAATGAAACTGGTATGTCACTGTTCACAAACAGAGGAAGCTATAGTCTAATAGTCAAGGTATGTAATTACAGTAAAAGGAATGAAGTCGCTAAATTCACAGCTAATTAAGCTTAACTGATGACTCTGTTTATCTGTTATTAATGGACGAGATTTAACCAATGCATGCAGATTAACGAATTCAGAATTTCAACATTTGTGTCAAATTGGTTTGATTTAATTTTCTCAAAAGTTCTTATCATCTCAAAAGTTTGGATAATATCCAAGTATCATATCCAATATTATTTTGGTTCCAGTTTGTAGCCAATTTTGGGTTTCAGATTAGTCAGGTTTTGTCAACTTTGCAAGTTCATTTCAACCAGGTTTCTGACCCAGTTACATTCAGATATTCTGTTCTCCAGATCAAAGCATGGTCGATTCTCGACTACAGCAAGTAAAGTCTGATCTAATCCGAAAAGACCATTTCTGTGAAATCTCTCAGAATATCTGAAACAGATTCAATATAAACACCCAATACCCAGATGACCATGGAATCCCAGATTTGACCAAAACACCAGAGGAAAAGATTAACTGGTTCCCAAAGTTATCCTTCTTGATATCTCAACAATCAACTAATTACAAATGCCAATTGCACCCTCTTACACAAGCATATAACTACATTATTACACTGATAATTCTGCTAATGTATAAACAGTTTTAATGAAAGAGGAAATAAACAAGTATAAAAGGCATATAATCTTCATGATGAAATGGTCACTATATCCATTTATTTGGACACTAAGAAATGACACCTTAATTCTTGATTGAAAGTAAACAGATACTGATTTGGTAAATAATTAATTTGCAGTTGAGGTTTTCAGCTTGTGGGCGTGAAGAATCTCTTTCTCGAGGTTTTTAACTATTTTTTCAAATTCGTCAAAATTAAACACAATCCCGTACAATCGTGATCCTTCCTCGATGCCATCAGGCCAGTGGAACCTTTGGCGCATGCTTTGGAATTCCCCATAAAATTTCCTCGCACGTGTTTTGTCATTATTTGACAAGGTGTGTATTATAGCCTGAAATATCATAAAAAAATCATGCAGATCATTAGCACACTTACTGTGAGCATAATATAGGTAGGTACGTATATCAGTTCATTGAACACAAGTTTTATATCAAGGTAATGCTGTCTCTTTGGAAACTTTATAAAATTGAAGGAAAACGATTTCGCTCACCTAAAAGCAATCGCTTAAGGCTCACCAGATGGGCGATCACACAGAAATTGAAAATTTGTATGCACAAACTTTGATGTCTCAGAAATTAAGGATGAAACTTGCACAAATAATAACTTTGTACATATTTTACCTTTTCCGATGCATCAAGTGCTATGCAGTATAAAAAAGTATGCTGGAAACTTTTAAGAGTTCCTCAATCAGAGTCTAAATAAGCATGAACCTGTCCTATACAAAATTTTAATGTGCCAAAATGGTGTACTTGATTCATCCTTCTCGGTGCAGCAAAACTCATGCACACTGATTCTAATTTTTTTGTGCTATCAACGGAACGAGTGTTAGACAATCGCCCCAGGACGATAGCTAGCACTTGTCAAATTGAAATAATAATTAAGAAGATTAGCATGCCCATATCCATATGTATGATATGTTGTGTTCGTTTTGGCAAAACCCAATATATCTCAATGTGAACATACTAAACACATATATGTATGATGAATGCATGTAGAGAACCTTATATAGTGGGATCCGAGCATCAGAAATGTCACTCTCCTTCAAGCAGTTGCACTCCAATGCCTTAGAATAGTCCCCCTTTCATTGTGACAAAGCATGAGTATGAGATGAATTAAATGATTAATTAGTTGACATCAATTAATGTGCTAATTTTATATCACACTAATAATACCTTGTATATCAGCATTTCAACCAAGAGCATTTCAAACTCATAGGCCTCGAGTGGATGCTTGTTATTTTGTGCCTCGTTAAGAGCCTTCATGAGCAGTTCTATCGCATCGTCCTCTTTTCCACTCATCTCTAGCTTTGCTGCAGCTCTCTGTTGTGCAAACATGAAAAATTAAATTCTAATAGCTTATCAATTAACCAGAGAATTGGAAAATGACATTTGTTGTGTCAGCAGAAATGCAATCAAAATCACGTTTGAAATCCAACGAAAATATCTCATGGAAATATTGAAAATTAAAAATCTTGACCCCATCTTATCTAAAAAAACAAAATACACCAGCACCAGCACCAACATATTTTGATCAACACATACAGTAAAAATCATGATAGTACCAGCATATTTTGCCTGGTTTTTGACATTTATGAGTAGAGAAGGAAATTTGTCACGGCGTGACTAGTCACTTCACGTCACGTATGTCGATTACGTGACGTGATTCGCGTGACGCGTGACGTAATCATTCGTGTAACGTGACCGCATTCGAGCGAAAATTACACATCACGTCACGTCACGTCACAGTATAAAACATAGAGTATCTAACTTTTTTTGTATGTATAAAGTAATTAGATTTTTCTTTCAATGTAGGTTCAGTAATACTGGTACTTATGTAGTACTGATTTTTATTTTCTCTAGTTTAGTCTAATGAAGGTTTGTAATTTGAATTTTTAAAGTAATATCAGATGCCTAACAATCTTTCCTAAAAATAATAATAATATTTGCAATATTATTTACTTATTTTAGAAATTTTCATATATTTTTATATTTTTTTTCTAAATTTTCAACAATTTAAATTAAAATATAAAAAAGAATTGATGTGACTAATTTACGTCACGTATGGTCACGGCGTGACTACGCGTGACGTGACCATCCGACACCATTTTGATCACGTCACGTCACGTCACGTCACGTGAAAAAAAAGATTGATCACGTCACGTGACCAAATCACGGCGTATTTGTCACGTCACGCCACGGCGTGTCAAGTATTTCCTTCTCTATTTATGAGACAGAAAGAATATTATTAAAGGTCAAAGAAAAAACAATAGCACAAAGAATTTCTAGATTTAACGGCCACATTATACACAAGTAATTAAATAACCATACTCAATTTGTATCAAACGTATCCATCAGATGGTACCTACACATATATATTGCATATCTGGACTTTTTCAAGTCTAAATTTACTATATATCTGAACTTCAATTGTGGCTAAACAATGGAATTGTATATAATAATGAAAAGTAGAAAGCAAAAAAAGAAGTAAAATTAATAAGATAACATATTGCAATTTGCAAAATCAATGTGATCAAGACGGTGGGTTTATTTATTTATATATTTTGCAAATGAAGAGAAACCAAAATCAAGTTGTATATATAATAATATATCATATATATCAATTTTTACCCACATGTAACTTCTGAAAGTCAATCCGCTGCGGGTTCGAGATTATTGTTTCCATCTTCTTGAGTGCCCCTTCCAACCCTGCCATGCCAATGCGTGCCTTTTGTGCATCCAGTATCCTCTCCAATGTCGCCCTTCCTCCATGCAAGGCTGCTATTGACACCGATCTATGCAGCACTGGATGTTTTTTCGACTTAGGGCAATTGCGCTTTTTGTATGCAAGAGTTGCCAAGCAAACACATGCAATTAACAGCGGCCCCGCGGCGGGCTGTGACAGAGTGGCAAGGCATGCAGTGCCTGCCATGCGGGCCTTCCCTCTGAGCCATGTTAGAATGGGTACAGCGGGTTTTGACTCTTCCACTATTTCCTTGCCGGATGTCATGGTTTGTTAATGAAAAAGAAAAGATGTAATGCCTTCTGTGGAGACTTGTATTGTATATTTGTATCAAGGATTGAATGAAGCTGGATCTTTTACTTAAGAGAGGAGTAAAGGGGCTTCCTTGCAAAGTGTATGTGAATATATATTTTGTACTTCCTAGCTGCACAAGTAAGGCATCTGGTTCTCTTAAATACACTTCTGTTTTACTGTTCTTATATGGATTCTAGCCTGATTAATGATGAATATGTCAATATATATACATATAAATAACTAAATCAAGTATTTATGTCTTAGTGAGTGCCAATGTGCCATCAAACTTTTTCTATGAAAATTTGCAGCCATGAAATTCAGATGTAGTGTATCCAAAAAAGTACAGATGAATTGAGTTCCAATTCACAGTTTATAAAGAGGTAGAAAACACATATGAGAAAAATGGGATTGTATTGCCAAATCTTCACAACAAGGTTGGTGTAATTAATGCCTACTTTGGTAGCATGTTATAATTGAATTGCTCAGATCCAGAGGTCATGGTGTGCATATATTGTTGAATGTCATGTTAAGGATGGGTGTGTGTGTTTGCTGAGGGCCTGAGGTCGATAGATTTTCTTTCTTTTTGGGGTTTGAATTAAGAGGGGATCAGTTATATGCTTTTGTTTTTTAGTATGTAATTTAAATTTTCATCTTTCAATGAAATGGGCAGTTATATGCTTTCTTTCTTTTTTTTTCCAAAAAACTATTGTACTTAAATCTCCAAAAGTAAATCGTCATTTAACTTATTGAAACAAAGAGGAATAAGTAACAAAAAAAAAATAGAACTAGTTAAGAATTATAAATGATTGAGGAAGAGCTTAATTCCTCCATTACTAATGAAAAAAAAAAAAAAATTATAACCGTATGAGTTCCACAACAAATAATTATAATTATATCACTCAATACAAACAATAACTAAAATTAATTAATTATTCAATAACGCCTTATTTTTTGGAGTAAAAGTTGGAGGTCAAGCCACCCAACTTTTTAATACCTCTGTTATATAACAAAGGATTTTTCCTATTTATTTAATAACGCCTTAAAATCCTTAAAAGCAAAAACAATATATGTTTTACATCTTTTTAATTCAGACAAATGTAGCCATGCAAAATGAAAATAGTAACTAATTAATTTGAAATCGTTGGTCGCCTTTCTTGTAAAGAATCATACTTTTCCCATGCTTCTTGCGCCAGCTTTATTAGCTTCTTGATCTCCAAGTCGACTGTGCTGGTGTTATTTTCAGTTAATTGCAACATGCTCTCCCTGGCCATGATGCTCTCCCTGGCCATCATCATATTTACTATAGCCTACAAAGCAATGCCAGAGTTGAAATGTAACAGAAAATGTTCTATTTTAGTAACTATGATTGAATTACTTCTCTTTTGGATTGCTGCTGACTCTAACATTTTATCGTCACTAAATGAAAAAAAAAAAAAGATGATAGTTCTTGCATACATTTACCTTTTATGGTACATATATTTAAGAAATATTATTCAAATGTAAAAATTAAAAAATTTAAGTTTTTCAATTATTTTGATAGGACATGTATCAAATTTGAGTTGATTTGAAAGCGTTTAGCCTTTAATCAAACAATTTTAAATTTTAAAGATGCACATTAAATGATTTTATGATAAATGACCAACCAAATTTTAAATTGATTCAAGATTGATACATGTCCTATCTAAATAATTTAGGACATATCTACAAAAAAAATTTAGATTGAATGGTATTTCTTAAATATATGTACTATAAAAATTGGATGTATCATAAAAATTGAATGTACGCTATAAATACTCAATAAAACAAAATTATTTATTCATGTTAAAATTTGTAAATGAAAGGGTTGTAGGCAGTGGGTATTCGCAGGGTGCACGGTACCAATTAATATATTCCAACCAAGTAGAAAATAAAGGGAAATTTCACATAATACCCTTCTTTTTCAAAATATAGAACAAAATACCTCCCTCTCAAAATTCTTAACAAAATGCCCTTGTGGACCCCACTTTTCCCCTCTCTTCCCCTCCTTCCCACTCCTCCCTTTTGACTCCTGTCTATTTTTTTGTTTAAGTAAAATATAAATTATGGTTTAGTATATAATCACCATACACAAACTAAAATAATTATTACAATATACACACAACATGCTTTCCATTCTTTTGAAAAAAAAATTTAAACAAGCAAAATATTTTTGTTGAGAACAGAAAGGCAAAACAAACGGGTAAAATTGAAAAACTTGACATTTTTATTGTTAGTTTTTTTTTTAAACTAGCTATTTTAATTAGAGTCACACTATAATAATAATAATTTCACATGACTTAGCATTTATAATCTACTAAATAATAATAATACTAATAATATTAATAATAATGTTCTTCTTCTTCTTCTTCTTCTTCTTTTTCTTATTATTATTATTATTATTATTATTATTATTATTATTATTATTATTATTATTATTATTATTTAAAAAAATGATGTCTCACCAATTCAAATATGGAAAATGTTTAGTTTTGTGGAGGTAAAATATCCTCATTTTTCTTAGTCCTTATTAGACCTTTTTTTAAATTAAAAAATATATATTTTGGAACTTTGAACAACGTACAACATAAAATTAACAGACATAGTTTTATATCATCTTCTTTATATTTGTTTAAAATTTTTAGTAACATCTCCACTGCAACTTTGACAAGCATAAAAATGTACTTAGATTAAAAACATATTTTGACATTTGTGAATAAACTCAAAATTTCAAAGTTTTTTTTATGGATACATGGATAAAAATAATACATGTATTTTTTTATTGATTTAGTTGTTAATTATCTGGCAAATTTTTTAATATCGAGAATTTAAAATCACATTTTTGTGTGTGTCTATATATATATATATATATATCACATTTTACTTAAACAAAGAATAGATAGGAGTAAAATGGGAGGAGAGGGAGGGAGAGGAAGAGAGGATAAAAGGTGGGGTCCACAAGAGCATTTTGTAAATAATTTTGAAAGAGGGGTATTTTGTTCTAAGTTTTGAAAATGAAGGGCAATATGTACAATTTTCCGAAAATAAATCTTCTGCAATCTGAATGTTATGAACAGTAATCTTAACATTTTTGTTTTTTCAAATCCAGCCATCCAATGATTTATGTGCACATATCTCAAAACAGATGATTTTGGGCATGAATCTCGAAACAATTCAACAATTTGATTTGGAAAAACAGATATTGTAGAGTACTGTTGATGAGTAAAGAATCGCAGCAGATTCGGATCCAACCAAGTGTATATGTAAACCATCCATAGGGAAAAAAAAATGCATTCAAACTTGTAAGAGAAGTTAGAGACTGACCGCTAAAAGATGAGGCCTGGCGTCTAATGGGACGGCGATTGGTTCGCTGTTTAGCCAATTGCAAATTTCTAGGGCTTCGACATACTTTTTCTACATAAAAAAAAAAAATGTAACAATAAGAAACAAATAACTAGAATTATCAACTTCTACTTAAACAATGAAGTGTCTTCAAGGAGTTGTGTGTGTGTGAGAGAGAGTGTTTATAAACAGTCTCTATTTCTGCTGGAAGATTAGGATGTCCTTTTAGAAAGTTTCTAAAATGAAGGACACCTAATATTAATTAATTAGAAACTAAATAGTGTATACACTTTTACACAATGGTAATGCATGTGTTTATGGAATCAGGGGCGGTCCAATGGGCATCCGACTAAATTATGTCGGATGCCTGGTCAGAGCCATCCGACCAGCATCAAGATTCGTGCGGACAACATGAAGATTCACACAAATCAGATGTGTAGGAATCTTAATGCGGCTCGGACGGCTCTGACCCATCGGACTGCCTCCACTCCTGTAGTTTACACCTTTATTTTGCACAAAAATCCAAAGGAAAATATTGTGTCTGGGCAAAAAATTCACCTCACTGATCAGGGCCAGGATTAATACCAAGGCCAAGTGGTAATCATGTTCCCCAGGATTTGTTTTAAGATTTTCCTCTACCAATTTCGTCAGATCTTGATATTTGTTGGCATTTTTGACAAACTGCAAGCAAAAACCAAATGATATTATTCACTACCCAAGGCTAGTAAGTCCAGTAATTGAACTATATTAATTACTAAACTGATCCAATGTTTTACTTCTTTTAGTACTCGGAACGATGGTAACGACTAACGAAACAATTTGTTGTTGTTTTCCTTTATTAACCATTGATTCTGACAGAGGCCAAATTTGTGTGCATGTCGCGATCTCGGGAATGTGTACCTTCTCAATTAAGCATTGTTCCATGAGTTTAGTTAATTTGTCTGTTTTTGGGAATTCTCTGTCGCAGATTTCAGGTAGCAGCTCATGCAGGTCATTTATTGAAACACTTCCGCTTGCTTCACGGCCATCGCTTATCGGGCTGCCACCGTTCATCGGCGCCTGCTGTGCTTGAGCCCTATTATCCACATGAAAAAATGGATCAGTTGGTTGCTTAATGTAGTCTCTTGCATGGTGAGAGGAACTGAGGTAATGGATTAGGAGGTGAAAGACGTGTGTTTTTTTTTTTTAAATTAGTAGATTTCATCAGTGTGTAGACCTACTTTTATTTTTATTTTCAATTCCTTTGTAAAAATTTTATTTTGTTCAGTAAAATTAATACATTGGTAATTTAGAAAATTCCATGCTCTGTTGTTATGGATCTGAATTTGGAAGAAAATTAAATCTCTATTGGAAACATACCGATCAATTGGAATGATCTTTGTGCTTTCTTTACCGCCATTTTCATATTGGCTTGTCTGGCAGCTAGGGAAATTCGGTGTCGGCCGTGCTTGAGCCCTATTATCCACATGAAAAAATGGGTCAGTTGGTTGCTTAATGTAGTCTCTTGCATGGTGAGAGGAACTGAGGTAATGTATTAGGAGGTGAAAGAAGTCTGTTTTTTTTTTTAAATTAGTAGCTTTCGTAAGTGTGTAGACCTACTTTTATTTTTATTTTCAATTCCTTTGTAAAAATTTTATTTTGTTCAGTAAAATTAATACATTGGTAATTTAGAAAATTCCATGCTCTGTTGTTATGGATCTGAATTTGGAAGAAAATTAAATCTCTATTGGAAACATACAGATGAATTGGAATAATCTCTGTGCTTTCTGTAATGGTTCAAACCCCATCATTATTAAAATGTAGGGAACACAAGGAAATCATACATTAAATGATAAAAGGGAAAATATGATGCAAGGGCAGAGTCATCTGTTTTTCATTTGTTTTGAATTACTAAATCAAGACCATTTTTTAAGGGAAATAAATGTGGTATATATGTTATTATAAGATCATTTCTAAATTAATATGGAGGAGGCTATAAAAACGATATGTGGTATCTAAGCTACAAATTAATCACTAATTCAAGATTTAAGACTATTCATTAACCAAAGCTTAATTTCTAGAGACTCTTAAATCAACTGGCTGGTTTTCTCTGTTCTTAATTCTTACCCCTTCAAGTACATAGCTCCCAATGCGCAAGAGAGCACAACACCAGCTCCCACCACAGCCAATCGACCGGCACCGGGAAGCGGCCCAACCTTAGCTTGTAATGCCGGTAAGCGTACACTAGAATGCACCCGGACATTTCTACGATGGTGCATTGCCGGAGAGTGCCGAGTCAGGAGACAGAGATTGGCTTCCATTTTAATATATTTGTTTTGTTTTGTTTTGTTTTGTTTTGTTTTGTTTGCCTATGGAACTGTTAGTCAGTATTAATGGTTTTGCCTCTCTCCTTTTTCCTTTTCTTTTTCTACTTTTAGCTGTTATCTTATGCTTTTCCTTTAGTAGTAGCAAGGCATCAAATTGTCCTTTAGGGGCTCTTTTGAACGCATAGAGATGTCAGCTATCAAGTAAGGTATATATCTTAGTTCTTCATAGCCCTTCACAGGGAATTTCAGATGAATTTTGCTGGTGTCATTGTGTTAAAGCTTGCGCTGCACTGCACATGTATGGGACAAATTATACCTTTTTAATTGGGACCAAGATTTACAGTACTTTAATAAAATAAATTCAAATGATTGACCCCATCTGTTTCCTCAAAAGAGAATATCAAAATCCAAAACCCAGTATTGGCCCAGTACATGGGTCAGAAAAACAACCAAGCCCATGATACCGGCCCATAATTGGGCCTGGATAGTGGATGCACATCAATTCGATCGCTTCCTTTCTCTAATTTGCTTGTTTCGTTTTCCAAAAAAATTCAACAAACACGTTCTCACTACGACTCAATGATGAGCCCCAGATTCCTGGAATTCGTATCCTCTGAGATATCTCAAACTTTGCGCGACTTTCTGCAAAATCTCAATCGTTCAAATACATTCTGCACGAATTTCAAAGCTCAAATAATACTGGCCCTCAAAGGTTTCCCGAATAGGCACCAGACACGTCGGTAAGGCAAAAATTGAGATATCTCAAAGGATACGCACCCAGATTCCTAGAGGAAATCGAAAATAAATCTGCTATTATTCCAATGGAATAACCGGTTCCTGTTATTCTGATCCCAACCATTCAATTTCATTGAGAGTCGTGCATAAAAAAGTTTATTCATTGCAATTTGCGTATGAAAAATTTTGAATGGTTGAGATTGGAATAACAGGAACCTGTTATTCCATGGAATTACAGCAGATTTATTTCCGAGGAAATCTTATCTTTTATCTTTGTTTGAAATGTTATTCGGATCCAAATCATACCTCAAGTTGTCACATCCGACTTGTTTAGGTGGAGGAAAAGAGAACCTGAGAATAGTGGTGCCTAAAAAATTGAGAAAACTTTAACACTTCCAAATTTATTTGGCAGCAAAAAGGCAAAAAAAGAAGACGGAATAGAGAATTAGAATTATTTCATTTCTTAAAAAATTGTATTTTTCATTTTCATTATTCCACTGGTTGAAATAGGAGAAGGATTTAAATTCAAAAGGTACAAATTTCACTGTAAAGTTTCTATTCATTTTTTTTTAATTATTACAATTTTCACAATTTCATTAAATTCTAACTTTGTTCAACAATTATTCCAACTCAATATCTCTATCATCTCTAACCAAATAAGGCACAAACTAGTTATTTATATTATAAAACAGGCTACATCTACATAATTGAAGGCACCTTTTCTATTTTTTCTCTTGCAGATTATGCAATTAGGTTTGGGTTATATATTATTATATATCATTCCACATGTTATACTAATATATTATAGAGGTAACAATTTAATACCATGAGCACCAACGTCTTTAAGCATAACTTGTAAAATGACTATGCAGTGTATTCTCTCTCAAAAAAAAAAACTGTGCTTGACTTAAAAGTTTGTTAAGATGTTTGAAAAAATGACAAACATTTTTCATATTCAGTGTAATAATTGTGAATTAAATATAAAATATAAACACCTTTTAGACACAAATTAAAATATAAGATTATTTTATCATATATTTAAAGTGCTAATAGAACAAACTTTTCAAATGATCATGCTTAATTTGAACACTTTCACCGTCTTGTTGATAATAACAATGATAATATAAGAATATTAATATTAACAATGATCGATGCTGATAATAACGGTGATAATATAAAAAATAATACACATTATTCGATCAACAAAGTATTATATTTTAATGTTATTTTGAAACAGCATTATTTGCTACCCATCGGTTCTATAACCATCCAATCTGATTTAAGATCCTTGTACACGGATATTAAAACAAATACATACGGATATTAAAGCAGATCGGGTGGTTATAGAATTCATCAAACTCAATTTGAATCCGATAAGCATCGGACCCAAACTGTTCTCCTACTTTTCAGCCTGAATAGTTGATGAATGGTTTTAAACCATCAGGAGTCATGTGGCAATAAGTACATAGAAAGATATTTTTTTGTCTGGGCATGCGTATTTCAACAAAGATTCGCGTGCATTGGGGTCCAAATATCTTGAAGAAACTAACAAAAAGAGCTGTCTTTTGACTTGTTTATTGTGAAGGGCCGGCGTCAGTCCAATTTTTCTGTAACACCTTATACATCAAACAAGTTGTTCACAAAAAAAAAAAACAAAAAATTAGTTGTCGCTTGTAAAGACAAACAGCTATGGAAGGGATAGTTTCTAATCCAGACGTTATCCGGAAGAACTTGGGAGCATCGGACTACTTTGTTTCGATTGATTCAAGTTATGAATTTGTGTGCATTTTATACTATTAAGTTCAGTCCAGCTTGATTCAGTTCGATCTAGCTCGGTCTAATTCGGTTCAAAAAAGTTTATAAAAAAAAATTCTTCTTAAAACAAGGTCCAACCAGACCCAGTGAGCCAGCTCGTCAGCTTGTGAGCTAGCTCGGGTTGGCTCGTCACGAGTTTGAGCTGAGATTTTAGCTTGGAAGTCCTAGGTCCAGCTCGTTTGATCCAGACTCGGTCCAGAATTAACGAGCTAAGCTAAGACCCAGCTCGGCCCGAGCCAGCTCATTTATAGCCCTAATCGGACTACTTTGGTTCGATTGATTCAATCACCGTTTAATTTGTTGTAAAATTCGTATAAAACACTTTAAATTTTGTGTCTTTTGCTTTGATTTTCGTGCGCTCAGATATTAAAATAGATTGAACGGTTACGGACATTGAACCAAAAGTAAGTCTGGTGGACATCGAATCTACTCTGTTCTCATCCGGAAGTACTTGAAAAATCGTTGCTATAATGCAGTATTTTTATCTATCTATCTAGTGGAAGTTATTTTCAAATTTTGAATTGTATTTTTCTCTATCTAGTGGAAGTTCTTTTCAAATTTTGAATTGTATGTCTAAATCCAATTAAATTTCTGTCTATGTAACTATTACAAGAAGACATACAAGCAGTGGCAGACCCCGAAGAAGACCCCAAACCCTAAATTCTAAATTTTAAAGCTCTATACTTTGATTTGTAATTCAAGTTAAAATTAATATAAATTTTTTAAATTATAATTGGTAATTAAAATTATAAGTTAAAGCATCCAAAATTATAAGTCAGAGCATTAACAAGTATAAGTCAAAACATTGTTTTTTATTGAATACCTAATTAGTTAATGAATTTAAATTTAATTAGAATCCGATTAGCTAAACGTGATTCAATATTATTTACCACCCGAAAAAAACTTCTAAATCCGCTCCGACATACAAGTCAACTCCAAAGTCAAAAGTCCAGACCTTCTCAATCAATGAGCAGTTGTATTATGTGAATTATGGGCTAGTCTCCTACTACAACTCGGATTTTCTGTGGCCCAAGTTTGTACACCACTTGAGAGTTCCTCAAGAATTGGAGTATTGGCATAGTGACAAATCAATTATTCGGGTTCGGTTCGGCGAGATCAAAAAATTCGTAATTCGGAAATAATTCGGATATAATTCAGAAATGATTCGGTATTATTCGGATCAGATATCTCATTTCTGTAAGGGAGGAAAAACAAAAAAAAAAATTCTGGGAAAAATTCGTAAAATTCGGGAATAATTTGTAAAATTCGTGAATTATTCGGCGTTCGGTTTGGCATCACCAAAAAACTGAATAATTCGCAAATAATTCGGAAATTATTCACGAATCTTATCACTATGAGTATTGGCACAATTTTAAGCAAAAACAATATATGTTTTACATCTTTTTAATTCAGACAAATGTAGCCATGCAAAATGGAAATAGTTACTATTTATCTGTAACATCTGGTGGCGCTGCTTGAAAATCATATCTTCGTTTATAACCTTCCCATGCTACTTCCACCTGCTTTAGATTGTCATTCAAGTCGTCTGTGCTGGTGTTATTAGGGAATTGCAACATGCTCTCCATGGCCACCATCATATTTGTTATAGCCTACAAAGCAATGTCAGAGTTGAAATGTGATAGAAAATGTTCTATTTTAGGGAAATAAATCTGCTGCGATTCCAAAGGATCACAGGGTCCCTGCAATATCCCAGCCATTCATATATTTCGAGATACGTGCACAAAAATTAACTTCTTTTGAGAGATTCGTGTATTTTAATAAATGAAAGATTGAGATTGGAATGGCAGACCCTGCGATCCTTTGGTGTCGCAGTAGATTTATATCCCTATTTTAGTAACTATGATTGAATTACTTCTCCTTTGGATTGCTGCTGACTCTAACATTTTATCATCACTAAATGAAAAAAAAAAAAAAAAAAGATTAATTCTTGCATACATTTACCTTTTATGGTATATATAACACATATAGTACATATATTTAAGAAATATTATTCAAATGTAAAAATTAAAAAATTTAAATGTATTCTCAATTATTTTGATAGGACATGTATCAAATTTGAGTTGATTTGAAAACGTTTAGCCTTTAATCAAACAATTTAAAATTTTAAAGATGCACATTAAATGATTTTATGATAAATGACCAATCAAATTTTAAATTGATTCAAGATTGATACATGTCCTATCTGAATAATTTAGGACATATCTACAATTTTTTTTAGATTGAATGGTATTTCTTAAATATATGTACTATAAAAATTGAATGTATCATAAAAATTGAATGTACGCTATAAATACTCAATAAAACAAAATTATTTATTCATGTTAAAATTTGTAAATGAAAGGGTCGTAGGCAGTGGGTATTCGCAGGGTGCACGGTACCAATTAATATATTCCAACCAAGTAGAAAATAAATCTTCTGCAATCTGAATGTTATGAACAGTAATCTTAAAATTCATATTTTTTCAAATCCAGTCATCCAATGATTTATGTGCATATATCTCAAAACAGATGATTTTGTGCATGAATCTCGAAACAATTCAACAGTTTAATTTGGAAAAACAAATATTGTAGAGTACTGTTCATGAGTAAAGAATCGCAGCAGATTCGGATCCAACCAAGTGTATATGTAAACCATCCATAGGAAAAAAAAATGCATTCAAACTTGTAAGAGAAGTTAGAGACTGACCGCTAAAAGATGAGGCCTGGCGTCTGATAAGATGGCGATTGGTTCGCTGTTTAGCAGATGGCAAATTTTATTGGCTTTGTAATACTTTTTCTACATAAAAAGAAAAATGTAACAATAAGAAACAAATAACTAGAATTATCAACTTCTACTTAAACAATGAAGTGTCTTCAAGGAGGTGTGTGTGTGTGAGAGAGAGTGTTTATAAACAGTCTCTATTTTTTCTGGAAGATTAGGATGTACTTTTAGAAAGTTTCTAAAATGAAGGACACCTAATATTAATTAATTAGAAACTAAATAGTGTATACACTTTGACACCATGGTAATGCATGTGTTTACGGAATCAGGGGCGGTCCAATGGGCATCCGACCAAATTCTGCCCGATGCTCGGTCAGAGCCATCTGATCAGCATCAAGATTCGTGCAGTCAACATGAAGATTCACACAAATCAAATGCGTACGAATCTTAATGTGGATCGAACAGTTCCGACCCATCGGACTGCTTCCACTCCTGTAGTTTTCACCTTTATTTTGCACAAAATCTAAAGGAAAATATTGTGTCTGGGCAAAATTTTACCTCACGGAGCAGGGCCAGGACTAATACCAAGCCCAAATTTAAATCATGGTCCCCGGAAGGTCTTTTGAGAAACTTTTTCTCCAGCAAGCTCGTCAGATCTTGATTTGTGCTGAAATTTTTGACATCCTGCAAGCAAAAACCAAATGATATGATTCACTACCCAAGGCTAGTAAGTCCGGCAATTGAACTATATTAATTACTAAACTGATCATTAAGTTTTCAAGATTTATCATCCAATGTTTTACTTCTTTTAGTATTCGGAATTAAGATGGTAACGACTAACGAAACAATTTGTTATTGTTTTCCTTTATTAACCATTGATTCTGACAGAGGCCAAATTTGTGTGCATGTCGCGATGTCGAGAATGTGTACCTTCTCATTTAAGCATTGTTTCATGAGTGTAGTTAATTTGTCTTGGCCTATGAAGATTTCAGATAGCAGCTCACGCAGGTCCTTTATTGAAACAATTCCGCTTGCTCCATCGCCATTTTCATATTGGCTTGTGTCAGTTATCTGGGTTCTAGGGGACATCAGCAGCGGCTGTGCTTGAGCCCTATTATCCACATGAAAAAATGGGTCAGTTGGTTGCTTAATGTAGTCTCTTGCATTGTGAGAGGAACTGAGGTAATGGATTAGGAGGTGAAAGAAGTCTATTTTTTTTTTTTAAATTAGTAGATTTCGTAAGTGTGGAGACCTACTTTTATTTTTATTTTCAATTCCTTTGTAAAAATTATATTTTGTTCAGTAAAATCAATACATTGGTAATTTAGAAAATTCCATGCTCTGTTGTTATGGATATGAATTTGGAAGAAAATTAAATCTCTATTGGAAACATACAGATGAATTGGAATGATCTCTGTGCTTTCTGTAATGGTTCAAACCCCATCATTATTAAAATGTAGGGAACACAAGGAAATCATACATAAAATGATAAAAGGGAAAATATGATGCAAGGGCAGAGTCATCTCTGTTTTTCATTTGTTTTGAATTACTAAATCAAGACCATTTTTTAAAGAGAAATAAATGTGGTATATATGTTATTATAAGATCATTTCTAAATTAATATGGAACAGGCTATAAAAACAATATGTGGTATCTAAGTAACAAATTAATCACTAATTCAAGATTTAAGACTATTCATTAACCAAAGCTTAATTTCTAGAGACTCTTAAATCAACTGGCTGGTTTTCTCTCTTCTTAATTCTTACCCCTTCAAGTACATAGCTCCCAATGCGCAAGAGAGCACAACACCAGCTCCCACCACAGCCAATCGAGCGGCACCAGGAAGCGGCCCAACCTTAGCTTGTAATGCCGGTAAGCGTACATTAGAATGCACCCGGACATTTTTATGATGGCTCATTGCCGGAAAGTGCCGGGTCGGGAGACAGAGATTGGCTTCCATTTTAATATATTTGTTTTGTTTTGTTTTGTTTTGTTTTGTTTGCCTATGGAACTGTTAGTGACTATTAGTGGTTTTGCCTCTCTCTTTTTTCTTTTTCTTTTTCTTTTTCTTTTTCTACTTTTAGCTGTTATCTTATGTTTACTTTTCCTTCAGTAGTAGCAAGGCATCAAATTGTCCTTTAGGGGCTCTTTTGAACGCATAGAGATGTCAGCTATCAAGTAAGGTATATATCTTAGTTCTTCATAGCCTTTCACAGGGAATTTCAGATGAATTTTGCTGGTGTCAGTGTTAAAGCTTGCGCTGCACTGCACATGTATCATGTATGGGACAAATTATACCTTTTTAATTGGGACCAAGATTTACAGTACTTTAATAAGATAAATTCAAAGGATTGACCCCATCTGTTTCCTCAAAAGAGAACATCAAAATCCAAAACCCAGTATTGGCCCAGTACATGGGTCAGAAAAATAACCAAGCCCATGATGCCGGCCCATAATTCCTGGACAGTGGATGCACATCAATTCGATCGCTTCCTTTCTCTAATTTGCTTGTTTCGTTTTCCAAAAAAATTCAACCAACACGGTCTCACTCCGACTCAATGATGAGCCCCAGATTTCCGGAGGAAATCCGAAATAAATCTGCTGTTATTCCAATGAATAACAGATTCTTGTTATTCTGGTCCCAATCATTCACTCATTGAGATTCGCACATGAAAATGTTTATTCATTGCGATTTGCGCATGAAAAACTTTGAATGGTTGAGACCTGTTATTCCATGGAATAACAGCAGATTTATTGCCGAAGAAATCTTATCTTTGTTTGAAATGTTATTCGGATCCAAATATATCATACCTCAAGTTGTCACATCCGACTTCTTTAGGTGGAGGAAAAGAGTCTACCTGAGAATATATAGTGATGCCTTAAAAATTTGAGAAGACTTAAACACTTCCAAATTTATTTGGCAGCAAAAAAAAGAAAAAAAAAAAAAGACGGAATAGAGAATTAGAATTATTTCACTTCTTAAAAAATTGTATTTTTCATTTTCATTAATCCACTAGTTGAAATAGGAGAAGGATTTAAATTCAAAAGGTACAAATTTCACTGTAAAGTTTCTATTCATTTTTTTTTTTAATTATTACAATTTTCACAATTTCATTAAATTCTAACTTTGTTCAACAATTATTCCAACTCAATATCTCTATCCTCTCTAACCAAATAAGGCACAAACTAGTTATTTATATTATAAAACAGGCTACATTACATAATTGAAGGCTCCTTTTCTATTTTTTCTATTGCAGATTATGCAATTAGGTTTGGGTTATATATTATTATATATCATTCCACATGTTATACTAATATACTATAGAGGTAACAATTTAATACCATGAGCACCAACGTCTTTAAGCATAACTTGTAAAATAACTATGCAGTGTATTCTCTCTCCAAAAAAAAAAAAAACTGTGGTTGACTTAAAAGTTTGTTAAGATGTTTGAAAAAATGACAAACATTTTGCATATTCAGTATAATAATTGTGAATTAAAATATAAAATATAAACACCTTTTAGACACAAATTAAAATATAAGATTATTTTATCATATATTTAAAGTGCTAATAGAACAAACTTCTCAAATGATCATGCTTAATTTGAACACTTTGACCATCTTGTTGATAATAACAATGATAATATAAGAATATTAATATTAACAATGATCGATGCTGATAATAACGATGATAATATAAAAAAATAATACACATTATTCGATCAACAAAGTACTATAATTTAATGTTATTTTGAAACAGTATTATTTGCTCCCTTTCTACTTTTCAGCCTGAATAGTCGATGAATGGTTTTAAACCATCAGGAGTCATGTGGCAATAAGTATATAGAAAGATATGTTTCTGTCTGGGCATGCGTATTTCAACAAAGATTCGCGTGCATTGGGGTCCAAATATCTTGAAGTAACTAACAAAAAGAGCTGTCTTTTGACTTGTTTATTGTGAAGGGCCGGCGTCAGTCCAATTTTTCTGTAACACCTTATACATCAAACAAGTTGTTCACAAAAAAAAAAACAAAAAATTAGTTGTCGCTTGTAAAGACAAACAGCTATGGAAGGGATAGTTTCTAATCCAGACGTTATCCGGAAGAACTTGGGAGCATCGGACTACTTTGTTTCGATTGATTCTAAGTTATGAATTTGTGTGTATTTTATACTATTAAGTTCAGTCCAGTTTGGTTCAGTTCGATCTAACTCGGTCTAACTCGGTTCAAAAAAGTTTGTAAAAAAAAATTCTTCTTAAAACAAGATCCAATCAGACTCAGTGAGCCACCTCATCAGCTTGTGAGCTAGCTCGGGTTGGCTCGTCACGAGTTTGAGCTGAGGTTTTAGCTTGGAAGTCCTAGGTCCAGCTCGCTTGATCCAGGCTCGGTCCAGAATTAACGAGTTAAGCTAAGACCCAGCTCATTTACAGCCCTAATTGGACTACTTTGGTTCGATTGATTCAATCACCGTTTAATTTGTTGTAAAATTCGTATAAACACTTTAAATTTTTTGCTTTGATTTGTGTCTTTTGCTTTGATTTTCGTGCGCTCAAATATTAAAATAGATTGAACGGTTACGGACATTGAACCAAAAGTAAGTCTGGTGGACATCGAATCTACTCTGTTCTCATCCGGAAGTACTTGAAAAAATCGTTGCTATAATGCAGTATTTTTCTCTATCTATCTAGTGGAAGTTCTTTTCAAATTTTGAATTGTATTTTTCTCTATCTAGTGGAAGTTCTTTTCAAATTTTGAATTGTATGTCTAAATCCAATTAAATTTCTGTCTATGTAACTATTACAAGAAGACATACAAGCAGTGGCGGACCCTGAAGAAGACCCCAAACCCTAAATTCTAAATCTCTAGATGTTTGATTTGTAATTTGAGTTAAAATTAATATATATTTTTTTAAAATTATAATTGGTAATTAAAATTATAAGTTAAAGCATCCCAAATTACAAGTCATAGCATTAACAAGTATAAGTCAAAATATTATTTTTTTATTAAATATCTAATTAGTTAATTAATTTAAATTTAATTAAAATCCGATTAGCTAAATCTGATTCAATATTTTTTATCACCCGAAAAAAAATTATAAATCCGCTCCAACATACAAGTCAACTCTAAAGTCAAAAGTCCAGACCTGCTCAATCAATGAGCAGTTGTATTATGTGAATCATGGGCTAGTCTCCTACTACAACTCGGATTTTCTGTGGCCCAAGTTTGTACACCACTTGAGAGTTCCTCCAGAATTGGAGTATTGGCATAGTGACAAATTAATTATTCGGGTTCAGTTCGGCGAGATCAAAAATTTGTAATTCGGAAATAATTCGGATATAATTCGGAAATGATTCAGTATTATTCGGATCAGATATCTCAATTCTGTAAGGGAGGAAAAACAAAAAAAATAACCAAACAAAAAAAATTCTGGGAAAAATTCGTAAAATTCGGGAATAATTTGTAAAATTCGTGAATTATTCGGCGTTCGGTTTGGCATCACCAAAAAACTGAATAATTCGCAAATAATTCGGGAATTATTCGCGAATCTTGTCACTATGAGTATTGGCACAATTTTAAGCAAAAAAAATTTAAAATGTGACAAGCCAACATGTCGGCAAACATTACATGTATACATAGATGATCCTTAGTTTTGTTTTGCAGTTGCACTAGTGGCCTAGTGGGGGTTGGACAGGACAAAATGTGACTAATTAAAATTATCTCCTGCTTATTTTTAAGGGCCATGCTAAATTAAAATGATGGAGCCCTCAGAAAATAACATGACTATTCGTGTATTTGGATGGGTGAAGAATAGTCACTAATCTGAATTAGCTCTATTTTAAGGTATTATTTTACGTTTAAGTGTGTTTGGATTAGCGAATAATTCATATTCTTTGTTATTTTTTTGTTTTTTTTTTATTATTAAAAGAAAGATGGAAGTTTAGTCTTATAAATTATAATATACATAAAAAAAAATTATTCAAATTTGAAACTCACGACCTCCTATATATATTGAGGAGATTGTTTTTTAATACTATATCAAAGACCGATTTACCAACTCTATTTTTGTAAGTGATAATTTTATACTAACTTTTATTTTATAAACTTATAAGTAGAAGTTTAGTCGAACGATCGAAATCATTATTCTTAATATGTACAAATATGGTAATGATAGCTATTAGTATTTAGTATCACATCAACAAATTAATTATTTGGGTTCGGTTCGACGAGATCAAAAATTCGTGATTTGAAAATAATTCAGGTATAATTCAGGAATGATTTGGAATTATCTGGACTGGAGATCTTAGTTCCACAAGAGAGCCAAAAAGAACAAAAAAAAATCGGAAAAAATTTATAAAATTCGTGAATAATTAAGTTGAAGTTCAGTCAACCAAGTAATTCAACATTCAGTTCACCAACACCAAAAAAAATAAATTATTTATGAATAATTCACGAATTTTGTGACTATATTCAGCAGTGTTGTAAATAACAGTATGCGCTCGTAGGACGGACAAGGTACCACCAAATGATTATTCGAGAATAATCGAGCATAATCGGAAATAATCAGCTGATTATTCAGAAAAAAATCTTTAACTGTTTGGTCACGGCCACACAGATATTTCGTACACGTAGCTCTTGAACAATAACCCGCCACACAGAATGTTGTATCTTTCAATGTCACATAAAGTTGAGCTCGGTCTCTCTCTCTCTCTCTATATATATAGGAGGGGACTAGGTAGATTCAGTCAGTTACAAGTCACAGTACCTCGTTTTGACAACGTTCAATGATTCAATCCTAGTCCAATCCTCTAAAGCTTCGTTTAGGATAACTCGAAATAAAATTATCACCACTTTCATTAATTACAGATAAAATAATTCTCGGTTCTCCCTTCCAATTAAAGGAGCCTAATTTTTTTAAAGACGTACTGTTCGATATGTTCACCAACCACATGCAAATTATTGGATTGCCAATAACGAGTCACGTGGTGCAAGCCAATTATTGGGATAATTAGCGGTTTGTTATGGACTAAAAGTGAAGTACTTATGTAACTAACATAAATGTTTATTGAAATTCTCTGAAATGGTCCCTCAAAATTTTCAATTTTGCATTTAGAAGTAATTTTTGACAAAAAAAAAAGTTATGTAATTGTGTAAAATAATCATCTTTCCAATATATTTAGCCAACAAGTAGTACTAGATATGTTTGGTTGCAATGAAAAGAGGTTATTTTTTAGAACAAGCTATTCAGTGTTTGGTTGGATTAGAATAGCTAGTATAGAGAATCAAACTTGTTTATCTTATTTGAACAAGCTATTCTCACAAAAAATTAAAAAAGCTATTCTAATAGACTATTTTTGGAATTAGGTTATTCGAAATAACATATTCGGTGTTTGGTTGAGTTATAATAGCTAGAATAAGAAATTCAAACTTTTGTCTTATTAGATTTTTTTTTTAAGTAAAGTTGGAAGTCAAACCACCTAACTATTTAATAACTTTGTTATTATAACAAATTATTTCCTCCATCTGAGTTTCAAACTCATAACTTCTCATATAAAGATCATGTATCTTAGCCACTAGATCAAAAATTAGTTCTCTATCTTATCAGATGTTATTACTACGAATTTTGAAATTTTACTATTTTAATAAGATAAACAATAACTATTCTTTACTGGTTATTATAGTTATTCTTATTTTGAAACCTAATAATATTACTATTCTAACCATTCTAATATTACACCCAAATACAAATTTCCGAATTTCCTAGTGGAATCACACTTATCCATCGTACTTTTGGAATCTTTGACAAGAGGAATCGGCGTGCTTTTTTCTGGATAAGACAATTTAGAATTCGTAGTCTTTGTAATTAAAGGGGAATTAACGATGTGGAGTGAGCTAGACGTACTGATCAATGTGTTATCTTTTTCTTTCTGTAAACTCGTCAATTATATTTTTCTTACACAAGACGAATTACTAAAAAAGAAAAAAGTAGTTAAGTTTCCGTAAATGAATTTGGGATGTGTAATTAGAATAGACAACTCAAATTAGATATTAGTGTTGCTTGTAAATTGGCAACACATGTTTTGGACAACTTCTCTGTTTCATATATTGTGCAATATATTTTGCACCATTCATTTGTTATTACATCTAATTTTTTTGTATGTACATTCATTTAGTATCTTAAAAAAAATCAAGTTGACTAATTAAAATTGTAGATTCGTTATTTCTTTCTTAAATAATACTTGTATCATGTTTGAACCAGCTTAATAAACATTTAGCTTCTAACAAATGACTTTAAAATTTTAACGAAAGATTTTATTGACTTTATTGTAGAAGATCAATCAAATTTTTAAATTGATTCAAATGTTATTCACGATATATCTAAATATTAATGTATCCGCAATTTTATTTTGTTTAAATTGATTAAAATTTACAAGATATCATATAAATATGTCGTCAAGTAGGTCTACGTTAAAATTATCCATGATTCAATAATTTGTCAATGATTTGAAGCAAATTCAATAACTAAACATTAAGATCACTAATAAATATATATCAATAACTTTGTAGGCACACAATGCTTATAAGTTTCTCCTCAACAAAGAAAAAGCACTAAAATTTGATTCAAGTCATATCAAATCATGCATAATAAATCGTCAGAAACTTCGAACTGATAATTAAAAACTGTTACAAAATATTCCTTTGGCTTCCAAAATCACGTAATATTTGCACAACTGCACTAAAATTTAAGACATCGAATCCTTTATACACAATGTACATCTGAAGAACAAACAACTGAATATTTCTGCTTCTTCCCAATTTTGAGGCCTAAAGAAGACAGACCCAACAGATGGATCAGAAATAATTTATTTTCAGTAAATTATGATGATACTTTATTGATCCATTCTTATCCAACATCCATTAGAGTATATATAATTAAACCTTCCAATGCCTCTACTAAATTATAATTTACAAAGGTTTGTTTTATTAAATTCAATGGCGCATTTGCATCTGCGGTTAATTAATAGTATGCTACTAGACTCAGCAATTCAGCATATATACCAATGCCACAAATCAAGGGCATTGAAGCAAACTCTAGAATCATAAGGGGCATAAATGCAAAAGAGTCACTTCAAATCTATATTAGGAGCAGTACCTCTTTTGGCACAAGCAGATCAACTGACAGCACACAAACACTTCCTCAGAGCACACCAAGTCACCAACCAATCAATGGATCAGCCAAAATCCACTGACAACCCTCCAAAAGGAGAAAATACCAAAAGCTATTGGAGGTGCAGCAAACAGGACTTCTTCCCAGAGAAATCCTTCCAGAGCTGGGCAGCGTACCGGTCTGCCTTGCGAGAGACTCCGTTGCGGGTCAGAGACCGGTTTGTGGGTCGGTCTGACGATGCGGCCGAGCTAGGAACGGTGAGGAAAAGGAGTGAGAATGACATGAAACGGTGCCTGACATGGTGGGACCTCACGTGGTTCGGATTCGGGTCGGTTATTGGAGCCGGTATATTTGTTCTTACTGGGCAGGAGGCTCATGACCATGCTGGACCTGCTATTGTTCTCTCTTATGTTGCATCCGGTTAGTGTTAATTAACAAGTTTTCTCTCACAATTTCAATGGGAAATTAAATAATTTGACCGTTGGAATCGTCTTTTCTAACTTAATAGTTCTAACAATTTCATACTGGTGCTTTGTGCACAGTTTCAGTCTCTCTAGGAACTTGTATCAGAAAATCATATGTAGAATTGCTTTCATTATTATTTTTTCCATTTATATAGTTATTGGTTCTTAGCCAAATGAGCTCCTCTTCAAATGCAAATGGTCAAGTTAATTTGTTGAGTATTCTGTTTCAAGGACTACTTCATTCATTTGTCAAAAAAAAAAAAAGAGTTTTATAAAGAGTTTCTCAAGGCAGTCACACAAACAGAAGTGAAGAAAGATATTTTCTTGCACTTTGTGGTAACAACTCACTCTATCACTTTTTAACTTTTTGAGATAACAACTCACTCTATCACTTTGTGGTTTCCACTTTTGACTTGGAAGAAAATTCAATTTTCGAACTTAACCTATTTCACACACACACGCACAAGCAATATATTACATTAATAATAGTACACCAATTAATTAGTCATTTCCAATTTATCACAGGGATCTCAGCCATGCTATCAGTATTCTGCTACACTGAATTTGCTGTAGAAATCCCTGTTGCCGGTGGCTCCTTCGCTTACCTCCGAGTTGAACTAGGTGATTTCGCGGCATTCATAGCCGCCGCAAATTTAATTCTTGAAAGTATACTTGGGGCAGCAGCAGTTGCACGATCGTGGACCTCCTACCTCGCCACACTCTTAAACCAGCCACCCAACTCGTTGCGAATCCACACAAACCTCGCTGAAAATTACAATTTCTTAGACCCGATTGCTGTTGTGGTACTCATAGCCACCTCCACCATTGCAATAATTAGCGCCAAAAAAACCTCATACATCAATTGGATCGCATCAGTCATCCACTCGGTTATAATAATATTCATCATAGTTGCTGGTTTCGCCCATGCTAACCCTAGCAATCTCTCTCCTTTCCTTCCATATGGTGTGAAAGGTGTGTTTCAAGCGGCTGCTATCGTGTACTTCGCTTATGGTGGATTTGATAACATCGCCACAATGGCAGAAGAGACCCGAAACCCATCAAAGGACATACCATTAGGGTTGCTCGGTTCAATGTCGATTATCACAGTGGTCTATTGCCTCATGGCCTTGGCTCTCAGCATGATGCAAAAGTATTACAACATAGACCGCAGTGCGGCTTACTCCATAGCTTTCAAGGATGTTGGGATGAAGTGGGCCCAATATCTGGTTGCACTTGGTGCCTTGAAAGGGATGACCTCGGTGTTATTAGTTGGGGCCCTCGGTCAGGCACGGTACACAACACATATTGCAAGGAGCCACATTATCCCTCCAATTTTCGCTTTAGTGCACCCCAAAACCGGCACGCCCATATATGCAACCATGCTACTTACCGTAGCAAGTGCGTGTATCGGTTTATTCTCTAGCCTTGATGTACTTGCGAGTCTTCTCTCGATAAGCACTCTTTTTATTTTTATGATGATGGCAACGGCACTTATTGTACGAAGATACTACCAACGAGGCGTATCGACTAAACCTCATATGCTGAAACTTGTTGCGTTTTTGTTAATCATTATCGCATCATCAATGGCCACATCGGCTTATTGGGGACTGAGTCAGAATGGGTGGGCTGGTTATATTGTGACCGTACCATTATGGTTTGCCGGTACACTTGGGATTCAGCTGTTCCTGCCGCAATGCAGGACACCAAAGGTGTGGGGGGTTCCTTTTGTACCATGGTTTCCTTCACTCTCTATTGCTACAAATTTGTTCCTTATGGGGTCTCTGGGCTCTGAAGCCTTTGTCAGATTTGGGATCTGCACTGGGGTGATGCTTATTTATTATTTATTGTTTGGGCTTCATGCAACCTATGATGTAGCTCATGATAATTGTGAGGAAGCTGAAGGGTTGCAGATTGAAAAGGTTTCAGATATGGAGAAAGCTGCAGTGAAGGGGTGATTTCTACTTGTGTAGTTGTGTTAGATGCTAATGAAAGTTGATCTTGCCAGAATCTTGAAGCAAAATGGACGGATATGATTTTGTCTGTGTGAACTAGTTCACTGTATAACAACATGTCATACGTACTTCGATTTGATTTGAGTGAAATTGTAAAAAAATATATATATATATATTCCTTCAAAATTGTGATAAATGGAAATTAGGTGCAAATAGTAAATGATATAATTGCTAAATATATCTATCAACCTACAGCCTTTTTTTGGTTAGATGTAACCATCACGAGCTCAAGCTTTTCCGTGTTTATTAAGGTTCTTTTGTTTTATACTACATGCCCGAAGCATCACTGAGGTTTAACTAATGAATTTAGAATAAAATCTAACTAAAAATGTACAGCTTAAATTTATCCTTTCAATTATAAATGTAATGTTTTCTGTCATATAATCAACTTTAGCAATTACTCTTCAATAAATTTCAAATCATCACCATCTCTACTATAAGTTGTAAATTTTATTCATCTGTGAAATTTACACTTGAAACAATTGCAAATGATGATGTGATACTTATATCAAGATTGCTAAGTTAGTAATTGCTTTTTATCTCAGTAATTAAAATTGTAGTTATTCATATGAGCATTTATAATTTTTAACAAAAGTTCTTACAGGTATTGCAGTAAGCTTGGTTCCCTCTAAGATAAAGAAGGTCATGTTCTCTATAAAACTATGTATAAGTCTTATTTCAAAAAAATAATAGTAAAAGAAATATAGCCTTGTTATAAGGCTTCCAATTTATTTTCCATTAGCTCAAACTACAAACGGGCCCAAAAATCGGCCCAATTAAAACAAACGAGTGGTTAGCATATTCGCTTCAAAATTAATGTTGAACAAATTAATTTGAATATAAAATAAACATCAGAAGCCGAATTATGTGACATATTACACAATTCTCGACCCATGAACCATGAAACATGTGCTTTTATCACTTACAAATTAGTATGATGAGTTTCTTCTAAAAAATTTCTGATAAGACAAGGACCCATTGCCTCACCTACAAGAGATAGGAGTAGGTCCGATGGACATCCATCGGACCTACTTTTAGGTCTAATTATCTCTAACACCGTACGATTAGCATTAAGATATGTGCACACGGAAATTGAAATAGACTTACATATTTTAATTTAGTTTGCACGAATCTTGATGCAGGTCAGGTGGTCGTTACACCCATGAACATCGGGCCTACTTTGGTTTATATCAGCTTTATCAGGCTACAACATCTGGATGATAATTGAAATTCATTATTGGGCTTTCATAGTTTCCTTTTGTTAATTTTTTCTTCATGCCCTAATTTCTAGTTTGGGCTCTAATTCAAAGCCCAACATCAATCGAACTCCAATTCTGATGTTTTTATTCTACTTCCTGCTTTACAAAGCCCAATTAATCTTTTATTTAGGCATTCTTTTTCAATTCCAATTTAAATATTTCAAAATTCATTTCTAATTACATCATATTAATTTGTAAAATTAGGCTGCCGATCACATTCTTAATGAGAAAGCCTGTTTTACTGATTACCAATCTAAAATTACATGCTGACATCTTCAGTTTACTACCACTAAAATTCACCTTTCATTCCATTTTTCTATTTTGTTGTTATTTTATTTTGCAAAATCCGGCGTCTCCAAATTTCTTTAAAAAAAACAACCTTTTGCAACTAAGACTATATTCCACAAAATGT
Organism: Carex arenaria; assembly: GCA_964058825.1. Lineage (NCBI taxonomy): Eukaryota > Viridiplantae > Streptophyta > Magnoliopsida > Poales > Cyperaceae > Carex > Carex arenaria. Next base: position 433,305 of record CAXKVW010000238.1, read on the forward strand.
AGGAGTAGAGAGAATGAGAAGGGAAGGAAGGGATCGGAGATCTATTTACTCTGTTTACACTCTGATTTAGAGGTGACGAATTTGGAAGAATTTATGCAGTGAATTCTCCTTCTCTCCCCTCCGCTCTCCTCCACCTCTGAAGGAGGAGAACAACCTCAATCAGATTCGGTCTGCTGGCCTTTCCTCTTCTCTCCCGTTTCTTTTCTTTAATGAGTGATATTTCCCCTCCCCTGAAGCACAGCCTAAAACTCAAATTGCTTTGTAAGTTTCCACACTCCAGAAATACAAGGCCAGTGGGGTAACAAAAACAAATTAATCAAACATGCACCAGCACCTGAGTCTTCTATATGAGAAACCAACTTCATGATAATAATTTTACATTAACTGCTGATACGAAAATAATTTTGTTTTAAATTCAGATATACCAAGTGGTCCATTTATTGTATTGAAAATTTGAAATCAAGTTGTCAACATTATTCATGCTCCAGTCAAATCAGATATTAGTTGGTCTAGAATTCAATAAACTTTTTGTTCCACTTGCCAATTGTCCTTTATTAAATATCTGGCTTATATGCTACCATGTATATATATTTCATTTCATCATCACCTGGACCAAAAAGAGAAGTAATGGGCCCAACGAATTAATGCAAATCTATTTAATATCAATGTACATGTCAAAAGAACAGGAAAAACAAATTAAACACTGGAATTGTTAAGGAATCCGAATCCTCTCATGAAATTCGGTGCCAATTTAGATATAAAGAATCCATTTTGAGATTCGTGCCCAATTAAAACTGACGACTCAGATCTCATTCTAATGTGAATTCGATGTCTTTTTTTTTTTTTTTTGAGAATTCATGGCAGATGCTGTCAGATATATAATTGCATTAGCCCACAATCAGTTGCATCAGTTTAATTATAAAAGCATAAACGGAACCATGCATACCAGTAAACCTCCACACAGTTGTTTTACCAGTACACAATTAATTATAAAAAACAGTTGGTTCGTTCTAACAATGCTTAAGCCACAATTCAACAACTGCAATGATGTGAATTCATTGCCAAGTGCACATTTAGCCAATTGTACCTCATGCGAAAGAGAGGTACGTGGCCTCAAAATCCACCATAATCAGCCATATATGTTTATATATGATATATGAAGATAGGCAACTACCACCAGTGCCCCTCCAATCAAAGAAACCATTTTAGCACCACAGTATGGAGAACAAATAACAAAAGTATCCAAAACCAACTCTGATTTAATGCTCTGTTCTTAAGAACTAGCTTTTGGTCTAGTAGTAAAGACATATATAGTTTCTATGTGAGATGTCATGAGTTTGAAATTAAGATGAGAAAATTATTTGTTATAATAACAAGTGTATTAAATAATTGGATGGCTTGACCTCCAGTTTTACTTTTTTAAAAAAAACATTCTCTGTCCGTCGTGTAGAAAGATTACAGGTTTAGAATCCAATAAAATAATTCTCGATATATATTTAAAGTTAAGAGACTTCATTCTTATTTTCATCTTAAAAAAGTAAAAAACAAATAACACAAGTATTTGCTGACCAAGTTTAATTAATATTAGAACGGGCATAATTTAAAATAAGTTTATCTCTTCACCTTTATAAAAAAAAAATTCCTATGAAAAACTCGTTATCCCATATAAAATATTTTTGAAAAAATGCGAAGAAATATGGAAAATATTTTTACAATTCTTTTTTATTTTATAAAAAAAGCCAGCTTTTGGCATATTGCTGAGAAGTTTCAGCCGAAATTTTCATTCATAACGTATAAATAAATCAAATTTAAAAACATAATTTCACATAAATTAAGTTTTTCATAAAATGTCATTTCCACTGGATTATCCAACACAATACATGATTAGTTTCGTTGGATAATCAAGCAGAAATCGGCAGCTCAATTCCGTTGGTTCATTCAGCAGAAGTAGGGTCAAACTCCATTGGATAATCCAACAGAATGGACCAGTATTCTCTACGGAGTTTTCCCCCTGCGGAGCTGATCGAACGGTCCACATTTAATCTCAGCCGGTGAGTGCTCGGATGATGGAGGGGGCAGTATTAATTTTGCTTTAAAATTCGTGCCAAAATCTTATTTGGTCTGTCCGATCAAAAACGAACAGAGCAGATAAAAAGAACCGCACAACTCCGCAGGTAACAACTCCGCAGAGGATGCGATTCCCCAACAGAATTGGGAGCTATATAAGCATACCAATTCTGCTTAATTTGTCATCCCATTCTCCACTCTCTCTCTCTCTCTCTCTTCTTTACCAAATTTGGTTCAAAATTTGTGTCTATTTGGTCTACGACTTCGATCCAAATTACTTTTTTTTTTCTCTTCTAAGTTAATATTTCATTAAATAAAATAGTTTAGAAAAATACCATAAAATTACCAGAATATTATAGAAATTACTAGAATGGTCTAGAAAATTACCAAAATGTTAAGAAAATACCATAATGGTCCAGAAATTATCAAATTCTTTAAAAAAATATCAGAATGGCTAAGAAAATTATCAAAATATTTTAGAAAATAACATAATGCCTTGACTTTCAACATTTACTTAAAAAAAAACCATTGCTATAATCTAATCGAAATTGCCTCAGCCCTCCTTACTACACTAATTAGATAAATGGTATATTTATTTTAAATAATAAATCCTATTAGTTAGTTTTGACAATTGTTCATTAATTAATTAGATCATCACCATCTGCAATATTTACGCTGTTAAGAAAAGCTACATTCAAAGTTTAGGTAGAATATTAAAGTGAGAATTTTCTCGAGCTTGAAGGGGGTACGTAGGGGATCTATATATTAATCTAATTTAGTAAAGAAACATGATAACATAATTAAGGGTAGCATGCTATAATTAACCTATGAACCAATTGTCGAGTTGCAAGCGTGCAACCTACTGCTTTCATGGTACTTGGTCAAAGGGCTATATATTCAAACACACTAATACCACTTCACTACACACCTCATATAGACACGGAACCATTATTGGTTTCTTTTGTATCCACTTTTGGAGAAACATAAACTATTGTTGTTAATTGGGAGTGATATATAGTAACGATTCGCTTCTTAAGAAGTGCTTCCTTACACGCCTACGATTACTGTATTGCAAAAGCACAGCGTGTCGAGATGTACGGCTAAGGACATGACACAACACGGCATATTTTATTAGACGTGCTGTGTTAAGTGTGTCCGTATCGTGTCCGTGCCGTGTTGTGTTCTATTTTTTTTTAAATCGGCATTGTTAAGTATGGCACGTCTGATTACAGACACAACACGACCCATATACAGCACAACGAGTCAAATTTCACATTCTTTAGATATTTTTTTTCAAATGTTGTTACAAAACACAAAATACTTTAAATTATGTCCGTTCTAATATTTTGTGATAAATTAGACATAATATTCAGAGATGAACACAACATATTTAACACAGTTTGGTCCGATATTAAAGTATATGAACACAACATAAGTTTATCACTGTGTTAAATATGTTGTGTTCATCTCTGACACTGTGAGGCACAGTACCTCTCAAAATTTTGACTTATTAGCACATCACGATCTTGTTCTGGACACGACTAAATACAGTATTCAGGAACATGCTACAGCATGTACAGTGAAAAGGGATCCAATAATAGATATTTTAATAGAATATCAAAAGTGGCATGTACAGTGAAAAGGGATCCAATAATAGATATTTTAATAGAATATCAAAAGTAGAATTAGAGTGTTCTTAACTCTTCAAGTGTCTTTATAAACTTTTAGCTTCAAAATTAATCTGACTGATATCAAATTGTCGAAATTGATTTACTTCACAAGGAATGAGTTCACATATGATCAATCTTGTGGCTTGACTTTATAGTTTATACTAAATTAATTCGGAAAATTAAAAACTTGACATATAAACATAAAACTCTTGAAGTAGATGGATTTCAAGTGGCAAGTGGTCATGTTAATCTTGTGGCTTGACTTTTGTGCCGTGTCGTACTGTGATCAAGTTAATTTTTCACGTGTCGTGTCATATATACCATGATAAAAATGTCAATGGTGGTCACGGCGCTCGAATGGTCACGCCACGTGAGTCATGCCATGACCAAACGTGACTCTCATGACTCCCGTGTCCATTTGATCATAATTTAGGCTCGTTTATTCAAGATTCACCATTTGATCAAGATCTAACAGTCATAAATACACTTGACTCGTGTAACTACTTGCCGTGCCATCCCTTGACTAGATCATTCGCGTGACATGCCGTGCCAGATTTTCGAAAGATGATCACGACATGCGAATAATCCCGGCATAGGACACACAAGTCACAGCAAATAACTGATACATGTGCCATACTGTACGGCTCCATGGTGCCATTTTTTCCGCTCTACATGCCTCACATTTATGACTTTAAACACTAGGTGTGGAACCCTATATACTGGCTTTTAATATTTGACATTGGTAGCAAACTAGCAATAAATCTACTCATTAAGGTCTAAGAAAGACAAAAAGGATAACCTATGTAAAGTAGCAAGTGGATAAGGCAACAACTATTTATATTTATAGTGGAACTGTGGGTATGATGTTAATATGTTATGTCAATAGATATAGATATAGGCTTTATTTATTTTTTTAGCTTAGGAACATGCAAGCACCGGAACTACTCATTAGATAAGAGGAATACAAGTCAACCTCTAATTATGAAACTATATATGCTAGCTCATATAGTTATCCAATGGATATTTACAGAAACAAATTAATACATAGTACCTTTCATAGGAAAACTCATTTTCACCTCAAAAAAAAAAAACTAATTTCTAATTTTGTCTTTTTTACGAATAAAATGAGAAATTCTCATATCACTTTTAATATGAGCATTTATCAGCTTCATCTCAAAAGACTACTACAAATTGAAAATGCATGAACAAAGAATAATAGATATGTATTTAATATTTCTTCTGTTATATTTAACCAGCGTAGCTTGACCTCACAATTGCAAAGTGATGGGTGCTTTAGAATATTATTTCTTTTCAATGATATCATTATCAGTTGTTTAATTTTAGTTTGACCAAAATGACGCTTGTAAGTGTTATCTTATATATATAACATTATTGTTATATCTTTTGGTGATTATTTGGCATAACTGCCTGAAATGTGGGAAAGTATGTCGGAGTTTACTTTAAGACTATATCACAAATCTAGCGAGTATATCTCATAACAACACTAAAGTGATGCATATATATATATATATATAGCATGTGATGATTCATTCGGCAAAAGCTAATGCATGTCATGACTTTTTGACCAAGCTATGATTTGCTCTCTGGGCTACATCGGACTATCAGAGTAGCAAATTGCTCTTTCAAATAATTATATAATGTGCGCTGATTCACTCAATCACTGTTTAATTCTCTTCTTTCTACATGCACTGCAGCACAGGGAAGACTTTACATAAAAGAAAAGAATTCCAGTATTGTCATTAAATTTAAGCGTTGAGACCGTGTGCCGCGTTGTACGTATGCATGCGCGTGCAGCATATCATTAAACGGTCTGTATTTTTTTTCAAGATTTATGTTTTTTTTGTTAAGATTTACGTTATAAATTATTTCTTAAAAATCTATATCATTTGTGTGCCGCACGTACAGTACGACCATTAGCACGCCTAATTAACATCCATTTTTTGGACCAATTCATCAACTCAGAATTAGTGAAGAAAATTAGTTGCGTTGTTACTAGTTTCGTCACGCCTCAGCCTGATATATTACGCATGTCGCGTGACATATCTATTTATGTGGTGTGTCTACATTTGATCGAAAATGGCACGGTCTGATACGACAAGTCCACAAATTAAGTTGATCACATCAAATCGTCATATGACAAGTTCTTCTAGGGTGGAAAAAACATATTGTGCCATGACTAACGCACTGTAAGTTCGGCCACGTGCCATGACGTCCAAGTTAATTTTTCATGTGTCATGACAAAAATATATATCAACAGTTGGTCATGGCATGCAAATGGTCAAGCCATGTGAGCCCCGCCATGATCAAGTTATGTCATAATCAGTCACATTAGTTATGTTTGATCACATGCATTTGACTATTTTTTTATTTAAATTTGTTTATTGAAAAAAATTAGAATTTTTTTCAAAAATAATGTGAAACAGTTATTTGAAAGAGAAAAGGTTTTAGTACCCAATATTTTGTACCCAGTTTTTACCCAACATTTTGGATAAAATTTCTTAACCATTATAGTTATAAATAACTTCCTGTCTCTCACATTCTCTATCATTTCCTCATCTCTCCTTTTCTCTAGCACCCACCCAAAACCAAAGCTCTTCCCAAATGACAAACCTAGCTCTCTTCTTTTATGATGATTTCTCTCCGACCGCCTCCGCCTCCGCCGCCTCCCATTTCCGGCCGCCCCCGCCTTTGCCACCTCCCATCTCCGGCCGCCTCCACCTCCCATCTCGGTCCCTCTGCCTCTTCTCCACCTCTTCCTCACGTCATATGCATCCTTTCGAGCCGCACGATCTCGAAGGAGCCATAGATCTAGGCCTTTTCAAGGAGATCCTGAGCCATGGATCCAAGCTTTATCCAAACAATTGGCCACATTTCTCTCCACAACCTCGATATAAACAAGTTTCTCAATTATTATTGTTTTTCTTTTTTATTTCCAGTCTCTTCCGTTCTCTTCTCTTTCTCTTCTCTCTCGATGTACCTCCTCTCTGCTCTCGAGTGCTTGATGCCATCGGACAAATTCCAGATTTGAAATTACAAATTTCAGATCGGAGATGACAGACAAAAGTGAAACATGTACAGTATTGGTTGACATTTGTTACAGTATTGGATTCGTTATGTTACAGTATCGGAGGTTTAACCTGAGTTCAGCGAATTTAGTAAGTTGTTAATCCATAATCTCGCTGTTGTTTGATCTTCTTTTCTGGATTTTTGGAGTAGTTTATTGTTGATTGTACGAAATTAGATTTGAATTTTTGTTTTTGAAGGATTTTTTGTATCAATTGCATTTCAAAATCTAGATCTTGTCTTCAGACTGTGATTATTACAGCATATGTGCTATTTGTTACATGATCCACTCCGTATAAATTACAGTATTTCCTTAAGTATGTTACATTATTTGTTCAGTCCTCTAAGTTACAGTCTGCAGTTACATTATTTATTCAAGATTGTGCAGTATTTGTTCACATCTGTTACAGTATTGTTTTATATGTGTTGCATTATTTAAGTCAGTGTTCTTGCATGCAAATTTAGTGTATTCATGTTTGTTAAATTATTTATTTATATCTGTTACAGTATTGTTTTATATATGTTGCATTATTTAAGTCAGTGCTCTTGCATGCAAATTTAGTGTATTCATGTTTGTTAAAGTATTTATTCATATCTGTTACAGTATTTTTATTCCTTTGTTACATTATATGTTTGCATGTTTAACATATAATTTTGTTTTTGTTTAGCTGGTTGAGGTCGTTCTGCAGGTGATGCAATTTGAAACACCTGTTGCTCATCCTTAGTTTTTCATTTTCCCTTACACCTCAGTAATTTTTTATTCTCATTTTGTATTTTCATTTACATTTATTTGCTACAGTTCTAGAATTTGTTGTAGTATTGTACATTATTTGCTACAGTTATGTTAGACATTTGTTACATTATTTCATTTCATATTTGATAGTACTGTACAGTTTTGATTTTCCTTTGTTACATTATTTGTTCATATTTATTACAGTATGTTCTCTTGTAAAATGCATATCTTAATGCACACATACACAGAGAAACAGGCGGTGATGGCTATTCCTCAACTGTCTGGCCAACAGTTTGAGACAATCAAATGGCTATTTGTCCCTGTGTGTAAGAAGAACCACTGGGAACATTGTGTATAAGTATTAGATAAATATGTTACAATATTTATTTACATTTGTTAGATTATTTGTCTTCAGTTGTTATAGTATTTGATACTGATTGATGTTCAGTCTTAGTTTAATTGTCTACAGTTGAGACGGTGTTCGACACTGGTTGATATTCAGTATATCTGTTATAGTTTGTTCCTACATTTGTTACATTATTTCTCTACATTTGTTACAGTATGTTGATATTGATTGATATACAGAATGAGTTAATTTGTTACAATATTTGTCTATATTTGTTACAAAGTTATGTTTATAAAAAAAAATTTTGATATTTTTGTTGTTTTATAGTTGTTATGGTAATTGTTACAGTTTACATACTTCATTGCTGTGGTATTTCTTGTTACAGTTTTGATACTTTATTGTTACAACTTTTCATAATGTTGTGTTACAGTATTTTAGAATATAGATTTTGTCGTTATTTTTGCACTTTACGTAGCTGTTTTTTACTATATTCAATTTCATTAGTTTGAATCCGTAATTTTACATATTATTTAATTCAAAAAATGATGAATTTTAAAAAAAAAAAAAAAAAAATTAATAATCAAAACTTCTAAAACGATAGAAATTTTTTTTTAAATAAATTAAAAACTTCTAGAAGGGGGAAAGTACACAAGTGGGCAGATTCTTAAGTAAAACAAGTACAGTTAACTGTCATTAACTGTCAAAGTACAACAATTTTGAAAGTACAAAGTACACCAAGTACAAAGATGTTGGAAGTTGCAAGTTGTTATTTTTTACAAAATTTATCTCATCTTTTACAGTATTTTGTAATGTCTGTTACAGTATTATTACCTTATTGTTACAGTATTTTTCAGTGTCAAATGACAATTGGTTTGGGTAAAAGTTGGTACAAATCCTTGGGTACAATTAGAAGGGTCATATTTGAAATATTAAAATGAAGAATTAATTATTGAAGAAACAACATGCCGTGACTAAACGTGTCATTTCCCGTACCATGTTTGATGCTGTGCCGTATCTTTCTTTACCAACGACAAATCACAGCACGAAACACGTGAATTATAACACGTAACCGACACACATACCTTGACGCAACAGAACCAACTCGTGCATGCAATTTTTCCCATTTAAGTTCTTCCCACATTTTCATCTCAATTTTATTTTACAATTTTTCAATTAACTAGCTTAAATTTCATAAAAATTGTTCAACGTGCTTGATTGGTTACGGCTTGAGTGATTGTTCTATATATAGCTACTATATTTTGTCATGTCACGTGAAAGTTACTTTACATCACATCAATTATATCAAGATTTTATTTTTTATTCCGGACTTGACATTTTAGGCGAATTTCACCTGTTGATTTGGCAACTCTGTGATAATTGATGATAGCTGTTATGGTCGTCGACTCGTCGGGCTATAACTAGAGGGGTCCAATTCTCATTTTACGTTGTCACACCTTGAAACTATATATTTATATGTTATTTTAAAATTTAAATATTTGATCCGAACTGTTTGAATTCAAGATGATCTTCATATTAAAATATACTTAGAGATGATCAAATTTTATATTTTTGAATTTTTTTTTACTATTTATTAAAATGTGTACAAACTGCTCTCTTTTGAGATAATATTCCTAGACCATTGAAAAACAACGTTTTTAAAAAATTACAAATAAATATTAGAAAAATTCAAAAAAATATGAAATTTGGTCTCCTAACACATTTTAACATGGAGACCATATTGAACGGTTCTTTTTATTGTTTGGACTTTGAAATCACAAAAATAACTTAAAAAAATATAGTGTCTAAAATGTGTTACCATAAAATGGTGTAATTGGATTCCTCCTCTAACTACATATGGTTTTTTGTAATTATGTGTGTCTTATAAAAGAATTCGAATTGTTATCCTGAATTTTCTAAAAAGATCAAATTAGATTTAATTTCAACTTCCATTTGTATTAAATTGATCCGTTAACTAATTTTTATAAAAAAAAACTAATTAAGTTAATATTCTACAAATTCATATTAATTGTCATTGCAAACTCAAAATTTATACTATAGTGAGATTTGTAATATTGCATGTAGGACAGTACTCATTGGAAATAATCAACATGGCCCCTTTTTTTATTTAATAATTGAAAAATCCAAAATTAAATACTTACAAAATATGTTAAGTTTCAAAAAAAACATGGACCACAAAAATTATTTTTAGCGTGTCACTTGTTTGCCCTGCAACGTCGTATGACATGCATGCTAAAAGTTGTTGTGTGTCACCCAAGGTTGTCGGGTACAAAAATATTTTTTACTCGTATGTTATATGTCAAGTTTATGCCTCATTTATATATCAAAACATTATATTTGATCTACTTAATTAACTTAACATGATGGGTTTAAAAATAAATGTTTAGTCTATATTTCTTGTATTTGAATTTGATATTTTAGAGTGATTTATTAATTATATATATTAAGGTAAAATGGTTACCAATGTTAAACATGTTTATATGAATTTGGTAGAATATAGTATTTTCTACAAAACTGTCTTTATTGTAGGATTAAATTAATTTGTTGGTAGTTTTGAACGAGAGAGTCAGAAATCAAGTTATTTAATAATTTTTTCAAATTATTGTTAAACAAAGGATTTTTCCTATTCATATTTTGAACCCATTAGATGTATGACTTTGCTACTAGATCAAAGGTTGCCTCTTAATTAAATGTGCAGTTAGTTAAAGCAAGAAATAATCATAAATTTTGATTCAATTAATGAGATTATTGTAATATTGCATTGTTTTATGTTATTTAATTTTTTTTATGATGTAAAATATTTACTTAAATTGTTTATATTTTTTTATCATTAATATTTTATTTATTTATTGGTAAAGTGTACACATTGTCCACAAAAATGATATCCATTAATATAATATTTAGTTTACAGGTGAAATAGTACAGTCCTTAGATAATAGAATATTTGTGTTTAGCTTTAGACCGTCCGATTATAATTCTGATCAATCCGATCCGAATTGTGCAATATGAGTTTCGTTAATATTCATACAAATTTTGATCAGTCGGTTCGGATTTAACCTTATGGGAATTAATTCCAAAGAGTGTGCGCAAGACGTCACTAGTGGAAAAACGCATATCAGTATCGGCCTATTAGTAGCGGCCTTTTGTAATATGCGATACTAATACGTATCTGGATCGGATCTTATAAAAAACCGATAAGATGGGTACGGGTAAGATTTTTTTATAAACTTATCAAGTACAAGTAAACAACCGTACCCGTACCCGTATCTGACTCGTATTTGACTTATCGGATACAAATACCTGTACCCGTACCCAAACCGTTCAACATGATTGATATATTAAAATATGCTTGGAGATCAAATTTTACATTTTTCTGAATTTTTTTACTATCTATTAAGATGGTTACAAAATCACTATTTTTCAATGGTCCGAAAACAACGATTTTGTAACCATCTTAATAAATAGTAAAAAAATTCAAAAAAATGTAAAATTTTATCTCCAAGTATATTTTAATATATAAATCATGTTGAACGGTTTGGATTGACTATTTGGACTTCGAAAATGGTAAGTGTCAAAATGTGTCAAAAAAAAGAGTGTAATCCGATCCCTCCTCATATATTAATGGACATTGAAAAAGTACTTTATTTTACTTGCACTTAGCATGATAAGAATTTTTTTTTCAATAAAGTACTATGCATCTGTCAAATGAATGTATATATTTTAATGTTTAATTTAATAAATAATAATATTATTATTATCCGTTATTTACCCGCTACCGTTTCGTTATCTGACAACCATAACGGATAAGGAAAGAATACGAATAAGATAATTTGCAACAGCTACGGGTAGGTTACGGGTAAGAACAGTTTGTAATGGGTACGGATATGAAAATAGTTCCACCCGATCCTTATCGTACCCGTTGACACCCCTAGAAGACACCATTTAATAATAATAAATTAATTAATAATATCAAATAGCCCGGTAATAATAAATTAATTAATAATATCAAATTTGAAGTATATATGAAGAGCCGTAATTCACCGAAGCTTGAGCACGACAGAGAGACACCATTTAATAATTATCGAAAGTCCAATATAACGCGACGTCGATCTCGTCCGGATGTTTTTATTCACTGTTCTATCCGTGTATGAATCTATGATTACTAATTTCAATAATTAAGACCAATTTTATTTCCAGAGAGCAGAAATCAAATTAATCATTAGATATTCATGCAAAATCAATAACAACAACAACAACAATAATTGAACGTACCCTCTGGCTACCGAATTACTTGCAATGAGTAGCGAGAAAACTGAAAAGGGATGATATTGAAGTTGTAACATTCTCCATTATTTAATGACATTAATTCAAGATATATATTTTAATTTGTGTTTAAGTATGAATAACCACTTGCACATACAAGCAACATCAAATATCTTTTTCCATGACAATTAAGGTTATGGAATGGATGTGAACAGGGCAACAAAAGTCTCCTACGTCATTAAATGGGAGCAGATCTCCTTGGCACTTTCAAATATAAATATAACAAGGGAAGTATTATTTAATTATTATATATGCTGGTGGAACAGAGCTTTCTACACATCGGTGCATGGTTTTGACATTTTATAAAATGGTTTAATCTACCATGCATACAAGTGTTGGTATTATTAATGGGACTGAATTCTCTGCTCCACAGGGGGCAGAATTTTTCTGTCCCTGAGTCACTGAAACGTGGGCGACATCAAAACTAAAACTAATATTTAAATTTATAAACCTGTCTGGACCCACTTGTCTGTCTCACTGGGGGCAGGAAAATCCTACCCTCCGGGGAGCAGGTGATCTCTGTCCATTATTAATTGGATATTTGAAATTTTTTAACCATCTTTTCCTTAGGACAGGGCTTAAAATAAGCCCTAATTTCGGTTAATTTCGTCCATTGCATATATAGGAATTTTCTGAGAAGAATTTGGTCAAAAAGGTAATAAACTAATGTTGCTTACAAATGAAAATGGACTGAATGATTTCTAATTTTTCATCACATTTGACTGAAACTTGACCAACCTTATACTTGAGTGCATGCATGGCCTGCTTTTCTTGCGTGAGAGGAAACCTTGTCCAAATTTGAATTTTGGCTGTAATGAATTGACAAATGACAAATTATCTGCATATGAAAGGTAGTATGCAACAAACCTATATGATAGGGTAGCGGTGGCAATGGATTGGCTCGAGTTGAGCTAGGTTGAACTCGTAATTGACTTGTAATTAGAGGCGGATCCAGAATTTTCGTTAAGGAAGTAAAAAAATATTGAATCAGGTTTAAATAGCTAATTAGATATTTGATAAAAAAAAATAATAATGCTTTATTATACTCTATAATGCTCTGACTTGTAATTTATGATATTATGACTTATAATTTTAATTTTAACTATAAATTTAACCCGAATTACCAATTAAACATTCAGAAGGGGGCAAAAAAAATTTTTGGGGAGACAAAGCTGACTTGAACCGTTAAATCTCTACTAAAACTCAAAATCCAAAGAGGGGTGGCTGCTTACCTATGACCAGATTTTTAATCAAATTATCTAAATTAAATTGCGAGATAACATATATTAAATATCATTATAGTTAGCTGAAAAATACCCGGTATGGTGCATTCACTGCATTGTAACAAATTCTTTATTGGAATAAATTTTGACAATATAAAATTTATTTTCGAGCAAATTTATTATCTTAACATGAGTCGAAAACAAAAACCAGTTTTTGGTAGTAGCGAAGGTAATATTTTAAATTTGAATCTAAATAAGAAAATCATTTATAGACATTAAATAATTTAATAGCTTGACTTTCAATCTTCACTAAAAAAAACATAGACTCGAAAATATTAGAATAGATTGTAAATAGATTGTAAGTATATGCAAATTTTACCATAACTTGTAATAAATAAATCTAAATTAGGTCCATAGCCCTCACGCTGCAGGAATCAAGTAACTAGGAAAACATTTCTAAAATTTAATGGAAAATATTTCGCAGTTATCTGATTAAGGCTAGGTAAAAATATCCTGCATCATCCGAATAAAATCAGGAGGTTTAGTGAGTAGGAAAAAAGAAATAAAAAAGTTAACAGCTAAGCCTACATGTGCTTTCTCCACACAAAAAAAAAAAAAAATAAAATAAAATAACAGGTTGACAACACTCATAGCCACATAGTCTAAGGCCCAAACAATATTTCCGTGGCCCAACCGCGTGGCAGTACACAACTGGCCCTTTCTTTATAATGGGGCCCACCGCTTGCACCTTGGTTTAAAATCGGAGAATGTGACCCTTTTAGTTGATTGTACACGAAAATAACAGTCAATGAGACAATGACACAGAATATTAATTTGCAGCGAAGTCGGAAAAAAATAAATAAGAAGGGACAGATCGGACGGCGGAGAGACGATCCAACTCTTTAATAAATATCTAAGTACTAATGATTCTCTTTTTTTCCCTCTCCTTTCGCTTCCGTCTTAAATACTTGACAGAGGCCCATAGATTAGAATTTTTTTTATAAGCTATAATTAAAAATAATAATTTTAGGAAACTAACGTGATTATTTTATTTTTTTACAAAAACCATAAGAACTGAAATTTCATTTTGGTTCGCTATTTTTTTTCTAGACCGAAATGACATTTCGATACAGTGTGATTTTACAGTTCTTCATACCAGCGGACTGAAATTGCATTTCAGTTATTATAATTTTTGTAAAAAAAAAATTATCATGTTAACTTTGTAAAATTAATATTTTTAATTATGATTTATAAAAAAAAGTCCATACCACCTTCTGGTTAAAGCGCTTTACAGATGAAAAAGCGTCAAGAGCACAGCTTATTAAATTTATTTATTTCCCTTTTTTGTTCGACCAGTTACACGGTCTGTTATACACAAATTTCTGCTGAAAATTATGAGAGAAAAAGAGGACGCATCTAGAGCTGATTTGTGGAGTCCATGCTTTTTAAAGTTGTTTTGTGTTCTAGTCCAAATGCATTTCAACATGACACTAACACGCTCAGATAATCAGATCAAGATCACGGGTTCAAAAGGAAAAAAATAAAACACCTTTGTATGGGATCCGTATCCTCTCTATTAATTACTACAGAGAATGCGCATCACTTTACGGTTTGAGATTAAATCCCAGCTGGTTTGAAATTCGGAGGAAATGGAGAGCAGTATTATTGGACTTTGAGATTCGTGCCAAGTTAAAATGAATGGTACAAATTCAATAATTGTAAAAGATTCCTTGTGCAGTAAAGAGAGAGGATGTGAATTCCTTTGTATGTATGTTCAAGAAAGGTTCAAATGCCTTTTACTTTTTGTTTCTCATTATGTTTCTATTTTTTAAATATTAATAATTTAAAATTTAAAACTCAAATTTCAAAATAAAATAGTTAGATTTGATTTATATCATTTTTACTATATATGCACCTATAAAAAATTTAGGTGGAATTTCACGTATACCTTTCAAATACTTCAAAATTATGTATTTTTCCCTCTAAAGTTTGAAATTACGTATTCCCCCCTCTAAATTTTAAAAATTCACAAATTAATCCATTTTATTTTTTTTACATTAAAACTCATTCTAAATTTTAAAATATCCATTTTACCCTTTATTAAAAGCATATAAAGTCCAACGGACTCGAATTTCAATTTGAATGGTCCCTCAACCATCTGATTCGTGGGCATTACATTAAGATTTGTGCACATTGCTTCAATATTCGTGTTAATCTAACATGCACGCATCTTAAAGTAATTCTGATCAGTGCATATCACATTAAGATCTGTTGCATGTCGCTTCAATATACTTTGTGTTTTTGCATCAAGATTCGTGCTAATCTTCCGTGCACAAATCTAAAAGCAGTTCGGATGGTAGAGTAACCGTTCATATTCAAATTTGAGTCTGATGGGATTTATATACTTTTATTTAATAAAAGATAAAATAGGTATTTTATAAATTTAGAACAGGCTCTAATATAAAACACAATAAAATAGGTAAATTAATAAGTTTTTGAAGTTTAGAGGGGTAAACATGTAATTTCAAATTTTAGAGGGGGAAATGAATAATTTTGAAGTTTTTGAGGGGTACACGTGAAATTCCCTCAAAATATTACAATATTTCGACATTGCTTTGATCAATATCAAGAGCTTACAAAAATACATTGATATGATTAAATTTTATACATTGATTTTTCAACTTATTGATTCATATAAAAATTATATTTTCTATGTGTATGTAGTGAAAAATAATATTAATCACATTTAACGTTTTTATTTTGATATACAAGTTTTAAAACTTTTGTTATTTGAAAATGAAAAAATGGAGGCATAATGGATTGATGGATGCACAAAAAATGAAGATATTGGACCTTCCTCATATTCAAATGATATATTTTCAATTGAAAGAATTAACAATTATCTTTCTTATTTTCTATTCAGAATGTAGTTATTAGGAGATCAAACAAATTTGGAGATAACGATATTGGACTGAATGACTAATTAATAGAGATCAGAATTGTCATATTAATTTTCCTAATACAAAAGATGCTTAATTTTCTATTAATATAAAATATTGTCTTTCTGACCTTAAAAAACTTCATAGCTATTGTTTTGAATGTACGCTAAAGTAGGATGTACATAATTTTTTCATTATTCAGGTTTAACTATCCAATATTGTTTATTGTAACAAAAAAACAATTAATTAATCTATTGGGGTTGCTTTATTATAACCGGTTTAAAAAAATTATAATTTTTTATGTCACCTAAACTTCGCTGGAAGTTGCTAAACTTTGTTATTTGTTATAAATTGGTCACTTAAGTTTAATTTGCTTCTCTTTAGTCACTCAATTTTGTCATTTTTCCATTCAAATCACTCTATATTTTTATGTCCAAAATCTTAACAAAATATTGTCATTCCGTCTAAAATATTAACATGATATACTCATTCCATCCAAAATACAAACAGATTAAGCATATTCCGTCCAAAATACTAACATAATGGACATATCTATTAGCATTTTCAATGGAAAAGTATATAGTAACTTGATTGGGACAATGACAAAGTTGAGTGATCAATTCATGACAAATGACAAAATTTAGTGACTTTCAGCGAAATCTATCCAAATATATATATGCTACGTGTAGCATAGAGGGCCTCCGTACAACGGCTCAATATTTGGGTTTTCAAAATTCTAACGGTCGATTCGAACCGTTCAACATGATCTCCATATTAATATGTACTTGCAAATCAAATTTTATATTTTTTAGAGCTTTTTTACTATTTTTTTAAATAAGTAAAAAATCACATGATCTGAATGATACATAATTTCCAGAGGTGAAATATCACTAGAGTTGTTTCACACTCTCACCTGGTAGAGAGCAACTTGGGACTGATGGGCTCCATAACTGTCGATCCGCTTTCTAATATGTACTTGTGGCTTTAATATCCATGCGAATTTGCTTTAATAATTATGTGCACGAATCTTGAAGCATATTAGACAGTTATAGAGCTCATCAGACCCAAATTTGAATCCAATGGGCATCGGACCCAAACTGCTCTCCAGTCTCCACTTGGTAAATGCACGGAGAAACAAAGTGACGTCAGTTTGGTAGCTAGGAAACATGGCGGTCACTGGGGAGTGGGGACCGAGAAATGGTTGGCAAAGACACCTTGGACCGCAACACGTCACCAGTTTTAAATAGAAAAGCGAACTCTTGGTGGGCCAACGGCCCAACGCGATTGCGATAAACAATAACTCAGAATGGGTTCTACGATCCATTATTCTCTCCAGTCGAAAAAACTGAGAAATGATATTACTCTTACAAATTAATTCGTTGAATTTAATACATAATTATTCATCAAAAAGGAGAAAAAGGAAAAAAAAAAAAAAAAGTATATGATGAATAAAACTGCGCGCATCAGTAAATTGAAATCAAAAGTTTTTATTTCAGAAATTTTAGATATATTGAGTAATTGAATTATTACCAAAAGTTTTCATTTTCCGGTTTTTTGGAAATAAAGTTATTTATTTGAGATGAGAATCATTTACCTGCTTAAATTATACCTAATTTTGAATTCTTTATGTTTCAACCAAAAGTATCCAAAGAATTTCATTCACTTGTTAATTCAGAAAAACACTGCATTCAAACTAAAAAGTGTATTTTAAATTTTTATAAATGATTTTGTGTGTTTCCAAGTTGGAAAACCAAACATCTCCAGTTATATGAAACGGAGAGAATAGGTCAACAAACAGGACCACAAGTAAAAGACGTATCGGAGCCGAGGTGGTCCCACGCCGACAGTTCACAATACATCCGGACCCCTGCGAGTATACCTCGACCTGAGGTGACACGTGTCCATACGGACACGCTGCACGTCTCCAGCATGTGTTTTAAAAGCTGCTGTAGGCATGGGTAGGGAAAGGAATGGATAGTGACGTGGCCTACTCCGGCGCCGCCCGTGCCTGTCGGCTTCTTATTGGCCGTACAAATGTGAGACCGTTACTCTGGTGACAAACCCTTTCTTCTTAATTTGGCTGCACCTGGTCTATGGCCGTGCTTTCCCTTGCATTCTCATTTTTTAGACTAAGGGGGCTGTTCGACTCGACAACACCTCTTAATTCGCAATTTATCGGTTGTCTTAATCTATAGATTAATTCTAAAGTAGGTTTAAGAAATTGATGTTCGATTGTTTTAATCCGAAGATGATAGTTAAGAAAACTAAAGGAAGTTATATAAGTGTCTTAAGACCCGGACAAAGAATTAATATCCAGAAAAAAAAAAGAGATTAAAGGAGGTGATTTTAGTCCGTACTAAAGAGTCGATATTCGGCAAAATTAAGCAACTTAAGGAGCTAAAGGGTTGCTCAGCAACCATTGTGAGGCTTAATTTTTAAGCTGCACTAATCCGCACCCATTCGGCAATAAAGTTAAAAAATAACTTTCTTAGGCTTGACAAAATGCTTAAGAAAAATATAAAATTTGGCCTTCAAGCATATTTTATTATGAATATCATCTTGAGCGGTTCGGATTGACTATTCAGACTTTAAAAACGGAGATAAAGAATATGAAGCATATTAGAGTACAAAATCATGGTGCATTTGAACCCTCCTTTTTTTAGTAATATATATTAAATTAGGAGTAAAGCTAATATAGGCTTAAGTGTACCGTGCACTTAACCCTAGGACCATCGGATTTCTTTAAAAGTCGTGTAGCACGAATCTCAAAGCTAATCGTACGGTCCTAGGGTTAAGTGCACGTACACTTAAGCCTATATTAGCTTTACTCATTAAATTAGATGATATATATTTACTATTCAAATACATATAACTAAATTCAAAATTATATATGTATATGTATCCACACGAATATTCGGATATTTAATATCCGTATCTAATTTTTGGATATGGATCCGAATACAGTTAGATATCATCTGATTCGTTTGCACCCCTGTTGTTCTTAGTTGACACACATTCTTTTAAAAAATACCTTACTGGTACACGCATTAAACGCCTATCTGCATGCAAAACCTTAGTAGTTTTCCCTGGTCCGGGTTCACAGGAGTCACAACTTCACTTACGGAGCTTCTCCATGTTTTCTTTTTCCTTTAAAAAAATCCATTTCGATCGCAGAAATCTCAGAAAAGGAGACCTTGTGAGAGGGGTGGTGGTACCAGGAAATGGAAATGACAAGGATCACTAACAAGGTGACTACGGTCGGTTGATTCCAAGTCCCTACACTGACTAGACCTTGGATTCTCTGATTTCTCTCCCATCCGTTACCTTTTGCTAGAGAAAATGCACTGAATATATACTACTTTTTTTTTTTGAAAAATGAAAAAAAAAAAAATCAAATTATTGTAAATCAGATTGATTCTTTTTTATTTAGAAAAAAAAGTCAAAACCAAATAATTGGTTCTGTCCTGCTCTTGTTCGGTCCCACTGATTTCCACAATATCACATTAACAGTCACACAATGTGAAAATAGTTCGATCCTGCTGATTTTTATGTATGATATGTATTTACTATAATAATACAATCTTCAAAATAATTATACGTAGTATAAATTATTAATTTTATTATTAATATATTTTTAATAGTATTATTAATAATTATAAATACTAATTAATTTTTAATAGTGTTATTAATAATGGTTGAGCACAAGTCCCTATGCTGACTTTGCCTAGTTTGGATCCTCTCGCATCACCACCTTCTGGTAGAGAAAATTGTACTGATTATATACTACCCAAACAAGATCTTTTAATTTTATCTACCTAACGGTCTTATTATGGTACACTTAGTGGAACGCGTATCCTCTCCATTAACTCAAAAAGAGAATTTTTTGAGTTAATGAATCTCAACCGTCTGATTTTAAACGGAGCTAATCCAGCCACCCCTATAACATAGGGGGTTTTTTAATATTAGTGCAGATCTAGTCAGCACGAATCTTAAAACATATTAGACAGTTGACATTTATTAATTCAAAAGATTCCCTTTTGGGTTAATGCAAAGGATACGAATTCCACTTAGTGGTCCTCTTTACATTTCAAGATCGAGAAAACCTATCACAATCCTGTTATGCGCTCTGCCTGCATTAAATTAAATGCTATTCCCGCAAAACAACAACAACAGCAGCAAGAGCAGCAGTAGCAACAACAATAATAATAATTCAATCTCAAAGTGTTTATACTTGCACTTGAAAATTTTCATACTTATGTGGGTGGACCTAAGATTTCTGTCAGGATAGTAATCGGAGTTTAATCGGATTTAAAACTGAGGAGGTTATTTGGCTATTTTAATTAAAACTATATTTTTTTTGTTTTAAGAAAAATAATTTTAGGAGTTTATACTTGGATAATTTAATGTTAGGAGTGTCAATTACCAATCTATTATTCTTATAATTAAAATTCATATCTATTTTATGCAAATGAATCAATAAGTTGAGGAATCAATGTCAATAAATTATTCACAATGATGTATTTTTACAAGCATATGATAACAATCTAAACATAGTTGAAATATCATAATTTTTTACATAAATATAAAAATACAATACATATTATATTTAATGATTTTATTTTGATATTTAACTTTTCAATTTAATATTATGAAATTTCTAAAAATAAAATATGATGAAAATATCAAAAGTGAAACAATTTGAATCTTCCTCCATAATTATTTATATGGAATTAAGTATACTGTTAGATCAATGCTTCAACAATACATCCTCCACTTTGCAACTCACGAGCAGAAGGAATTCAGTTGAAGAAACACCCCACAAGTCAAATTCTTGCCTCAGCAAATGGAATTGACTTGAAATGACATAAGTATGAAAGAGGAGGTAGTCCGTTGGCTAGGTAAAAAATTTTAGAAATGACACAAGCATGAGCCTAGGAATTGACTTGAATTGACTTCATAGCTTTTGCAAAGATTTAAAAAAAAATGACACAAGCATGAAGTAATTGATGAGGGATTAACTACTACGATTGCTCCTCTTACCAATTATATAACGCACGAACATATATTAAACTATTTTTTCCGACGTAGTCCAAATAAAAAATATGTTCTTTTAAAGGCAGAAATTGGAATCATTAAATTAAAAACATCTAGACGTACCGCATAATTTGAAGTGGCGGTCCTTGCGACCTTCCAATGGTTCATTCTGTCAGTTGGTGAGGAGAACCTTCAACATCTAGACGTACCGCACAATTTTATAGTTCAAATATAAAATTTGATCCCTAAGCATATTTTATTATAAAGACCATGTTTAGCAGTTTGGATCGACTGTAGGGACTTTGAAAACAGAGATAAACAATGTGGAGTATATTGGAGTACCCAAAAAATGGTGCATTTGAACTCTCCTCATATATAGACACACACACACACTTATATATATAGAGAGAGATGGACTACGGTGCATTGCAATGTATAAGTCCTACTGTAGATTGGATTATAAACTGTTGGATTCGAAGTTCAAACAGTCAATTTAAAGGGCTCAACATGTTCTCCATATTAAATTGTGCTTGGAGACCAAATTTTATATTTTTTGGAAATTTTTACTATTTGTTTAGAATTATTGAAAATCGCTATTTTTCAGAAATTTCTAAATCATATAAAACAGTGATTTTCAAAAATTATAAAAAAAAATAGCAAACAATTTCCAAAAAAAAATATATAAAATTTGGTCTCCAAGCACATTTTAATATAGATATCAAATTGAACAGTTTGGATCAGTTGTTTTAAAATCAAAACTAACGATTTATAGTCCAATGCACAAGAGGGCCTATGCATTGCAATGCACCATAGTCCAACTCTCTCACTATATATATATATATATATATATATATATATATATATATATATATATATATATATATATATATATATATATATATATTTATATCTACACATTTATATATATGTGTATGTATTTATATGTATATATGTATGCATGTATATGTGTGTGCGTGTGTGTGTCTCCATTCTTATATTATGCACATAGTTGTCATAATCCGTCAACGGTTGAGATTGAAAGATGATTTTTTGGATTTAATATCAGCTCTCCAATTACACAATTTGTATTTTTTTATTAAATATTTTTTTTATGTATAGAAGTCTAAATTTAGTTAAAAACATATTTGTCATACATACTGCTATGTGATTTGTCACAATTAAAATTGAATGAATCTCTAGCAATATGTTTCCTTATTTCTCCATTTCCTCTGTTTCATTTCTCCTCTTCCTCTTCGACAATGAAAAATATTTAATATTTCTAAATCTGTAGAGAAAATCATTTTTCTTATATGCTACATTTATTGTGTAAAGAGAAGAAGTGATGTGCTAATGTATCTTTGTGAATAGATGAATAATTATATCTTTCCAATCGGAGAGAAAATGAAGAATACTTAAAACTTTCGTGTAGAGAGATGATCAATAGAGATATTTTCATTATTAAACAATTTCCATCAAGAATATATATGAAGAGAAAATTCTTATTTAAATCATTTAAACATATCTTTTTCAATTTTATTTCTTTACAGATTATTTCTCCTCTAAATATTTGAATCATTTAATGACATGTGTCTTTATATTTTATTCAATCTTATAATATGTTATTGTTGCAACGCACATGTACGATACTAGTATATGTATATGTGTGTGTGCGCGCGTGCGTGTGTGCGTGACCTTGCTATATAGATATAGATAATTTAATTGCCGAGATGAACGCTCTACCTATCTTAGACAATCACTATTGTACTTCAAATTCTCAAATTAATTAAGCTTCAATTTGAAAATCATGTTTCGTCTAATAATTCAAATATTATACAAAGAAGAAGAAGAAACACAATAAGCCTATCAATATCTAAAATAAGTGGAATAACTTGATCTCATCTCACAAAATAATTTAAAGAAATTAAGAAAATAAAATTATTCCTACCAAGATATAATCGGAACTTTATGTCAATCGGTACACGGTAAGCCGGTGTAAAGGAGACTAGTGTCTAGGCACAGCTTAAAAGAAGAAAGCCGGTCCAAATGGGACTAGTAGGTGTTGAATATTCGGCTTTTCTTTTTGTGAGGTAATTAGTGTATAGTGCAGTAATAGTACCATTATAGGAGAATAATTTGTTCACGTTCTTCAAACATGATTTGCATGGGTAAAGAAAAGGTTCCTTTCATAATTGAAAAAAGTAAGAGATGTCCTTGCCTAAAAAATAGTACAATCTTACTTTCTGGCAATGCCTATGACAACTACCTCAAAGATAGAATCAAGATCTGCTTTTTATTCTGAAGGAATAGGAGACTCTCCTTTTCTTATTTTGTGTCTATATCTTTTCTAGAAGATAGAGAAAGAAAAAGGACAAAGCTCCTATTCTTTGAGAATATGAGCAGATTTTGATTCTCAAAAATAAATTGACATTACATGTAAGACTACTATTTCACATTACATCAAAACAATTAAAACAAACGAATTAATTTCAAAAGAGGGCTAAAATGTCTTATTAATTTGGTGCTTCAATTATTGAATTCAAATTCTCTGTTTTTTTTTCTAGAAGAACATAAATTTTCTTCTCTCTTTTTCTTTGCCCTCTTTTCTCTTTCTTTCTCTACAAGTAGAGTCTTGTTTTTCTTATAAAAAAAGAAAAAGTTAATTTGAATTCTTTGATCATGTTTTACATCTTATCTCCTGTTTTAAATTTCAATCCGTTAATTTAAAACTCTCAACATGATCTTCGTATTAAAATGTACTTTTAGATTAAATTTTATATTTCCAATGTAAATCTTTTACTATTTATGTAGATATATACCAAATCACTATTTTTCACAAGATTTTGGATCATTCAACTTTCAAAATAGAGATAAGAATACGGAGAATGATTGAGGTCTGAAAACCAAGAGACATTTCAACCTTACTCGTTTCTAATACATGGTTGCACACTTGTAGTAATGAGAACGGAATAGAACTAGGATGTTCTTAAGCTCACCAAGTTTCTTTATGAGCTTAACTAAAAAAACTCATCGGATTGGCTCCAAGCGATGCATCCAAACAGTTGAAACCAATCTAATTCACGAGTGATGAGTTTACGTGTCAAATTTATAAATTTTCAAACTAATTTAATATAAAATCAGGCAGTTAAAAAAATAATAAATGAACATATTACAATTAACTTATAAACTATATTTTTCTGACCACTTGACTTTATACTAAATTAGTTAACAAAATTATAAATTCAAAGAAAGATGAAACGAAACAATGATGGCAACAGAGATAGGAGTCCGATGGGCATCGGACCTACTTTTAGGTTCAATTAGCTCTAACACCGTACGATTATCATTGAGATTTGTGTGCACGGAAACTGAAAATACTTGCACGGATTTTAATAAGTTTACAGAAATCTTGATGTAGATCTGATGATCATTTCACCCATCCAAAAAGATAGGTCCGATGGTCATTTCAACAATACAGCGAGTTACTAACACAGATCTACTGGTTCAAGTTATTATTACGACTTTTGTGCCTCCCTGTCCTGACGACTTGTACGCAGACAATCTCAAAGCAAGCAAAGAGAGAAAAGAAAAGACGTGTGGGCCGTTTCCACGCGTTTGTGGGGGCCCACCATCTTCATTCAACAAATCACAGGAGCAACGCAGCTGACCCGTGACGTTGGTTTCGGTATCTACTTGATCCAGTGGGCTCAGATTCAGTGCGCTTCTCTTTTTCTACCGTGTAAAATCAAATTTGTAGCGGCTGTTCTTTTTTATTATTAGGGGAATTTCACGTATACCCCTCAAAAACTTCAAAATTACATATTTCGCCCTCTAAATTTTAAAATTACATATTCTCCCCTCTAAACTTCAATAACTTACATATTTACCCATTTTATTGTCTTTTGTAATAAAACTCATTCTAAATTTATAAAATACTCATTTTACTCTTTATTAAAAGTATAAAACACCCCATCAAACTCAAATTTGAATATGAAGGGTTCATCTACCGTCAGATCTGCACGCATTGCTATAAGATATGTGCGTATTGGCTTCAAGATTCGTGCTGATCTAGTGTGCACGGATTTTAAAGCAATTTGATTCGTGTGTATTGCATTAAGATCTGTGCACGTTGCTTCAATATTCGTGTGTGTTCGCTTCAAGATTCGTGCTGATCTAGTACACACTGATCTTAAAGCAATTAGGACGGTAGAGGAACCTTTCATATTCAAATTAGAATGAGATGATGTTTTATGCTTTTTAATAAAAGGGTAAAATGGGTATTTTATGAATTTAAAATGTGTTTTAATATAAAATACAATAAAATGGGTAAATATGTGAGTTTTTGAAGTTTGGAAGGATAAATATGTAATTTCAAATTTTAGAGGGAGAAATATGTAATTTTGAAGTTTATGAGGGGTATACGTGAAATTCCTTCTCATTATTATTATTATTATTATTATAATGATGATGAGGTTGGCTAAGCTCAAAACGTTTGTTTCTAGCCTCATGAAAAAATGATTCGGTTCTCCAATTTTCAAAGTCCAAACGGTCGATCCAAACCGACAGGTGTTCAATCTATATTTTACATTTTTTTGAATTTTTTTACTATTTATTAAGATGGTTTGAAAATCGCTGTTTTTCAATGGTGTAGAATTTTAATAAAAACAGCAATTTTCAAACCATCTTAATAAATAGTAAAAAAATTCCAAAAAATATAAAATTTGGTCTCCAAGCACATTTTAATATAGATTGAACACATGTCGGTTTGGATCGATTGTTTGAACTTTGAAAATCAGATAACCAAATCGTTTGTTTCTGAAGCTAGGAACAAACGTTTTGAGCTTAACCAACCTCTTATTATTATTATTATTATTATTATTTCGAGTAATGAGCCTTTATTTTAAGTTTTCACTCTTTGTAAGGAAATATTTTTCATAGATGAGTTCCGAGTTCATAATTTCTCATTTAAGAGATATGTATTTTTGCTACTAGATTAAAGATTAGTTCTCTCTAGCGATTTTTTTAATTTAGTACGAATCTTAATGCAGACTCCACATAATTTAAATAGATATCGCAATAACTTCAACTCAGCTGAGGGATACCTTGATCCAATGCAGTTTATTAATTTAGAGATCAGCACAGAAGCTTATATTGAGTCATTATATATGTGCAATATTATTATTTTTTAAATCATTGCAAAAGCTGCAAAAATAGTGAGAGGAAATCAAATTCTCAATATTTAAATAATCAATAATTCTTTATTTTTTCTTCTAACCAACTGTATTTCCTCCTCTTCCTCATATATATACGTGCAACATTAAATATTCCAGCTTCAGAGATACAATTTCAGTTGTATGTCATCTCAAACGACGAAAAAGTATTTTAATTTTCCGTAAGCCTCTTTAATTTGTAGTAATAACATATATTGAGCAAATATTTGTAATTTTTAAATGTGTATATTCACTCCTTGTTTATGGGTTTTAGCTAATTTGTTTACAAAAATACTGTTATCATCTCTGTAAACAAATAAGTAAAAATATATATCTCACTTCTTCATGTTTTTCAATTGCACCTCAAAAATCCGGATCATCCGTTTTAAACTTTTAATCGATTAATTTTGCAATAGCACCTTAAAAAATCTGGATCGTCCGTTTTAATCTGACACGATTCATTTTTCTGTTCACGGGTTCCATTTCAAGATCTGCAAAATTTAAATTGCTTATAAGCTATAACTATAGTGTCTTGCCAATGAATTGGAGAATCATATGTATATTGCAAAAAAATTAAGGTTTTTTGTATTTGTTTTGATTTAAAATTATATAAATGAATTGTCTTATACTAATCAGATAGTTCAGTTTAAGTATGGTTTGTGTGAACTTCTATTTATTTTTAAATAAAATGTTGACTGAAAATATAAAGTTTGTGCGGAGTTGCTTATAAATATTTAAATACATGTATTAAATCTCTAAATTGAAGACATAATCATATGTAAATTCAATCATTTTTGTTTAAGTAGTTATTTACATTTTTATTCTTATGTTAAAATTAGATAATCACAAGTACATCTACATAGTTAAAATCTTGTTCCATAATTTTTTTTATGTATTTGTATAATATATTTCACTCCTTATTTATAAAAAAAATAATAATAACTAATTAAATTAATGAAAACTTATCTATCTTAAATATCGGCGTGTTGAATATTATTTCCAAAATTACGTAGTGTGAATAAAATTAGAAGAAAATAATCCCACTATTTAAGTTCTAAAAGAATATCACTAAATAAGTACGTGTTGAAAATTGGATCACACTAAACACTCAGGGCCTATTCGGCTGGCCATTACGAATGGGCATGGGCACAGAAATTGAACTAAAAATTACTGTTCACATGGGAAACAAAAATTTCAGTTGAACTGAATTTTTTTTTCTCGCAGAAACAGTGGAGCGGCTGATCAGGGCCTCAAAATTTCTAGCCTGCTTTGATTTAAGAAATTACTTCAAATTTTATAATTTAAAGGTTGCAGTCTGCAAACACAGCAAAAGTGTTTTTGAACCTCAGATTGCATGCGGCAAACGCTAGAACAGTTTGAATACTGAATTGATGGGAACAGAATTTGGATTTGACATTATCTAAAAAAAACAGTAGTTGGATTTGAAAAAATACTAACATAAAGATACCATTGAAGACATTTTAATAAGAAAAAATAATGCTGAAAGAAAGTTAAAAATAATACCGACAAATTCATCATGATGCATAAATATTTACCACTATCTTAACTTGAATTATCCACTTGTTTTCTTTTGAACAATATTTTTTTTTGTAAAGTATTATGTATATTTTCATCAAAGTAAACTATATTACATATCTAACTAAAGTCAGAATATTACCTCAAGGTGTCAATTCATTTTTTTTATTTTTTTCATTGTAAAAATATAGTTTTATAATATTATAAAGTCTCAGTGGGATCTTTTGATCTGACCGATGTTCAGATCCAGTGAAGTAACGCAAATTTTGAGTTTTAAATCGAGACCATCCGATTCGAATCCGAGACAATCTATTCTGATCTGGAGCACACACATTCTGAAAATGAATTTGAATCTCGAGACGATTCTGAGCGACATATTCGAATCGAACTGTCTTGATCTAAAACCCAAAAATTGAGTTACTTTAGGGGATCCGGACCCCATGAAACTCCGTCAGCTGACTGTATTCATATTTGAATATGAGGAGGGATTCAATTATACTATTTTATGCTAACACATCTTGACATCAAATGTTTACAAGCTAACTTTATGATTTCAAAATTCAAACAATTAATTTGAATCGTTCAATATAGTATCTACATTTGCTTGGAGGTCAAATTTTATATTTTTTTTGGAATTTCTTTTACTAGAATTTTTGAAAATCGATGTTTTTTAATAATTTAAAATTATCTAAAAACAACAATTTTATACACATCTTTAATATCAATATTGTATGTTTGGGGGCGGGGATCGCATCTTCTGCATTAATTGACTCAAAAAATGACTTAATGCAAAATGAATATGGACCGTTCGATCTGTGTTGGTACGAATATTAAAGAGGCGTCGTGTGTCTCACCTTGGTGCAAAAGTAACGCTTTAATACTTCTAATTAATCTTATACTAACTTTATGTTGGTAACAAGATTTATTTTTTTAGTAAATGTTAGAGATCAAGTCATCCAACTATTTAATATCCACAAAAAAAAAATTATCTAAATTTCGAACCTTCGACGTATTGAAGAGCGTTATCTTTACCACTTCACCGAAATTGATTTTCATAGGCTACAAGATTTAAAGAGTTGTTGGAATGTTTTCTATTATTGCATTTCTAGCTATTTAATTATTAAGCATCAATTTAGCTCATTACAACTTTTAATACAACAAATCAAATATTTCTAAAAAGAAAGGTAAAATTGAAATATTATCAAAATTTTCAAATTTTGCTAGTTGTCTTCTTATTCTTCATCTTCAACAAGTACCCATATTATATTTACATATATTCTCGTTACTCAAACTTTCAATAATAGATTTCATTTAGCATAGCAGTTTGTTCCCTCTCACACAATAATATTATAGGATTCACATCTGCTGCGATCCTAAAAGAATGAATAGTACTCTTAAAATCTCTGCCTTTTCAAATCCAGTCGTCCAATAATTTCTGTGCACGTATCTCAAAACAGCTGATTTTTCTTTGTACGAATCTCGAAACAATTGAACAATTGAATTTGGAAAAGCAGGGATTGTAGGGTACTGTTCATAGGTAAAGAATCGCAGCATATTCGGATCCAATATTGTAGCACATATCTAAAAGTTTCATACAACCAGAAGCAGAACCAAAATTTCAAATTATGAGAGTCATATGTGAATAAGATTCATTCATATAAAATTTGTATGCTAAGAGTAGAGGTCAATTACTGTATCTATCACATTTTACTCGAAATTATATATAAAATCTTACATAAATATAAAAAAAAAATGTAAAAAATGAGAATCAATTGACCTTCATTCACAAAAAATATCTCCGCTTTTACATACAACATCAACATTGTCAACAGCTTGAAAATTTCTAGTATGGGAGAAGATAAGAACTTGTGAAAGAAGGCGCAGCCTAAAAGCAACTGTAAATCATTCAAATGAGTTGCTCCACCATGATTTAATCACTCTCATATAGAACAAGATCCCCATCAATGAAAATATATACTAGCACGCAATAAACTAGTCAAAGACGAAAGCAACACTACGAGATGGGAAAAAAAAATTCCTCATGGATACTATTTTTAGTATTTCTTTCAAACACACAAGGAACAACTAACTAGACTTTTTTTTTATTACTTCCAAACTAAAAAATTTGTTTAAACCTCATATATATTTTAGAAAAAAAGAATGGCTACAAAATCATTTGCAGTTACTAGTAAGAGCTTAGTTCATCAATAAGGTTTGATGAGAATTAACATTTAGCATAATGATAAAGACAATGTTGTCTGTGTGAAAGATCACAGATTTGAAATTCGAATTAAGAATACTTAGAATTTTTTCTAACATAACGACTCAAATTTCTGATCTTGATTTACCTAACGAGTAAAATATTTTATTCAAAATTTTAATAATGATTTATGTACATCATTTTAAACAACTTGACTATTTTTTAGGTTAAAGCATAAGAATTTTCTCTGAGTGAAGGGATACAATTGCCGAGTTTAATATGAAAGATTTTACAGTTTTTAGACGTGTAAAGATGATGTTTCAATTTAGAATGTTCATGATGAAATTTCATGTTTTTCACGGGAAATTCATGAGATTATGGCAAAACTTTATGACCGACCAAAAATTTGCAGTATTTTATGAAAAACCGTGTGTCATGGACTCATGGTAGCATCTGTCAAAAGAGGAAAAAAAAATAGATAAAAATAAAGAAGAAGAAAAAAAATAGACAAAAAGTTGCATCCGAACCAGTCCCAATCCTTAGTAAAGTCTTTATATACCTAGTCACAGTCGATCATGTTTTCTCAATAGTCAATGCCTTGTAACAGCGAGAAAATCGTATGTTCCTCTCCATTTTTCTTGAAAATAGAGATAGTTGTCATTCCAGAACTTTTAAACATAAATATTTTCATTTTTTTTAAGGTCAGTAGCAAGTTGTCAGCTTAGAGGTGAAAACAGTATGGATAATATCCGATCTGTATTTGATCTGTATTCGAAAATTTAGATGTGGATATCTGATATTCGAATACCCGTGTGAATAAGGATACTGATATGATTTTACGTTTCAATTATCCGAATCCGAATAGTAGATATATACCATATATTTTAATATATATTATGAAAATATTATGTTATTCGTCATTATAATTAGATAAATATTATGAATTTTAACCATTTTTAATAATTTTTATATTATTTTAATAAATATCCGATTTGATCCGCATCATTATCCGTATCTGTCTGATATCCGCTATGTATCCGTATTAAAAATATATATATATATATATATATAAATATGATTTTACCACTATCTGCTCCGTATCCACTCCATTTTCACTCCCATGCCAACTACATTTGTATTAAATAGTGAAAAATATTTACAAGTTACGGGGACACTTGCTTTTTCTCTGAACTCATTCAAATGCTAAGAATTATTGTTTGTTTTGCCTAAAAAAAAATGGTTGCAGGTACAACAAAAAAATAAGACCTCACTATCTAATATACAAAAAAAAATAATAATAATCAAGTTCCATTTATTCACATTCACAAACAGAACAGCAAGCAGTTAGTTACATAAACAACACACTACTAAAAAAAGAATAACATTAACAGCACATTAGATACGGCCCAACAACTACATATACATCTCTAAGACGATCTACAATTATTCTTGTAAATACACAACCCATCTAATACACAATAATTACTACAATCACAACCGCAATGAAAACACCCACCATGACAGTGTCAACAGTGAGGACCGGCATACGCCGGACGTATTTGGGGGATACACCTAGTCTTGGAGCCCATGTCCAAAGGAAATAAATCTGCTGCGATTCTCAAGGAGATCGCAGGACCCTGCTTATTCCATATCCAACCATTAATTTTTTGGAAAGCACGAATCTCTAAATAAATTGATTTTTCTGCACGAATCTTAAAAAACATTAATGGTTGGATATGGACAAACAGGGTCCTGCGATTCCTTAAGAATCGCAGCAGATTTATTTCCATGTCCAAATGGTTGTAAAAACAAATACAATCGTACACACAGCAGAGAGGGCGGTGCAGGAACGCCGCCACACCGCCTTTCTAGAATCTATAGAACTTAATTTTCTAGGCTTTGCTAGGACAAATTCAAGGGTTAATACCGACCTGACAATGATCAGTATTGCTACGAGGTTATCACGCTGCAGTTTTTCTTCTTTGACACTATCGTGGTTGTCAGTTTGTGAGAACACTGCCACCTCTAGTTTCACCTGGGTTGGTGTCGTTGTTGTTAGTTTGTGAGACAATACCACATCCAGCTTCTCCCGAGTCATCATCGTTGTTGTTGTCAGTTTGTGGGACACTACCACCTCCAATTTTACCTAGGTTGGTGATGTTGTTATAATTGTTGTTGTTGTTAGTTTGCGGGGGCACTACCACCTTCAATTTCACATTGCTAGGCTGACGCGGTGGGGTACATGAGGTGTTGGACCTCCAGGCAAGCTGTTCGATGTCCACGTACTACTAATTCATGACCTTGTGCTGTTTTTGGCTTGGATGGAATCAGTTTGCTGGTCGGTGAAGATGCCAGTGGGTACATGAGGTGGCGATTCTCCGGATGAGTTGTTGGATGTCAATTACTAATTCATGACTTTGTGCCAGTGAGTTTTGGCTATGTGATGGAATCAGTTTGATGGACGTCAGCGAAGATGGGGTTGTCTTGTATAGTGGGGTGCGTGAGTTGCTACGAGAGATGCTAGCAAGTTCATATCAACTATAGCTCTCTTGGAATTTTATTTTTCCCCTTTTAGAATTCTGATTTGTAATTTGGATTAAATTTAGAGTTAAAATTAAAATAAATTCATTGATTTATGATTGGTAATTACGAGTAGAAGTTAGAACATTAAAAATCACAAGTTATAGCATTATTTTTTATTTATTTATCTAGTACTTAATTAGCTAGTGAGCTTGAATATGATTATCTACTTAAATCCAATTTGCTATTTTCTGATCCTCATGACTCAAATTCTGAATTTATCCTGTATGTCTGCTGCCGTGCAGTTCGATCTCTCTTAATTTCATTATTGTTGGTTGGAGTGGGTGCGTGAGTTGCTTGGTTTGTGTGTGTGGGGGGGTTTGGGGGGGGGGGGGGGGGGGGGGGGGGGGGGGGGAGTTGGTTTGGTTAGGTATTGTGTTGAACTTTGCTTATTTTGATTAATTTAGTAAGTAGAGAGTGGGATATATTTAGAAATAGAAAGAAGATCAATAAGATTATCAGAAATGCTGTCTCATCGAAATTTTGTGATGTATGTAACATATGCATTATTATGCTTCAGAATAAAAAATATATATTATATTCGTTTTTTTTAGGGTAAGATGGTAACTTGCCATCTTACATTTTGATTGATAAAAAAATTATTTACAAGTAAAAAAATATGATGTTCGTAATGTTAGAGAGACCAATATCCTCCCAGGTACCGTAGAGGATGGGTCTCACTTTATGGTTTGAGATTCGGAGAAAATAGAGGCAATATTATTGGGCTTTGAGATTCGTGCCAAGCTATAAAGAACTGTCCGGATCAACTAATTGTAAAAAGATAATGCACTGGATGTTCGAAATGTTAGAGGGGGGAATATATGACTATTTAATATTTTAGAACAAAACATGTGATATTTACTAAAATTTTAGAATGACACGTGAAATCCTGTCATTTATTATCTAGACAAGAATGCCTATTAAATTTTCTAGGATTTAATCATTCCAAAATATTGACAATTTAGTTTTAGTAGTTTTATTTATGAATGATTTAGCATATAAAAGCAATTTCAAAGTTAAATAAAATAATAATTTTTGAAACATCAAGGGCACTAGAGTGGCGAACAGGATCACATGCTTCTCTGTGGACAGAAAAGTCATACCTCTAAAGTCACTAATATATGGATCCAAAGTGGATTTTAACATTTAAATATTGGATATAATTTTGTTTTTGGTCCATTTTGGATTTACGTGTCAGTGATTTTAAAAATAAGAATTTTCTTCCCACAGAGAAACAGGAGAGATTCAGTTCCAGAAGTGGTCTCCAGTGAAATTGATCTACAAATGTGAAAAATGGAGAAATAAATGAAATGCATTAGCGGCTACAACTATGGAAAATGACATGAACTTGTCATTTTCAATTGATAGTTATAGAATTAGATTAGCACCACACATCACTGGCCAATGGCACACCGCCTGTTCCGTTTGACTCTCTTTCTCTTTCCTTTTTTTTTTTTTTTTTTTTTTTTACTTTTTGAAAATTTAAATGAAACTGCCACTGATTGTATTAAAAACACAACCTTCTCTTGATCAATTTCTTCAACAACATATTCTTGCCGATCTTATGAAGTATATACCTTTTATTCATTTCATAATGTGACACTTTATTGACAGAGGTAAAATTTTAAAAATTAGATAGTTATTATAGACTTAAATTCAAATTTCCGCTATAAACACACACGTGATAATTTATAAAAAATAACCAAATTATAAAAACTTTAAAAAATATAAATACAATTAAGTTTCAATATACATAATTAAAATTTTAAAATCACAGAAGTGGCTAAGCATCAAATTGAAAAACCAGAAATTCACAAGTGGGTCTCCTAGCCTAAACTATACGTAGATCCGTGATAATTTTTAATATTTAGTTTTCATAATAGGAAAATGTATAATTTTGCTCATTTGACAATATCAATAAATTTAAGTTTTATATTTATTAAATACTTAAGGAATTCGATATTCTAGCAACACAATGTCGAAAGAATGTCATTTCCAAAACTCAAAATTCAATTCGAGATATTTATTTTTTACTATGCAAGGGTACTATTTTTATAATTTGATTTACGAAAATACGTAAATAGAAAAATCAAATTGAGTAAGTAGAATAAAAAAAGTTTGAATATTAAAGACCTATTATTTTTTAAAATTTCATAATATTGGTAATTGAATTTTTGAAACAAAATGTAAATTAGAAAAATGAACCTCGTGGGACCCATAATATACCTTGTGACCGGTACATTTTAGAATTGAATTGAGCAAAGCCACTTGGTAAGTTAACAAGCATCATTAGCTTCTTTTTTTGTTTGAGAATGAATTTGAGCTATACTAATCATATTTTTCCGTTTACTTGTAAATTGTAATAGATTGAAATTTGAAAGGTCCGTATGAAGTTCTATCATATTTTAGTAACTTCAAAATGCTACCAAATTAAAAAAATTATCATTTAGACATTAAGTACTTCAATTAACCTAATTGAAAATATTGCTAAATATTTTTATATCATTTCTAACATTCTACTGTTACCAAGAAAATTATGCTATATGTATTATTTGACATCAATTTTAAATAATATTGGAACTCTCCAATATTTGAAGTAGGATTTCCACCGAATTGTTTATTCAATAAATGCTAAATTTTATATTAAACCTATAGAAAAAAAATATATAATAGAAGCAGCTTGTGATTTAAGAATAATGGAATTTCAAATTTGGACCGATACACATTTTTAATTAAACAAAAAAGAAAATAAATAATATAGCCTCTTTTTCAAGTGCCAACGTAAAAGAATTGTTATAATAAAATATATTATTTTTAAAATAAAAGGTAGAGGTCAAATTACTTAACTATCTACTATCTACAAAAAAAAAAAAAACTATCCAGATTTCAACCTGAAAATATAGCATTGAATGGATTTTGATTTAAAAATTCGATTGTCCTTCATGAAATTATGATTTGAAAGTTCCATCCTTCTTTTTTATTTATTCAAAAAGAAAAATTGAATATAACACGAAATTTGAAATTTTTTGTCCTTATTAGGGCCAGACAATCAATCGATATTCTCAGTGAAAATTAATTATCTTTTTCGTTTGTATAAAAAATAATTAGGATCAAGATATTCAATTTTTCACATTTTTCAACTTCTGAAATTCATTTTATATTTTTTTTTATTAAGGAGTTCAGGTACACTTCAACATCTTTTCAACATCTTTTAGATGTTAATTTTAGAAATTAAACTTATGCTCATGTCACTGCACTAAGCTATGGTTCTTAATTTTCATAAAAATAATTATTTTTATGATTTTTCAAAGATTTTATTTACAATAATTCACATTTTTTATAATATAAAAAGAAAGCGGAGGCCTTTAAACACATCTAGATGACATAAAGTCAACGAAGTCTTTTTCTTCATTGCTCAAGGTATTTATGTTTACTGTGTGCATGAGATAGAAAACACGAAGTAGAACTGAATTTTTTTTTTCCACGCGCACAGTAACAGAGCCAAAAAGGCTCTTAGTGAGGTTATGGTATTATGTATTGCGCAAATTGATCTTTATTATGTTTTAATATTTATTTTCAAAATTTAAATAATTGATATGAACTGTTTCAGATGATCCTCATATGAAAATGTATTGGCATACTATTTAGAATTTTAGAATTTTTGTATTATTTTAAGAGTAGATAGAAAATCACTGCTCTTGAATGATCTATAATTTTTAGAACCAAGGATTTTCTACCTGTTTAAAACAATAGTAAAAAAACTAAAATTTTATCTACAAATATATTTTTGTATGGATATTATGTTGAATAGTTCAGAAAAAAATTAATTCATAGTACAAATCAATTCTTTGATGTTAATTTAAACACACTAAATTAAATCAAAGTAATTTTAAAAAACACTTCATTATTTAACTGGGGACCATACACACACACACACATGTGTGTGTGTGTGTGTATCACAAATCAAAACTTTGCTCAATACAGGATCTTGTCATCTACAACACCGTATGCGACCACTAAGAAATACTATCGACACATGAAAATTAATTGGAAATTAATTTTTTATATAAAGAACATTTATTTGATAAAAGTTTCAGAATCGTTTTCATTTATATAATAAATTTGAACTCGTAATATCTTAAAAATTATCCGAGTATCTTCTCACTTAACTTACTATGTCGGTTCTAACAAAAGCAAATTAAGGTTCAACAGTTTAATTAATGGGAGAGGAGGGTGTCCGATGCCCATCGGAAACTCGGTTCGATGGGTGGTTTCTACTGTCCGATTCACTTCAAGATCTGTGAGCACGGATATTAAAGAAAACAGCACGGATATTAAAGTGATGCATACAGATCTTGAAGTGAATCGGACAGTATAAACCACCCATCAAACCGAGTTTGATCCGATGGGCATCGGACACCCCCTCTCCCTTTAATCAATTGCTTCCTTAAACAAACAACATGAAAGAAATAGAACTGCAACTCAAACTCAAGCAAGCTGATTTTAGATTTAATTTGATTTGTATATTAATCAATTTGAGTCTATCTCGATTAGGGGTGTCAACGAGCTGGCTCAGTCCAAGCTAGGCTTGGCTCAGCTCGTTAATTTTAGACCGAGCTACAACCGAGTGAGCTGGACTTAGAGCTTCTGAGCTAAAATCTTAGCTCAAAATTAATCGTGACGAGCCAGCCCAAGCTGGCTCGCGAGCTGACGAGCTGGCTCACTGGGTATGACTGGACCTTGTTTTAAGAAGAAAATAAATTATACAAACTTTTTGAACCGAACTTGACAGTATAAAATTCACAAATTGATACCTAGCCAAGCTAGCTGGCGAGTAAGCTAGATCTCAGCTTGAACTCGTTAATTATGGATCAAGCTAGTAGCGAGCTGGCTCGTTAACAACTCGGTCCGATAACGAACAAGCGAGTCAGATGCGAATCACGATTGAACCACGAGCTACGAGCTTTTTTGTCACCCCTAATCTCGATAAAGAAATCTGTCAGTATTCAATCTGGAAAGTTTGAGTCGATCTAGAAAGTTTCTCTTGTGATTAATGTTATATTATTTTAAGTAATTAAAGTGCAAACGAAATAGTTTTGTACAATAAGTTTCTATTGAAAAGGATCATGCAATTAATGTCTTCATTTTATTACAAGCAAGCTAGCTAAAGTAAGTCCAGTCCATGAAGTAAATTCAAGATTTTTCTAGAAAGTAGAATATTTTGTAATTGTAGCAGGTTGTATAGTTTGTAAAAACATTTCAATAGCGTATAGTAGTGGCATTAAGTTAAAATCAAACAACACCTCTTCAAGTAAGTATGATAAAATGAAATTGGTGGGGTTTACCTACTTTTGTCAAAAAAGAAGAAGATAAGTGCAATTATAGTTTGGAGAAAATCAAACAACTCCTCAAGTAAGTATGATAAAATGAAATTAGTGGGACTCCTACACTTTTGTCAAAAAATAAAAGTAAGTGTGATAGTAATTTGGAGAGGTAGAAAATATTAAATTGTAAAGGTATAGTTATAATATTCATTTTAATGGGTAATAAATTAAGTTAGATATAACATCTCTATTCAATAGTCTTAGTACATCAAAAAGAAAAAAGAAAACATATAGATGATTATGATTGATTTGGTAAGATGACTATTTAATTATTTAAAAGAAATACTATTGTAACTAGAAACATATAGACGATTATGATTGTAACTAGAAACATGAGTCTTTTATTTTTATTTTATTTGAGTATTAAAACAAACAGGGACAGATCTAAAGTTTAAGTAAAGGTGGATAAACACTCCTGTAATTTCAAATTTTTAATTAAGTATATAGAAATTTAATTGAATTTTATCTTCTTTTTTTACTTTTTATATAGTTTAACCACTCTCAATAAATAATAAAGATTTAGTTGTAGCTTAGTAGTTAAACATTTATTTTATAGTTGAGAGGTTATGAATTCAAATTTCACTCACCATATTTGTGCATTTTAATTTTTAGTCACCTTCTTCAAAAATTTCTAGTTCCGCACTTGAAAACAAAGTTTAAAAAATTACAATTTATATCAATATCAATTTCATCAGTTTCTTTTCTAGAAAGTTTTTTTATACTAAAGCAAATATAACAACACTCAGTACTAGTGTTCAATGACTAATAACTAATTAAATTTAACATTATTAGAGTAGAACTAGGGTGTTACCGTGTTACTAAGTTCACCAAATATCTTTTGAACTCAAGACTAAAATCTATTATATTGGCTTCGAATGACAAATTCAAACCGTTGAATCCTTCTACTTTATGAGTGATGCTTCTACATGTGAAAATTTTAAATTTTCAAATTAAGTTAGTATAAAGTTAAGTGGTCAAAATTAGAAGGTTTATAAACTAATTTAAATGCATTCATTTTTTGCACACCTTCTGACAACTTGACTCTATACAAAATTAACTTAAAATTTTAAAATTTTCATAGAGTCCAGCTAGTATAACATCTTAACTTCAAAACTAATTTGATAGATTTCAAATGACAAATCCAATT
The DNA here is from genome assembly GCA_964058825.1 of Carex arenaria. Taxonomy (NCBI): domain Eukaryota; kingdom Viridiplantae; phylum Streptophyta; class Magnoliopsida; order Poales; family Cyperaceae; genus Carex; species Carex arenaria. Next base: position 472,796 of record CAXKVW010000238.1, read on the forward strand.
AGTTCAAATTAATTTATTGTACGAGTGATGTGTTTATATGTAAAATTTATATTTTTTTGAGTTATTTTAGTATCCAATCAAGCGGTAAAAAATGTTGAAAAATAAATGTATTAAAATTAACTTAAAAACTCTTACATTTGACCACTTGACTTGATACTAAATAAATTCAAAAAATTATAAATTTTGCATGTAAATGCACAACTAATGAAGTAAATCGCTTTGAACGGTTTGGATTCGTCGTTTGAAACCGGCTCAATAGGTTTTGAAGTTGATGTTATATAGGCCGAAATGACATTGATGTCATACTAGTCAGACTCATTTTTATATGTAGACACATTATTCATAAGATAGAAGAATTTCAACAATTTGGATTCATCGTTTGAAGCTAATATGATAATTTTTAGAGTTGAGTTCACAAGAAACGTTGATGGTGAAGTGAGAAACACCTTAATTCTACTCGCATTATTATACTGTTTTCCAACAAAACACAGTACTCTCAGCACTCTCGATCTTCTATATAAACAAAGTGTCACCTTGACCTTGCTATTCTAAAACCCTTGAGGCCTTCACCTCTCTCTCCCTTCTATCTCTCTCTCTCTCTCTCTGTTTCCTCTGTTTCCAAAACAGAGATGGTGGTACTAGCGAAAGCAGAGCTAGAACAAATCTCTCTCCCAGTGATACAAAAAACCCTCCCCTCTTCTCTTATACCAGTGATTGATCTCTCTAACCCCAACTCAAAATCTCTGATCGTGGCCGCAGCACAAGATCTCGGCTTCTTCAAGGTGATCAACCATGGCGTCTCCATGGAGCTCATGTCTGCTCTGGAATCAGATGCCATGAAATTCTTTGCTCTGCCTCAGTTAGAGAAGGAGATTTGTGGCTTGAGCCCGTTCTTCTATGGGAGCAAGAGAATCGGCTCTAATGGAGATTTGGGATGGGTAGAGTATCTCTTGTTAGAGATCGCATCAAAACCCAAGTCTCAATCAAGCCAGTTTTGGTAAGAAACACCATGAATTTTAATTCTCAATAAATAACTATATATATATATGCTATCTCTGGAATTATTACAACCGCAAAACTTAGCTCCTCTGCATTGATATATACCAATATACCTTGGTTTAATTCTTAGGCTTTTGTTTTTCTTTTTTTCATTATTTTTTGTGTCTTTATTGTTTTTTATGTATGCTCTAAATTAGCTTTGTGAGAGCTGTACTAGTAAACTCTGACATGTATTATTGTATTTATTTTATTGTTATTTGATTTCTATACTTCTTTGTACATTTAAATTATATATAATACGACTTTCTTTATTAAAAATATCCAATTAATTTTGTTGCCTTCACATTGATTCTGATATATTTTGGAGGTCCTGAATTATTCAAGGACTTCATTATTTATAATATTTTTTTCTTTATAAGTCCTTTCACATGTCTGATAAGCTTTTTTATTTATTATATTTTTTTTTTAGATAACCAACCACATTTCTCACATCATAGTTAGTTACTCCAATGCTCTGCTTCCATAAAGCTAGAAACTTTTTCTTCAATTTTTGCCATCTTACTATGCAACTGTGTGCCATGTTTTGAAACAACAATTGGTTGTTACAAAGTTGGTAAAGTACAATGTCGTACAGCTAAATTTCACGTCCATTATTAAATTATTTTATATTTTTTTTATATAAGTACAGCCAAATAACACTTTTTTAACTCTTGGTAATTTTTTCATAACCTTATTATAGAATTACAAAATGTTGATTGTTTTACTATGATGTAAAAGTAATATACTTCCATATTTTGTTTTTAGGGCTAATTGCCTTGATGTTTCATGATTGTTAGTTTTCTCTCTATTTATTATGAAATTTTCTTTCTTTGTACATATAAGGACTAAATTGAATTTATCACCATTACTCAAATAATTTAGTTCTTGTAATATTTACTATATATAGAAATAGTTCATTGTCTTTTAATTTTATTATTATATTTCTACATCCGGTTTATATGCATAAAGGAAATTAACTGTAACCTGAATCAGAGGTATAAGAACCAATTTAATAAAATTTGTAAGATACTTTTTAATATAACAAGTACTATAGACTAGTTTTAAATATACAATTCAATTCAATTTTATTTTCCTCTATTACAGTTCCACTTTGAATGAGTACATAAAGGCAGTCATGAAATTATCAGTTGAAATTTTGGAATTGATGGCACAAGGTTTACATATCAAAGAAAAAGAAGTATTCAGCAAATATGTAATGGATGAAGAAAGCGATTCTGTTCTGAGGTTCAACCATTACCCGCCACGCCCCCACATGCAAGGGTTGAGCAACCGCTGCCTTACCGGGTTTGGAGAGCATACCGACCCGCAACTCATATCGATATTGCGATCTAATAACACTTCTGGCCTCGAGATTGCTCTCAAGGATGGAAACTGGGTATCAGTTCCCTCTGATCACACCTCTTTCTTTGTCAATGTTGGGGATTCTCTCCAGGTAATTATTTGCATTGTAATTAAAAATACTAATTTTTATTTTGGGGGTACAAGTGATTTTCTTGATTACCGGTACTTTGAGCTCATTTACTAATACAAATTTTAAAGAACAGTTAATTGTGTTTTAATTTTGGAAAGTACAATCAAGATCTATTTTGTGTTCTACCAGCAAAATGGGGACTAGTAACTAATTCAAAATTCAAAAACAGTGCTCAACAAAAAGCTACAAGATGAACTGTCTGAAATCTATCTATCTATCAGATCTCAAAACAAAATTGCAGTAGCTAAACTAGACCCTACCAAAGCAAAACATCGGTGGTACAACCAACAAAAAAGTATGGTGGTTTATGGATACACGAGGCTAAATTTGAGAAGGCCAGATAACAAATGGTGCAATAATTGGGAAACCCCATCATTAGAAAAGAAAGGGATCAGAATCTAAGTTCCAAAAATAGAACAACCTGGATTCTCTGATACAATACTGTAGCACTGTACATGGAATATTATTGTCACGTTAGCCCAAAAAGAAATAACAAAAAGAAAAAAAAGTATGTGACATGTCACCTACTGGTGGACCCATTTGGTCAAACTATAAACTTGACTCTCAAGAAAAATAAAGAGGCTTGTGGCCTTGTGGGGCCTGAATATTTGGTAACTGCATTACAATATCAGCATCATCTGGAATTAATGAATATCTCCTATGGATTGTAATCAAAAAGGAAAAAAAGAAAGAACATATGCTGGTACACTGTGAATCATACATAGTACTGTAGCTAAAACATCCATGAAATCTAAAATTGGTAGCTGTGGATTTATAACTATCAATGCAACATGTCTGTATATACCGTAAGAAACGAGAATATAGATGGATTAATACGATCGATTCGCCGTCGAAATTTCCCAATGTTCACACATAGCTTTCCTTTGAACCTCTTCTGAAAATAAGATTGTTTTTTTTTTTTAATGAATTATATAGGTTCTGACAAATGGGAGATTCAGGAGTGTGAAGCACAGGGTGATGGTTAACAGTGCAAGATCAAGATTGTCTATGATATATTTTGGTGGGCCTCCACCTGGACAGAAGTTGGGCCCATCTCCTTTGCTAATGGAGGAGGGAGAACAAAGCCTGTACAGAGAATTCACATGGAGAGAGTATAAGAGCTCTGCTTTTAGAACTAGGCTGGCTGACAACAGGCTTGTCCAATTTGAAAGGTAGAAAAGAGATCAATTAAAATGTGTGTTTGGACTTTAGATATGGACAGATAGGCCTCTTCTTTGGGCAAATTGGCTGGGTTTCCTTTTTAGTTGTTTTTTATTTTTATTTTTTCATTTTTCTCATGTAAGATTTTTTTTTTTTTTTGTGGGGGGCTTGGGGTTTGAATTAAGCTAACTGTATTCGTCTAGATATGTATTTAGTCTATGCCTAGCAAAAGAAATAAAAAGCTAAATAGTTGGTGTTGTGTATAAACCTCTTTTCTGTGCCTAAAAATTATTTCTTGTTGTGTACAAAGGTGTTATGAGAAGTATTCAATTTCAATAGGAAAATTGATCAATATTACGTGCATAAACCCTGAATTGGTCTTACTAATCCTGTTTTCAGGATATAGAGTGTTCAATGATGTATCAATTATAAAAATTGGAGAGAAAAAAAGTCAGTAAACACTAATAAAAAAAATTCATTTTACGAACCCAGTGAAAAATTACCTCTTTCGCTCACAGTGAAAAACAAGCGATCCAAACTCTAGCCACCCCTCTCTACCTCTTAAAGCGGAGAGGAAAATGAGAGAGAGGGGAGGGAGCTGAGCGGAGCGGAGCCAAAAACACAGTATAATCAGAGTTCAGAGCATAGAATCTATCCCATCTCAATCGGACGAAAACTGATCCGGTTGTAGAGAGAAATAGAGACTGAGGTAATAGAGTGTTTAAGAGTCTAGATAAGTAGAATTAAATGATTAAAATAGTTTACATGATTTCATGAAAATAATGAGTTTAGATTATTTGACTTGTTGTATATATATTATTATCAATAAAATTATTAAAATGTATTTAAAGTCACTAATCTTTAAAAAAAAAATGCATCCACTAATACATGATATATAGTTATCAACCTGCAATTATCTTTCCCAGACATATATTTTATATTATTATTACCATTTTTACCAAAATTAAATAAACTACTATATGCCTATATATGGTTAACCCTAAAATAAATACATGCATGTAATTTCTTCGCCCAACTGGTTTATGTTTGTTATTGTCCTTTTTCTTTTTATTCACTTCTTCAAACTACATGCAAAAGTTTAATGGTGATAAACAGTAAAGCTGTAAAAGGCAACAAAAGGGAGTCTCCAAACTGTGATCCCTCGCCTTTAAACAGCACGTGGAATCTGTGCTTATGAATTCTGGTCTGGGCAGATTCAGATACATCATGATTTTGTGCTTCAATATACTTGATATTCTTTATTTCTGTTTTTAAAGTTTGAACAGTCGATTCGAACCGCTCAACATGATCTTTATATTTAATTATGTTTGGAAACCAAAATTTATTTTTTTTAGAATTTTTTTTAATATTTTTTTACATAGGTACAATATTACTTTTCAGATGGTCCTAAATATCTTTAAAACTGTGATTTTGTACCTATCTAAAAAAATTCTAAAAAATATATAATTCAGTATCCAAGCATATTTTATTATGAAGATCATGTTGAATGGTTCTGATCGACTGTTCAGACTTTGAAAACAAAAATAAAATATGTGGAGCATATTGGACTACAAAATCATAGGAGTAAAAGTAGGTGTGATGTGTTCATCAAGAGAGGTTGGTGAGTACACATCCAAAAAACTATTGGATTGACTTCGAACTACGAATCCAAATCGTTGAAATTCATGTACTTCGTGAGTGATGCATGTATATGCAATTTTTTTAAATTTTCAAATTCATTTAGCACATGGTCAAGCTGTCAAAACAATGAATATTTTATAAGTTAATTTTTTAATTGTTTTAATTGTTCATTTTTCATCAATTTTTTGACAGCTCAATCATATACTAAATGAATTCAAAACTTTAAAAAATTTGCATGTCATGAAGTACATGAATTTCAACAGTCTGGATTCGTTATTCGAAGTTAATCCAGTAACTTTTTAGAGGTGTCCTCACCAACTTCTTTTGGTGAGCACACCATACTCTGGTTTTGCTCAAATCATAGTGCATTTTAACCCTACCGCATTTAGTTATTCAGTTATTGCCGCATACAGTCTTATCCAGTTAATAACTTTTGAAAATACATTTTCAACCCGACAGTGCGTTTATTTGAAAATCAGAAACACCCATAACAGAACAGAATTACAGAAGTGGAGTCATTGTGTGAAAGTTTCCTCAAAAGTAGTGGCCAATTTATAGCAGCATATATTAAATAGTACCGCCATGTTGGAAGCTACAGCAACATAAATTCTGAGGCTTTTGATGCAAAAGGTGCGCGCCACTGCTACCGTTCTGGTTGTGTTCATAACAAAATTATATTAGAATTAACTGGAATATTTATATGAAGAATGAGTCTATTACTCTAGATACTATGCATATCAAGGGTTGATCCGTAATACGAGTTAATATTTCCGTTTTCAAAATTTTAATGGTCGAACTGTTCAACATGATTCTCATATAATATTTACATACCGAATTTTATAATTTTTAAAACTTTTTTACTATTTTTTAAGATATGTAGAAAATCACTTGACCTGGAAATTATGGATCATCCAAAAACAGTGATTTTCTAACTATTTTAAAAAATAGTAAAAAAAATCTAGAAAATATAAAATTTGGTCTGCAAGTATATATTCATATGAAAATCATTTTAAACAGTTCGGATCGACCATTAGAATTTGAAAACAAAAATATTAATATGTATTATGAATTAAATCGTGATATGCATAGTACTATAGACTCACTCTTATATGAATATCAAGTTGGGTTCGGATTTGAATTGGAGAGATAAATTATAAGTAAGAACCATACACATCTATTAGTATGGAGTCTGGCTAATATGATATCGATGTCATATGATACTAATTTCAAATTTTAATGGATAGAGTTTAAACAATAAATTCAAACTGTTCAAACCGATTTATTGTATGAGTGATATGTTTACATGCAAAATTTATATTTTTTTTCAAGTTATTTTAGTACCAAGTAAAGTGGTAAAAAATAATGCAAAAATCAATGCATTAAAATCACATTTGACCACGACTCGCTACTAACTAAATTCGAAATTTTATGAATTTTATATGTAAATACACAATTATTGAATTAACTCAGCTTGAACAATTTGTATTTTTCATTTAAAGTTGAATCGGTAGGTTTTGAAATTAGTATTATATAGGCTAAAATAACACTGCTCTCATACTAGCCAGATTTATTATTATGTTGGGCTCGAATAGAATCCAAATCAGCTAGAAATTACTAATATTATAACTTTATTCATAATAAAGTCAATTATATGTTAGATCATAAATCCAACGTTGGACTAATATGTAAAATAATTTTGTATTGTATACCGTCAATTTTATGTTTTATTGAAAATGGTCACATGCGTTATATAATTTATTGAACATTAATGTGTCATATTGGGTGTAGACCTTTAATGTGTAGAGCATGAGATGTAATATTCAATTTAATTATAGGTTGAATTGAATAATTACCAAAATTAGACAGCCAAGAGGTTCGTTGAGTTGTATATATAATTTGGTCCTCCATAACACAAGGCCATATGAATTCATATTCTCTTATTCCGTTAGAGAGGTATGTGAGAGACTTTGGAGAAGACAGAACAAAGAGACTCTCTGAAAGATCTTGTTATTCTGGAAGAACTGAATTGATCGCGCTCTCTCTTACAAAATAGTCATGATTTAAGATACGCTTCTGCACTTCAATTTATATTATGCACGATAATTTTCGTCGTTTCCAACATTATACCTTTGAAACCATGCCATATCCAATTTGTTCATGCTCTGGATGGTTTCAGTTCGAATCTAGTTTGAATACGAATCAGAACCAATTAAGTAATCAAATAAATTAGCACCTCTACTCATTTTCTTACAGGATTTATTGACCAATTTTTATGAAAATTGTAAGATTTGTCTTTTTTTTGAAACATTCGCAGAGGTTGCGAAGTCGTGAGGGGAAATCGAACTCTCGACCTTTGGATACAACAATCATAGAACTTTTTTCTAGCCAACTATGCTACCTCCCATTTTAAAAAATTGTAAAATTTGTCAAAGTTGCTATTTTACTTGTTCTCTCTCTCTCTCCTTGGTAAAGGAATCTGAACATCGAGTGCATTTCCTCAGGTGACTTAAAAACTTTTTTTTTTTTGAAAACCAGGTAGATGCTACCAGGTGTACATAAAGGAAATGTGCTTAGAACAGCCAATATACTACTAACTATTCAACTACTACTTGTCACAATCCGGTTCCATGTAGCAACCTCGTAACAGCCGTAGGTTTACAATACATAAGCCACATACTCGTCTCCTCCTTAATGTCTCTAGCCAACACATTAGGAGGCTTACTGTGCCTTCGGAAGATGCGCGCATTCCGCTGCTTCCACAGTCCCCATAACACTGCCATCACCCGAGTCATCCAAACCCGTTTAGGCTCTACAACCCGGTTTCTGTACCGGACCCAAGATTCATGCAATATATCCATCTCATCAGCCCCCGTGTACACAAGGTGTCCGAGTGAAGTCCACACCTGTTGTGCATATACACAAGTGAAAAACAGGTGATAAGCGGACTCCATTGCGCATGCCTGACACATGACACAGCGAGCATCACATGTGAAACCCCTGTTGAGCATAACATCGTGTGTCAGGACCCTGTTTTGCAAAAGCAAGCACACAAAGATCTTGACCTTAGATGGAGCATAAGCTCTCCAAAGATGGGCATGCTCCCATTGCACCCTCCCTCCTGACAGAAGAATATCATACAAGGAAGCCGATGTGTATGCACCCGAACTACTCCATCGCCAGAATAATTCATCGCGGGCATCCACAAAATCGGGGATTTCATGCACAGCATGTGGTAATACCAATGGCCACCTAGTAAGCATCTCATGAACAGAAAGAAGTTGCCTAACCGGCCTCGATTGACCATCTTTAATAGCTCTGAGCGGCTGCAGCAGTCCCCACGAATCATACCAGTAAGATGGATCCGACTCCGGTGCTTTTCTGAGAGAAAAGCACGGAGCTGCTTTTCCGATCCCAACCATTCAAATGCGTGAAGATGTGTGCATGGAAAAGTTTCTATATCGGGATACGCAAATTGAAAAATTTGAATGGTTGGGATCGGAAAAGCAGCTCCGTGCTTTTCTCTCAGAAAAGCACCGGAGTCGGATCCCCAGTAAGATACCAAGCGACCATCCCCTATATGCCATACTGCAGACCAATGGAAAAGAGGTTTCAATAGGTGACTTAAAACTAAAGCTGAAGAATAGTCCTGCTGTTGACCCACTGTTTTGTACCTTAAAATGTTTCATTAATTTGCAACTAATTGCTCATCAATTACTCAAAAGCATCTTTATTAAAGACAAAGATTGCATATGGCCCGTCGTGTTATCGACGTGTCACCCTTAATGTACTACTCCGAAAATTTGAGTTATTATACTTATAGAACTTTTTTTCATAATATAATAAAGATTATAAATTTTTAGTAACATATTTATATATAAATTGTTTGTAAATATAAAACGATTCAATTGAATTAGGACATTTGAAATATTTTTTTTTATAATATTTATAAAGTTAAAAAGACTAATATAAAATATATAATATATAATTAAACTATTTCAACAAAGTTCCTATTATGTAACCGTTCGTTAGATTAATTAAAGAGACGCCAACCTTTGATTTATTCTCTGTTTTATATGATAGTAATTTTTATTTAATAAGTATCTTAAATCTACAGTTTCGGAGCAGTTTTTTTTAAACTCCCGATAATTAAACCTCTTGAAGGCACTGTTTGGATTTAGATTTTCGTTATATATATATATAGAGAGAGAGAGAGATGGACTTGGCTAAGCCATGGTGCAAAATCCGTTTGTACTCCATGCCATATCTTCATTTCTAAAGTTCAAATGGCCGATCGGAACCGCTCAAATTGTTCTCCATATTGAAATGTGCTTGGAGACCAAATTTTACATTTTTTGGAATTTTTTTACTATTTATTAAGCCACTTTGAAATCGCTGATCCAACGTGAACAGTAAAAATTTCTGGACCATCAGATCAGCGATTTTCAAAGTGGCTTAATAAATAGTAAAAAAATTCCAAAAAATGTAAAATTTGGTCTCCAAGCACATTTCAATATGGAGAACATTTTGAGCGGTTCGGATCAGCCATTTGAATATTGAAAATGAAGATATTGTGCCGTGGCTCACCAAACACATTTACACCATGGCTTAGCCAAGTCCATCTATATATATATATATATATATATTAAAATATCAGAATCGATAGACTCAGTGTCCTTCTCATACTATTTTATATATCTGAGACAATTTCTTCTTCACTCTATGTATGATATCCGAGTAAAAAAAAAAAAAAGGAAATTGGAGCAAATATTTTATTGAAGTTTTGATATCAATGATCAATGTCCGATTTGAATTCCTACTACGTCGCATTGATTCTTAACTGTTGTTTCAATCTGATTTCAAATTCTGAAGATCTCGTTATCAGGTAACCGGACTTCTCTATAATCTGTGTTTTCGTTTTGTATGGTTTATTTGGATATTGGTATTGCATATTGGATTATGATGGCATATTTAACGGAATAGCGGGTCTGAGGTTGGAATTAGATTTGTCCAATACACGGGGGCTGCAAGTCGTGGTCGGGACCGATATGCGGGGAATGCTAGTCGCAGTCTGGTTCGATGGTTGAAAATAATTTGACTTGTTTTACGGATAACCTAGACCGACGTGCTATCTCCGGTTAAATATGCATGCATAATTTGATAAATATTTGTGTGGATTAATCCGGCCTATTTGAATAGTTGTTAAATTAAGCCAATTATAGATAAACGCGTCGTTAAATAACCGGTTACTGAGCTTTGTAGCTGACTCCGTTTTGTTATTTTATTTTCTTTCTGTTGGCGAAGTAGGTTGACGGGCCAAGAAAATGTGCGATGATAATGTTATAATCACGCTCCGGATGATCAAAATCTGGAGTGTGACACTTAATCAGCTCGATTGGCAGAAAGAGATGCAACGAAGAGACACGTTGCACGAGCATTATGTTTTAAAGATCCATGTAGGTGCCAATGTAAAGTACGGTAGTTAGAGAAAGCAGAGACATCTCTATTGCTTTAGATGAGATGCCATAATTGTGAATTAGGTGCTCTGAAACGACTTAAAACCCCATGTGCAACTAATGGCTTCTTGGCAGAGAGTGCTATTCTTTTTCCATCTTGTCCTTTTCTAACTTAAAAGTGCAATAGCTTAAAAGGTAAAGGCATTTTGCTGCTCTTGTGCAGGTTCATGCATTAAGTTAGCACTTAACAGGGGTATTTTGGTCATTGTGAGCATTGAGATAGCAGGGGGTATTATGTAATTGACTGACAAGGTGAAGTAACATAAAATATAAACACCGATTATTGTAAAAGGAGCAATTTGGATCTGATGTCCATCAGACTCAAATTTAAGTCCGATTATCATAATACCCCTACTATCTCAATGCTCACAATGACCAAAATATCTCTGCTAAGTGCTAACTCAATGCATGATCTTGCACAAGATAATGCATTGAGTTAGTATTGATATAACATCATAGCAGGGGTATTTTGGTAGTTGACTCACTGAGTGAAGTAACAAAGAATATAAACACAACCACAACCACAAGGTATTTTTTCATCAAAAATTGATGAAAAATAAATGAATTAAAATAACTTGTAAAACTTTATTTTTTTGCATGTATAAAGTTATATTTTCTACCACTTAACTTTATACTATATAAATTGGAAAATTTCAAAATTTTGTATGTACATGCATCACTCATAAATTATGTCAGTTTCAGTGATTTAGATTTACTTGTTTGAAGTCAATATAATAAATTTTGGAGTTATACTTACCAAATTATTTAGTGAGCACAATACATCCTAGCTTTGCTCTTAAAAATTAATGTTCTTTCACTAACTATTATAGGGGGGTCATTTAATCAGTAACAGCATTTAGCTAAGAATAATTTATACTTTAAGACTTTCCAATAAAGTAAAAATAATTAGTCTTTCCAACCTCCAAGTTTATTCTTTATTTTACCAATAATAAATAGTATGCCAATCATTTAGACAAAGTTTCTGCTGCTTTTATTGCTTGAATTGTAGGATTAATGTAGGGATTTTGGACGATACGATTTAGAACCTGCGGTTGTGATTACAGTTCAATCAATGATCAGATTAAATCAACTTGTCCTTCTCCCCATGCCATCCGAGTTCGAATCCTCTGAACTTAATTTGAGTTTAAATCCGGACCGTCTGATCACAGTTCAAACCAATCAGGTCCGAACATATTGGATGATTGGGGAAATATATTAGTGGCAGTCTGCCAGAGTAAGAGAATAACCTATAGATGATAAATCATTACAGCCCATAAAGGCCCAATTTATAGTAGTGTGCGAGAGTGGGAGAATAACCTAGAGATAATAAAACATTACAGCCCATAAAGGGCCCAATTTCGCAGATCCTAAACAAGCTGTACCAGGTCTATACTAATTAATTCCTTTTTTTTTTGTCATCAATCAGGCCCAAAATAATTAATTAATTCGTTAGTAAAAGGGCCGTCAGTAATTTGGGCTTCGTAAACAAAAAAATTGCGTTTTCTTTATTTAGGTTCTCATTTAAATGCCTTTTCTTTTTATATTCTTTTATTATCATATTCGAATTTTTCAAAGCAGGCAAATGTTTTTTCCTTAGATCATAAGTGTTGTTTGAGCACAATTGTTCAAACTTCAAAGAATTAAATGCAGAGACTGAAAAATATTATGAAATGCGTTGTACGCAAATATTATGAAATGTTTGATTACCTGAACTATAATAATATATTTAAAACAAAAGTCACAATGTTTGACAAACGTCAAATATTTTCTCATGGGGACCACAGTTGTCAGATATTTTTCTAACACAGGTAATGTAATTAAATAGTTGCATTAGAGCATCCATTAATTCGACATTTTATATAGCGTATGGCCATGTTTTATTCAAAAAGAGAATAGAAGAATATTCTGAGGAATTTATTCCTTTATCTTCAAATGCTATTCCAAGGTCAAACCTAAAGTAGTCATTGTTGTAGAAAAAAAGGTAGCCTCTATCAGACGAAACGGGTAAGGAATAAAAAAATTGGGGAGCTATAGAAGAAGCGGTTCAAAGGATAATTTCCTCTTTTATCTAATGATACTTTGTTATTATTTTAATTAAGGTTAAGTATTTTCATGGAGAAATGTTCAATATTATTAAATTTTATGAGCATACATCCAATTTTCAAGTTTACTTGAAAAAATATCTAATGTACAACGATCAACAAATCATTGGTCATTGGCACAAGTACTATCCACCCCATTTCACCAAAATAATTTTAATTCTTGGGCAAAAATTAGTAATATGTAAATGCAAAAAAATCCTTATTAGAAATATCTCCTTCTTTCTGCCATGGCTTCTGTAGTTTTGTAGGTTCATGGGAGGACGAATGTGTTGTATTGAAAACAGTGGCAGATTTATGTTTGTTGAATGGGATCAATTGACCCATTATTTTTCAAATTTTTAGTATTTAAGCACAATTTTCTATATAATTTAGAGAAAAATACTATAAACATTACAAATTGACCTCATTTATAGTATAAAATTTGTATATAATTGATCTTCATTCACGCTTGATCCTCAAAGCTTGAAAGTCTGACTTTGCCCCTGATTGAAAACAAAAAAAATAGCATACAAGAACATTACAAATTCATACTATTATTTGAAAGGAAGGTAGTATTTTTTTATATGGTTTAAAACAAGGTGCTTTTAATGCAACTAAAGTGTTTATTTCAGTGTTGTAAATAATTGTATGCGTTCATCGAACAGACATGATATTGTCAAGCGATTAATCGAGAATAAATGAAAATAATCAACCGATTAGTTAGGAAAATCTATAACGTTTTGGTCACCGCCAACAATTAATCGGTCTAAACGGACGTTTTTTAAACACTGATTTATATCATGAAATGTTATGATTTTTTTAGGGATCTAAGAGATGTCAATATTTTTATTGGATGTACACGATAATTTTGGGATTCTTAGGGTACGTATAAAATTCATTTTTTTCCATCATTTTTTTTTTTTGGAATGCAATCAATCGAGCAGCACCGGACAATGTGCGTTCTTCATATTGACCACAATAATGAAAGAGAAGGAATTGCCTTTTCTAAAAGAAAACCTAAACCTAAGTAAATTTGTATAGACTTCATTTGTGAAAAAAAAAAAATGCCAAACAGTTGTATACGTTTAGTTTTCATAAAGTGTCAATTTTAATAGAATTAAAAGGCTAAATTGTAGAATTTGTTTAGTGGAAAAGGATACATAATTAAATTAAGAGGAGGGTTCAAATGCATCATTTTTTTGGTGCTCTAATATGTTTCAATATATTCCACATCGTTTATCTCTGTTTTCAAAGTCTGAACGGTCGATCCGAACCACTCAACATGATCTTCATAATAAAATATGTTTGGAGGGAGGCCAAATTAAATGGGGAAAAAAATGCTTTCATCTTGGGAATTAAAGGCTCTATCAATTAAAACCGAATCAATTTCTCACCACATTTTCCAAATAATAAAATGTGTTAAGTAGATTTTATCTGAAATTAAAACCTTCAAATTGTTGAGTCTTCTTTTCTGTGCTATGGATCAAAATTTCTGTTTTTAAAGTTTGAAACCGTGGATCTGAGCCATTCAACATAATCACGTTATGAAAATGTTCTTGTAAATCAAATTTTATATTTTTCAGGAATTTTTTACAATTTTCTTACATAAAAATATCACTTGATATAAAAAATCCTAAACCAATAATAGTGATTTTCTGTATATCTTAAAATATAATAAAACAAATTTAAAAAATATAAAATTTAGTTGCAAGTGAACTTTTATATGAAGATTGTGTTGAATAGGATCAAGTTGACTATTTGAACTTTAAAACCAAAAATATTGATTCACAGATTAATCCGAATTATACATAGTTACATAGCCTCATTCATGTACCTTTATCTGAAATATGCACTGATTATGTCATGGGAAGTAGGTACTCATTCAGCAAATAATAAGTAATTATTTTTCATATATAAAGTGATTGTGACATGAAACAAAATATCTGTAGAAAAAAGATATTTTCATGTTCCAATGAACAAATTAAAATTTTGGCATGCTGCCAGTGGGCCAGTGACATCTAGCATACTGCATACTGCATGATAAGACAGTTGGATTCTGAAATTTAATTTAAAAATTAGTTCTTGCTCTATTATGAAAACTAATTTGAATTTCAAATGCAGCTCTAGAAGAAAAAAAAATTGTACAGACGCAATCTATTTTGTTTAGAAATTAAGTAAAGTACATCCCATTTTGTTTAAAATTCAAGTAGCTAAAAAAAAAGGGAGAGGAGGGGTTTCCGATGCCCATCGGACTAGAGTCTCTTCGATGGGTGGTTTCTACCGTCCGATCTACTTCAAAATTTGTGCATACGGATATTAAAGTGACGCGCACAGATCTTGAAGTGAATCAGACGGTAGAAATCACCCATCGAACAGACTCTGGTCCGATAGGCATCGGACACCCCCCTCTCCCAAAAAAAATGCGCAACCCACTATTACGATTTTCTTTCTCTTTTTCTGATTTTGCTAGCAAATTCATCTTAGTGATACATCACCTCCTCCTCCTCCGTAGTCGCAATTTATGCTCAATTGCTCAGCACCTCATGCCGTCGGGTGCTCCTCTCCTCCTTCTCTCATCATCCGTCATCCGTCAATGCAAACTTGATTGCAAATTTGAGGGTTACTTTTAGTTTAAACTTAATTGTGATTTAATTAGCTATTTAAAATTGAATTTGATTGTTAATCGTAATTTGATTATAAATTTTGAGAATTTGTTTCAATCTAATAAGTTTGAACCCGATTCAATTAGTTATTTAAATTCAATTCGATAATTTGTTATTATCTTGATAAATATCCTACAACCACATCTGTATAATGCCATGAGCCAATTATATGTTATAAATTGGAAGTTCTCTTATTTTTATTTATCACATATTTTATCTTCATGCATAAAGAATTAAAGACACAAAAAAACAAAACAGATTTAGAGTATGTTTGATTGCAAAATAAGAATATTTATTGTTTGTTTTATTATAGTCAAATCTCAATTTTTTTAGAAACAATATATTATAATAAAATAAAAAGTTTGAATTCACTAATCTGCCTATTTTAATCAAATCAAATACCAAATATGCTATTTTAAATAGTCTAACTCAAAAAATAGCATATTCTCAATCCAACCAAACATATCACACACATGAAAAACCTAAGTCCCTATTCAGCAGCGTTACTGTGCGCGTGGGAAAAAAAATTAATTCAACTGAATTATTTTTTTCTACACGCACAACAAAATTCAGTCCAAAACTCACCCCACGTCCATATTCAAATGTAGGTCGAACATGACCTAAGATTGTTATCTCAGAATGCATATCCTCTGCATTAACTCAAAAGAGAATCTTTTGAGTTAATAAATCTCAATCATTTGATCTGCTTTAAGATTCGTGTAGACTAAATCTGCACAAATATTTAAAGGCCATTGTGTTAAATTAGACGGTCATATTGACTCCTTTTAAAATCAAACGACTAATATCCATTAACTCAAAAGATTCCTTTTTGAGTTAATGCAGAGTATACGTGTTCGTTATCTCGTGAGAACAGTAAAACAAATTACAATTAAAAATGGAATGATTTTGAAACGACGGTGTTAGTATAACCTATGGGATAGAGAAGGAGATACGTGACATGCCGTGATTTAGTCACGTGACGTGATTAATTTTTTTTTTCACGTATGCGTATTCACGCCGTGACCATACGTGACATGATCACACGTAACATAAATTAGTCACGTCAATTTTTTTTTATATTTTAATTTAAATTTGTTGAAAATTTCGAAAAAAATAAAAAATATGAATTTTTTTAAAATAAGTAAATAATGTTGCAGAGATTATTGTTTTTAGAAAAAACTGTTGGACATCTGACATTACTTTAAAAATTCAAATTACAAACATTCATTAGACTAAACTAGAGAAAATAAAAATCAGTACTACATGAGTACCAGTATCACTGAACCTACGCTAAAAGGAAAATCTGAATACTCTATACATACAAAAAAAGTTAGATACTCTATATTTCATACCGTAACGTAACGTGACGTATAATTTTTGCTTAAATGCGGTCACTCACGCTACATGTGAGTCATATCATGTAATCGACAGACGTGATGTGACGTGACGTTACGTTACGTAATGTGACTAGTCACACTGTAACAATTTTCCTTATCTACTCTTGAGATATAGCATGAAGACGAAAACAGAGATACAGCCCGTGTAGACGTTTGTGAAATGGGTCACTTCTGAACGGACAACAGTCAACAGGTAAAACAAAAATTGCGCACTGGAGACTATTGATTTTCGCAGCGGCAGGGCAGCCTCGAAGTGGACCCTCTAAGTATGGTAGGCCCCACTAGTCGTTCCACGTGCTGCGCGTGACTAAGATCCTCTATCGTTGGATGAACATTCTGACGAATTCGCATCCTCTGAGATATCTCAAACTTTGCATGACTTTTTGGAATATCTCAATCGTTTAAATACATTCTGCACGAATCTCAAAGCTCAAATATTACTGGCCCCCTATGGTTTCCCGAATAGCCACCGGACACGTCATTCACGCAAAAATTGGGATATCTCAGAGGATACGCACCCGTGACGAATTGACTCGTGTGTGATCGCATCTGACGGCTTCGATCTTTTCACTTTTGAAGCGAGTATGTATCAGTATAACAGCAAAACTGGTCTAACATTTTCTTCTCAGTTTTATGCCTAATTAATGTCTATAAAAATTTCGATCGCCAATTGCAATGACTTGTTTAATATAATGCGTCTTTCAGTTTACAGATTATTTTCCTGACAATAAAATATTGTAACAGTAAGCGTATAGCAATTAAATATTTTGTATTGATATGTATATTTTTTAATGTACTTCGAGAAACTCAAATAGTCATATTTATTTAGTACTGATAACACTCTACTACCACTATGAAATGTTTGCATGTTTCTTCCTATTATTATAAGTTAGTATATATATAAAATGCTAAATAAATTATATATTAGCGCTTACTATACGTAGAAAATCATGATCAATGAATGGGTGGACTCGGAATTTTCATCAGGGGGCAAAAAAACATCGAATCGAGTTTAAATAGCTAATCGAATTTAAATCCATTAACTAATTAGGTACTCGATAAAAAACAATACTTTAATTTATATTTTCTAATATTCTGTCTTGTAATTTATGATGTTTTAACCTACAATTCTAATTTTCAATCATAATTCATGAAAATTATTTTAATTTTAACCTTAAATTTAACCCAAATTACAAATCAAACATTCAGAGGGGGCAGAAAATTTTCAGGGGAGGCAAAATCGATCGAAACGTTCTGATCTCCACTAAAACTCAAAATCCGAAGAGGGGGCAGCTGCCCCCCCCCCCCCCCAAAAGTATGTTTTTTTTTTTATTAATCTAAAAATTAAAACTAAAAGTTTGTTAAATATATAATATTGATATGTCGGTATTTGTTTAAAATTAAAATATTACAACAATGAGCATTCTAACCTCCGTAGCCAATCACGAGTCATTATTTTAGAAGAAAAAAACGTCGCTAAGCGTAGCGTCCAATCCTAATAGTAGATATGTCGGTATTTGTTTAAAATTTAAAAAGGTAAAGATTTGGTATCATTTTCAATTTTCAAAACTAGCAACGATAACATAAAATAAAAAAGATTTGAGAAAACCAACTTAGTAATTATTGGGAGGCCCTCTAATTTATTGGTAGGACCTAAATATAGGGTAAATATTTTAACAGAGCAGTTTGAACTTCATACAGAGTACAGACCATATGTAGTGTTGTTTCGATTTCTCAGTTTGTAAACTGTATGAAGCCAAAAGTGTTCTGTTAAAAATTTAGCCTCAATGTAAGCTGGCCCATGTTTCCATTAAGATACCACCTATTAAAATATAAAAAAGTTTTATGTTGACTGCTCTTTTTGTTCAATGGACCAACTATCAACCATTGAATTATTCAATCAAATTATATTTTCAATCAGTGGCTGATTGATGGGAATACTACCTGAACAGATTTTTTTTTTTTAAAATAGAACTAAAATTAAATATTTTAAAAGAACAAGCATTATTAATTCAGATTCTACAAAAATCGACTCCACCGATCCAGGATCGGTGGAGCTCTTTTATGACCAATCTATACAATATGACTACGGAAACCAATAGCAAATGGCTCCACAGATCATGCGGATCAGTAGAGTAAATGTGTTTGTGCCTCCACTGATCCTATGGATCGGTAGAGCTGTTTTTCGTAAAAAAACTAAATCAATTATGCTCCTTCTTTTGAAATATTTAAAATTAGTTCTAATTAAAAAAGAAAATCCCTGAAGAGAGTGACACCTCAACTCTAAGTAAAAGGTTTTGCATGAAAAGTTATAATTACATTAAATTAAAAATAAAGTAAATATATGTTCATATCAGAAAGGGCAACTTTTGCTTTACAAAAATTATATCATAATTTTTTCCAAGTAGCAGAACAATGCTTCTACGAAAAGCAGCTCGGTGAGCTTGGGAAATTTTTTATCTATAGATATTATTAAATTCAGACGTACAGAAATAGAAAAATCTGACTCATTGAGTCCAGTCCAAAGTATATGGATTTGATTCAATGGTGCAGATTCAAATATTAAATTTTTTCTGAGATCATCTATGAACCAGAGATTGATTATTCTTTAATCAGACGGTCTGAATCCAAACTAAAAAAAAATATGAATTTGAATCGTTGAATTCGATTCATAATATTTGGATCGGACTCAGTGAATCAGATATTTCTATATTTGTTGAAAATAAGACACTCTTTTTATTTTCTTACGTCTGATTTGAATAATTTTCGTACGATAATTTTTTTTTTTTATTTTAAACAGGGAGAAGTACAAATTGTATTGATGAAGCTAGCCTTTGATAGCATATACTGATTGACGTATATGATCTGACAAATAAAATATTTTATTATATGTTTGTATTAAGCGAATATAAATGCGAATGATTTTTTTACCGATGCAAGGGATGGAGGATACGAAACCTCCAAATATTGTCAGGAATTTTAGTACATTTATAGCATTTTTTTCGTGTAAGAGAATTTTAGTTAGTTTAGAGGATAATGTTTTATTTTTAGAAATATATTATGTTGGGAACAAGAAGTTGAGAAATATTTTTTATTTCACAGAAGAAATCAACTTAATTATTTTATTTCTTTAGACACTTCTAGATGAGTGTATGTTTTCGAGTTTGGTCACAAAAAATTAGAATTTTAAAAGAACCGTTGTATTGTTTCATTCTTAAGTAGTCAAATAAAAAGTAAAAATACAAAAGTAAGATCAAGTAAGAAATGAGTTAATTCAGAGTAAGTAACTTTACATTTTCAAATGAATTAATTTACTTTATCTGTAAAGTCCATTGTTAGTCTGTCATAGACGAACTCATTTTTCAATAACTTACTCTTTTAGAAAGATTAATTTAAATTATGAGTTAAATTACTAAATAATATGTAAAATATGTGGAGTAAGATAGAATAAGTTATTTAATCCTTATTTACTCCACAATCAAATATAACCTTTAGCATTATTCCTCGATTCATAAAAGAACCGAAACAATATTTAGAACTTTTTTGTGATCAAACTTGAATACCTGCATTAATATATAAAAAAATCAAATCAATAAATCATTTCTTTTGAAAAAAACTTAAAGGGATCTAATAAATGATTCAGTTGTCTTGACGGATCGAAATTTGTTTTTCATCCTGTTTCTTTATGATAAATATTTAATGTATTTTCAAAAAATAATAAAACTTTGGTTCTAGATAGCGACCTCATTAGGAGATTATTTTTTTGAGAAAAAAGAAATATATTAGGAAGTGTGTAACAAGGTCTTTTTGGAACTTGTGCAAATAGTATGGACTCAGGATGAAGATTTGTCACATTATGGTGAGTAGTTAGATCACCTTTTCTTTGAAGATCGACAATGGAAGCTATATCTTATATCTAGGAGATTTGAATCATTTTCCAACAAAAAAAATGCATTGAACATTTTTGTCTAGAGAATTTTTCTTTGGTTTAGTAACAAAGCTATATGGCTCTCATGTGAAAGATTATGAGTTCGAAATTTACAAAGTGAGAAAATTTTCTATAATATATATAGGAATTTGAAAGTGTGTTGGGTGGCTTGACCTCCAACCCATGATTTAAAAAAATATATATATTTTTGTCCCGTTGTTCCGATTTTTTATTAATACTCTAAAAAAATAAAAATTACTGGATCTGTCCTCGGTTTTCAAAAAATTTGAAAAACATTTTGACAGCCTCACTGTGGGACTGTTTGCTTTCATATCTGACTGCCCCCACAGTGGGGTGATTTGCTATGATTTTTTTTTCAATTTTTTTTTGCTAGAACGCCCCATTGTGAAGTGGTTGGCTATGATGATTTTTTTTCTTTTAGAGAGATTGTTTAGTATGTATAGAATGATTTCACTATCACTCCTATTATTTATATTTTTTTCTCTCATTTTGGATACTCTTATTGTTTGATTTTAGTTTATATTGGTCACACAGTAAATCTCCGAATCCAAAATCTATTAAGAATAATTGAATAAGTAAATAAATAAATATTATTTGAGTTATTTCAAAGCTAAATGTATCAAGCACATTCAATTTGAAATACGAATGAATATGTCTAAAATAGCTCAAACTGAGAGGGGACTAACTTTGACCAACCATAACTTTCTTTAGGAAACTCCGTTTTGAGCGTTCAACGACTTTTCATAAATATTGCAGGAGGAGATATAGATTTTGAAGATAAACTAAGGTTTACCATAAAAATGTCCCGCAAATTCATAATTGCAAAAAAACATCTTTTAGGACTTCAAAACTGCAATTGAAGTTTCTGAAAAAAAAAAACAATAAGTCAAAAACCTATCATATAAACTTCAAACTTCGATCTAAGTAGCTCAGTAAATTGGTTATATAATTAACTTGTAGAATACCAGTTTTTATAATTTTTGAAATTTTTTTACTATTTTTTATGATTTATGAAAGATGCCACAAAATGGCTTAAAAAATAAAAAAATGCCAATATTTTATGAAAGAGAACAAGAGTATTTTTTTTATAAGGTTCGGCTCTTTTGGTACATGAGTTATATACAAAATCTAAGGTTCAGCTCTAAAATACGAGTATCCAAAAAGAGAGAAGAAAAAGTCACGAAAATAGTGAGATCGAAGAACTGTTAGTGTCTATATATAAAACATTCATTATATTCAAACTAAAAATATCTAAAAAAAATCATAGCAAAACGCCTCACTATGGGGCGGTCAGGTATAGAAGTGGACCACTCTACTGTGGAGTGGTCCGGACATATTTTGAAATTTTTTAAAACTGAGAGTATTTTTGTTATTTTATATGTTTTGAGAGTATTTAAAAAAAATCGACCAGTTGTTCGTTACCAATGCAAGTCCAATGAATATTTCATAAATTAATTCTGGATGATATTAATTGGACATAATACATTAATAAATGGTACTTTCTGGAACTAGAAGATACCAAATATAAATTCTGCATCGAATAAAATTTTAACAAGTCCCTATCTAGAAATTGGCTGATTTTTATATTTATAGATAAAATATTATAACTTAATACGCCATGTTTTGTGTCACATTCAATACTTTTGATTTAAATAAAATAATATCTCACATAAACAATGACCGATCAGGGACGCCATTGTTTATTTTTTATTTTTTGTATGTGTTTTTTTGTGCACTATCGCTTTTATCACCTCTTTTTTTTTAGGGGAAATTTCATGTATATCCCTAAAAAGTTTCAATATTACGTATTTATCCTTCTAAAATCAATAATTACATATTTATCCTTAAAAATTGTAGAAACTCACATATTTGTCCAATCCATTATATTTAACATTAATTTTTTATGTATTCCTATTTTACCCTTCTTCTATTTTTCTTTCCAAGGTCAGTGTATTAGAAAGCAATATTAAAACGTACTAGTATCAGTACATAGCCGTACCAGTACTGAACCGTACCGTACCAATACCACCATTGAACCGTACCAGAACTGAACCGTACAGTAACAAATTGCACTGAACATATTAAAGGGCGACTCAACAGATTAAAGAGAGAGATGAAGGGTATAATGGTCATTACAATATTAATTAATATTTAAAATAAATTTTAATGTTTAAAAAATATTATTTAATTATTTTTTAGAGATATTTGATATATAATAGAGTTAGATTGGACAAATATGTGAGTTTCTATAATTTTTAAGGATAAATATGTAATTATTGATTTTGGAGGATTAAATACGTAATATTGAAACTTTTGAGGGATATACATGAAATTCCCCCCTTTTTTTTAATCTCCTTGTGGAAAAGAGTGACAACACCTGTTCTTACCAGTAAACAGAAGTTCAAATCATGGGTAGACCGTAGACAAAGAAAGCAACAGGGAAGGCTCTAATAAATAACAAATAAATGATACAGCATAATGCTTCCTGATTTAAATTTTTTCAAGAAGGAAAATTCTAGAGTTGAATTTTTACTGGACTGTTTTTATTTTGGTTTAGATTTCAAAAGCAGTTGTCATATGAGCAGTTCAACTGTTGAATGTCGCTATAATTGAATTTTTTAATGGTTTTAAGCTTCAATTGTCTACATCACTTTGTCAAAGATGATACGCATTTATCATGACTGTTACGGTGAAATACTGAAGTTTTGTTTAGCTACTTTTTTATAATGTTTGATTATTTTTATATGCAAAATTTATACGGATATAAATCTGCCTGCGATTCGATTCATTCATTAGAATACACAAATATCAAAAGAAGTTAGTTTTTGTGTACGAATCTCGAAATATATGAACGGTTGAGATTGGAATCGTAGCAGATTTATTTTCAAATTTATATAGCAATAAGAATCAATCTTTAGTCTGATAGCAAAAATTTATATAGCAATAAGAATCAATCTTTAGATTAAATTTTTTTATTATTACAAAGTTGAAATTAAAAGTCTTGTTTGACTCCTGAGTTACTTAAATACACACACACGCACAACAATGCTTTGAGCGAGCATTTATAGTCTAAACAATCGATTCAAACCGTTGAACATTCAATACATATTAAAATGTGTTTGGAGACCAATTTTTATATTTTTTGAAATTTTTGACTATTTTTATATCGATATTTTCAATGATAAAAAAAAAATTCACTGTTTATTAAAATCGACGATTTTAAAGTTGACTTAATAAAAAATATTCAAATCGGTGAATCTTTACTATGATACTTATCAAAATAAAAATTCTTTAATTTTTAACATAAAATGATATAAACTAATCTAATTTTTTTTATTAATATTTTGAAAAATATATAATAAAAGCATTGAACCATTCTTTCATATCTTGTGTATCTGAGAGAAATAACCAAGTTTTGAAATCGTCCAAAAAAGAATCAAATCTGCTGAAATCCTTGGGGATTTCAGGGAGACTGAAATTTCAAATTCAACCATTTTAGGGTTTTTACACGAATCTCAAAGCAGATTTGTTGCCGTCCAAGAAATATTTTCAACAGCACAGAAGATTTAAAAATGTATTTGTTGACATTGACTAAGAAACCTCTCAATTGCGGTTCGCTTCATGCAAAAAGGATCCAATCAAAGGTGTTGATCTTTTGCGCCTTTCAACACTTGACTTGAATTTAATGTAAGCTTGCTTTTGGCTTGCATGTATTGTAATGTAAGCTTGCTTTTGCCTCTCTGAACCTCCTTTAATTGACTTGAATCATGTTACGGTTGAATCATGTTACGGTTGCGTTTGGATAGATTGAGAATAGAGCTATTCTCATAGTAGCTGTACTATTTTTAGACCAAACCCATCCAAATGACATATAGCTTTTTAGAATAGCTCAGGAACAGTTCTATTCCGCTATTCCACAAAAATGTTGGATTAGCTTAAGAACAGCCCATAGTTTCATTATTTTGTTTCTTCCCTCCATCACTATTCCAAACATACAATCCAAACAACATTTCTACTAATCCGAAATAGTCCAAATTAGTATTATTCTCAAACAGCTTGAATTAACACTATTCTCAAGCACTAATTCAAAAATCACTATTCATTACACAATCCAAACGCACCCGTAATGTACTATAAGTGTAGTTTCGGTACTTTCAGTTTTACATGAATTTAGGGGCCGATTTAAGTATCGACAATCAATCAGAGGTGATTAAGTCATTCATATAAATTTATCAACACTTTTATTTTGTATATTTTATAATTTTTATAAATACTTATATCTTTTAGTTTCTTTATAAAAAATTGTACTACAGTAATTTATTCTACCCTTTCATCTCAATTTTTTTGTTTTAACATATCTTTTGGGCTGCACAAAAAAATTGTAGTTCGTAATTCAATTGAGTTTGATTCGAAAAAAATTCTTAATTAATTCGGTTTGAAACTGGTTTATTTTGAAAAGAATCAAACCAGCTCGGTTTGAAATTGGTTTGAATTCGAACACGAACTGAGTTAAGTACTATTCGAAACTCTTCTTTTTCAATTCTAAACCTTGCTTCAATTTCGAATTAGTTTAGCTCGAAACTGATTCGAATCAAACTCTAACTCTCTTTTTTCAATTCGAAACCCATATTCGAATCAAACTAGTTGGGTTTGAAATTGGTTCGAACTCGAACTCAAACCGAGTTAAGTTCGATTCGGTTCGATTCGTTTGCAGCCCTAATTGTCAGGCTTTATACAATAAAATTTGAGGAATTTAAGGAGTTCAACAGGCTTTTTATTAGCCAATTTTGCTCTGTTTCTAACATCTACTTTGTCGGCGAGACCGAAACTATAAAGCAAAAGAAGAGAACACTTTGTTCTCAAGAGAATAGCTAGTTTATTTATAATTTGGAAAGCACCAAAATTGCTTTGACAGATCCAAAGCGCAGTTATTCTGATATTTTCATTGTATCAAGGAGACTGCCATGGTCTCACTTCACTCATGGATATTTTTTTGCATGTTTGAAGGAAACTTTGTAGTTCTTCTGCATGAATTATTTTTTTTTAAGTAAATCGTTTAAACAAATAAATACTAGATTAAAAAAATAATAAAATCGATATCTAATGCAGCAGATATAGCATGGTTCAGGGGTTTCTAAATTTGTATGGCATTAATTTTTGTAAGATTTTGTTGGATTTCATTAGATTTTTTTTTTTGAGAGAAAGATTTCATAAATACTTAGGGCCTGTTCGGCGGTAAGAGAGGAATGAAAATGGGCTTGGGAAGTCCAAATTTTTGAACTGAAATTTACTGTGCATGTGGGAAAAAAAAAATTCGGTCCGAGTGAATTTTTTTTTTCCCACGCGCACAGTGATGCGCCGAACAGGGCCTTAGGCTGTAATTTTAATTACTTTCATGAAATTTATTCTATTAGATATTCTGTTGATTTTTTTTAAAGAGGTGTTACCTATGGCCAAATCTTATTAACTACAAAATTTAATTAATGAGCAGCATCAAATCCCTCTAGGAATGTAAACATATTCTAAAATATTTGGTAGAAAAAAATTAGTTGATTTTTAAACATGTTTTGAAAAATTAATTTAATGTTTAATTGTTTAGTTATTTAATATAGATTTGAGATTCAAAATCAAATTCCAGCAAAAAGTTTGAGATTGAGTAGCTAGATTTGACATTAGAATCAAATTAATGAAGATTTGTCTTGCTTTAGTGCTGTTTAGGCATTGTTTCATAAATCATGATGGAGTGATTTCTCTTAATTTGCTACATTATTTTTTCTCAAATCTTAGGTGAGTAAAATTTCTTGACTTATAATGTATGTTGTCAACTATCACTAAATAGAAATTCAATAAGTTTTAGTTTCTTGTTTCACATCTCTCATTTTCTCCGGTACAAAAAGCTGTTTTGATGAGATGTTTAAAATCTATTTTAGACAGAGGCGGAAGTATGTGGACATAATGAGGTTAATTGACCTCTATTTAAAAAAAAAAACCAGTAATAAAGCATAGTTTTTTAATATAAATTACAATAAAATACTACATGTATCTTAAATTAACTTTCAAATTTTTATGAAAATTTTATATAAGCAACTCCCATAATTTTTTGATCAATTGATTTAAAGTTTTTTAGCATTTTATTTTTTTTAATCAAAATAATTGCTCACATAGTGACATTCTCTCTCTCTCAAATTCCACAACTCACATGTGACATTGAATTTTTCTTTTTTTTACATGTAGTTGACATTTTGACCCCATTTATTCAAAATATCTGCCTCCGTTCCTAATCTTAGACAACAACTTTATCACCCTGCTAACCATCTTATTAGTCTCACATAATGCCAACGGTCAGTTACAGTTAATTTCACCAATGAGAGAAGAGAGGTGCGCGATCAGAGAGCAGTTTGGATCCGATGAGATCCATAACCGTCCGATCCGTTTTTAGATCCGTGCACACAGATATTAAAACAAAAGCATACAGATATTAAAGGACGTGCACAGATCTTAAAACGGATCAGATGGTTATGGAATCCGTCGAACTCAGTTTCAGTCCGCTGAACATCGGACCCAAACTGCTCTCGCGCGATCGAAGGTACGGGTGATCGAATGCGATAACAACTCAGGTGAAAGGAATTAAAAGAGGAATTCGAGAAAAGGGTCAGAGGTAAAAACCTAAAAAATTAGAGAAATTAAAGAAAGAAGATGATGAGCGATCTGATAGTATCGATTATCGAATATTGATAATGTCAAACAAACAATAATATTCTAGGCAGGTCACATCATCATCGTCCAAATCAAACCACAGAGTCACAAACTGTCACGTTTTTCTTGAGACTTTAGAGTTTAGATTGAACTCGGATCCTTTGTGGCACCCAAAGCATGTTAAGACTTAAGAGTCATAGTCACAATGTGCGCGTATTATACACGTATAATACGTTTTTTTGGGGTTGCCACACTGAATTCTGTATAAAACGTTGACCGAATAATTCGTAAAAAAAATGCCAAAAATTTTTTTAAGATTTTTTTTTGCTTCCTTGTTATACCAAATCATTCCCGAATTATATCCGAATCACGAATTTTTGACCCCGCCGAACCGAACCCGAACTTTTGATTTGTCACTATGATTAAGACTTAAAGAGCATCACTCAATAAAATAACAAAATGGGATTTTTTTTAGAAACCATCAATAAAAAAAAAATTATCAGACTCATGAAGTCAAATCAGTCAATTTTACATTTTCTTTGACATTTTACTCTAAAATTATATATAATACATTTTTTTTGACATTTTACTCACCATAGTAACAATATATGCGATAATTGAGTCAATTTTATATATATAAAAAAATAGAAATTCGCAGTCAGTGTTACATTTTCTTGACATTTTACTCTAAAAAATATATAAAATCATATATAAATACATTTTCTTGACATTTTACTCACCATAGTAACAATATATGTGATAAATTCGCGGATAATTCACGTTTTATTCTTTTTTTTACGTTTCCGAACAGAACTCCGAACAAAACACAAAAACACATAATACATTTTATTTGCGAATAAAACATAATCACTGATTATTCGCAAGAAAAATGCAATTTTTTTATTTTATTTCCTTGTTGTGCGGAATCATTTCCGAATTATATCCGGATTATACCCGAATCACGGATTTTTTACTCTACTGAATCGAACCCGAACTATTCGTTTCTCACTATGTCACTCACTAAAACAACAATACGGGCAATGTTAAAAACTTCGTCTAATCAATAATTTACGAAATAGTAGCAACGTTAATTCTATTTTTGTAAAAATCACACAATTATGTTTGAAATCTGAAAATATCAATTTAGGAATATTGTGTAAATGTTTCTTTCAGAAACATAATATTGTGTAAATGCATGTGTTCAGAATTTTAGATGTGAAAGTTTTTTTTTTTTCTTGCCATTCTTTATCAATTTTGGATTGAACGGATAAAACAATTATTAAGGTTTAAATTCATAATTTGGTTGAGATGCGATGGCTGTATTGTTATTTTATTCCTCAAATAAATATCAAGTTCTGTCGAAAAATGTGCTTAAAACTATAAGCGGCGTCAGATTTTCAAGCTATAGCAAGCTCAAATACGATAGATATCAATTATATAAAATTTGATGCTAAAAAATAAAAATCAATTTTATAGTATCCATTACATTTTAAAGATATCAATTATATAAAATTTAATGCTAAAAAATAAAAGTCAATTTTATAGTATCAATTACATTTCATTCTAAATTATATAAAAAGTTATTCATAAATACATTTTCTTTTTAAAAGAAAAATTGGGACCATGAATGCACGCCTCCAAACTTCCACATTTCTGACATGTCTGTGCTTTTAGATCTGACCGGTTTTGGTTTTAATAGATTCATTGGGTCCCTAATTTAATATCATGCAAGCATGATGTGTGATTTTCATATATAATTTGGGTAAATCTTATATTTATTACGATCATATACCTTATTCAATGTACATTCATATATAGTAGACTTAGGATGTTCTTAAGTTCACCAATCGTTTTTGTAAACTCAACTTTAAAATCTATCGAATTGACTTCTGAACCGTTGAAGTCCTTCTACCTTATGAGTGATGCATCTATATGCAAAAAATTTAAACTTTTGAATTAATTTAGTATTAAGTCAAGTGGCCAAAAGTAGAAGATTTATTAAGTCAAGCGGTCAAAAGTAGAAGATTTATAAATTAATTTTAATACATTCATTTTTTGAACAATTTTTTACCACTTGACTCTATACACAATTAATTCAAACTTTTAAAGTTTTTGCATATAGATGTATCACTTGTAATGTATAAGAGTTTCAAAAATTTGAATTCGTCATTTGAAATTAATTGATATATTTTTGAGTCGAGTTCACAAAAAGATTTGGTAAACTTAAAAACACGCTAGTTCTACTCCATTCATATATATACTTTCAGGAATTTAAATCGGCCGAAATCTAAGATTCCCTGAAATCTCTGAAATCCGAGATTCTAGCCGTTCAACTTTTTCTGTGCACGTATCTCATAACAGCTAATTTTTCTGCACACACATCTCGAAACAGTTTGACGATACCGTTCATTCATCTCGGATTTCAGCATATTCGGATCATACTTTGAGAAGCTTAAACATTAAAAAAGGGTTGTTGATGAATGTCAGGAGAAAGGCTCTTTACCTACTCTGTACTCTGTAGCTAGTACAAGTTATAAATTCCGATAGACTGTTGTTGTTTAAAAGGAAGATGCCCAATCATAAATAGATAGTCACACAAGTTAAGGACGTTTATATATCTTATATATGCATCATATAAAAAATCATTTTTTTTTCAGAGCATTATTTTGAAACTGAGATTTATACTCTGCATATTGTATCGATCAGATATTATCTTGTCATACTTATAAATGATCTAAAGGCACTATCGGAGAGTGAGGATAATCTTGGCTCGGTTTTTTTTGTGTGTGGGGGTTTTCTAATATTTTTTCAAGTAAAAGAATTTATTTCTTTCTTGTGTAACTAGGGTTGAAAATGGTATGGATAATATCTGATCCATATTTAATCCGTATTTGAAAACTTAAATGTGAATATCTGATATTCGAATATCTGTGTGGATAAGGATACTGATATAGTTTTACGTTTCAATTATCCATGTCCGGATAGTAGATATATACCATATATTTTAATATATATTATAAAAAAATTTATGTTATTCACCATTATAATTAGATAAATATTATAAACTTTAATATTTTTATATTATTTTAATAAAGATCCATTCTGATCCGGAACCATATCCGTATTGTATTCGTCTGATATGTTTGATTTCCGCTCCGTATCTGTATCCGGAAAATAAAAAAAGTGACATGGATTTAGTTTTACCACTATTCGCTTAGTTTCCATACTATGTGTAATTGTTTGCATATTATTATTATTATTATCTTATTTTTTCTAGAGCGAGACGGAAATCTAATCTTTCAAATTTTAATGTCATAAAATAAATATCAAAATGACATTACACACATTATTCAATTCTATAAAAAAGTGTAGATGTTCTAAACTATTCAAATCAAAATTGAAGAAACGAAGAGATGACTGAACTAATAAAATAGAAGCCATACTTGAACCATTATAATTCGGTTGGTTCAGCTAAATCGGTTTTAAAAAGTCTAAACTTAACTCATCCATTTAAAATGAAATAATTTAAAAATTCAACCAAACCGATCCATTTAAACTGAAAAATTGATTCATTTAAACATTTTTTTTGTTCGGTTGAAAACCAAACAAATCGAACCGTTTGAGCACCTCTAACGAAGAACATTGTCTTTTGCTATCAGATCCGAAGTTAATTAATATTCTTGTTTGCATATTACATTTTATTATATTTTCCTTCATTTTACATATCACGTGAGTTCTATCAAATTTGACTTTTGGTGTTATCAGCTAACAAAATGGCACCAACATCCACTGCTATAGCGCAAAAGTTAGTTAGTTAGTCCAATTTTGCATATATATAATTTGTATAGAATTTACAAAGAATTAAAATTTGTACAAAATTTATACTTAATTTTTTCTCAACAAAAATGATTGACAGGTGTTGTGTTCTGAATAGTAGGTGGCCACAGAAGGCAAATGCTCCTCACAATTAAAATCATTTTCCTTTTATATTTTTCTAATTAATAATCCCATCATGCAAAAAGCAACAATACATTCAAAGGGGTTTCCTTTCTTGTTTCATAAATAAAAAAATGTTTGATTGTTGAATTTTCATTAAATTGAGAAAACAATTTATTGGGTTATCTTAATTTTTGATGAAGAAAAGAAAAAAAAAATCAGAAAGACCTCATAATATAAGTTTCATTGTTGAGTAATGCTTAGGTGCTATGGATAGCATAAAGCCATCCGTGCTACGACCTAAAAAACTTATTAAATAAATTTCAAATTTCGATCTAAGTAGCTCAGTAAATTGGTTATATAATGAACTTGTAGAATATCAATTTTTACTATTTTCGGAATTTTTTTTACTATTTTTTATGATTTATAAAATATAGTAAAAATGACCTAAAAATATTGACAATTTTCTTTTATTTTTAAATCTTCTTATTATTTTTCACAAATTATAAAAAATAGTAAAAAAAAATTCACAATCCCAGCAATATGCCATTATGCCTATCGCCCTATCCCCTTCAAAAATGAACTTGAAATATATTTAAATATGAAAAGAATTCACAATCCCAACAAACCCCCTATCCCCTTCAAGTAAGTTAACACGCGTGCCAAACTAACAACCCTCTTTTGCTGACCCAAGCTTACGCATCCTCTCTCTCTCTCTCTTCCCCATCAAAACAAAAGCTTTCGTTGGATAATATCTTCTCATCTTCTCCATTTCTATAAAATATAATATTTAATTAGACGGGTCTTCCTGCCGACTAAATCTACATAAAATTTCAATAGACTAGAAAATGTTATATATATATATATATATATATATATATATATATATTATAAGTGTAGCATAAATTATAAACTTGATATTTATTTTATGCAAAAGTTAGTACTTGGTAAAGATGTTTACAAAAATTTGATAAATAATAGGTAATACAGCACACTTAATTTATAAAAAAAATTCCTTCAAAAAACAAACTATAATTCCTTATAAACAACATTTTAAATAATTAGAAGAGATACTTTGGTTTGTTAGAGCAATTTCACAACCAACTCGTGAATATTAAGAGCCTGTTCGGCCGTTTACTGTGCGAGTGGGAAAAAATTCACTCAAGACTTCGCGAAAAACAGCCCACGGGCACAGTATTTTGGCCATTCAAAAAGTTGCATTCCCGTTCTCTTTAGACGGCTGAACATGCCCTAAGAGTGTTAATCGTGATCCGTCAAATTTGTAAATAATTAGCACTTAACCGTAATGTAGTATGAGTAGTACGAATGACATTTGCAAAATAACATAATTGATATTCACAAGCAACATGACACGTTATTATTAGTGGATAAAATAGAGATGAAATTAGTTTGGGGATTATTAAATCATCTATGAAAAAAATTAAGAAAATATATCAATTAAAAACTTATCATATTAGCTATGCTCAAAAGATATACATAAAAAAATTATGTACATTTTGTGAAAATAAAATATAGTAGTTATTATCCGATAATGCATATTTTGTAACTATACTCAAAAGATATACATCAACAACAAAAAATCTGTTCCATATGAAAATAAGATATAGTAGTTATTATCCGATAATGCATATTTTGTAACGATAAAAATTAACCTTAATTGGAAAAAAACATATCTTTTTGTAGCAATAAAAATGTTACAACAATATGCAACCTATAATAATCAAGTTGTTAGTATTCAAACAAACAACAACAAAAATAACTTGAAATTTTTATTAATACCACTGTAAAACAAAAAAAATCTACAAATTATGGAGAATTCGAAAAATACTAGGGATTCTAATTCAATGTGCAGTCCCATTCTTAGGGGCCGCAGATTGAATTGGCAGTCTCTCAAAAACCTAAAAATGCACTGTAATATACTGATATTTAGGTTTTTTTTTGGGGGGAGGGCGCAAATTTAATCTGCGCTTTCTCAAAAATAGAGTCGCAGATTGAATTGGAGGTCCCGGTATTTTTCGAATTCACTGAAATAGGGGTGTTTTTTTTTTGTTGAAATGGTATTAATAAAAATTTCTGATAACAAAAATAACATTGTAATAGCCTAATAGGCAACACAAATTGAAGCTTTCTGGGAGGCACAGAAGATCTGCAAGTGAATGGTGAGGTAGCGTCACAGTCTTCACTAACCCATCTCTTCTCTTCTCTTCTCTCCTCCCCCATTCTTTCCACTCCCATTAACAACCTCCTTCCCTCTAAATTAAACCCACAATAAGCAAAGGAATCAAAACCCCCCACCCTCACCCTCCTCTCTTTCTCTCTCTTCATTAACGCCATTAAAATCGGGACTTGACGAACTGATACATCACAAACCTCCGTTTTTCGGTTCTTCACCCCTCTCTCTCTCTCTCTCTCTCTCTCTCTCTATCGCTACCCTCTTCTCTGTTTCTCTCAATCCCATCCCATCACTTCCTTTTGCAAATTCCAAAACCACACACCATTCATAGATAACAACAAACCAGAACACTCTTAATCTATCCCACCCAGTTTAAGTGGACAATTTTGTCTTTCTATTTCCAAACAAAGAATAAATGGCAGCTGTGGCGGATCAGAGGGATGTTAAGGAGTTGGTGGATTTGCTCTCCAAGCTCAACCCCTCGGCCAAGGAATTCGTCCCTTCTCCAAAGTACAGCGTGGCGGTGGCCCCCCCTGTCAGCGATTATGCCTGGGACCACTGGTCGAGCGGCCAGCTCTCAGCCGATGCCCCGATTTTCATCACCTCTCCTGATTATTTCGGTGGCTTTTATCAGATTATCACTACCGGGAATTATAACAAGGATTCCAGTAGTGATGGATCGAGCAATGGCCAACCTTTTCCAAGGGTAATTTGATTTCTTTGTTTTTCTTTTTTTACGTTTCATTTGTAAATTTTGTTGTTAGGAGATTTAACAAGTACAATCTAGGACACCATTGATGGATTGTAATGCTTATGATCCTTTTATTTTATTTTTGTTACTTCTTACGTCTATAAGGTATATTTTTTGCTTATATTTTAACGATTTTAATTGGATCAAATGCAAATCTGACTATTTAAGAACAGTGAGCTGTTTCCTTCGATAATTTTTCCTTTCATTTTTTATACATAATTTTTTTCCTTCTAGAAAGACACAAGCATATACCTTTAAAACTGTAGCATATAGAAAAGACCACAAAATAGCAACTGATTTTTCAGTTTTATACTTTTCCATTACTGGAAAATTAGGTGAGATTGTTCCTTTTTTGTATAATTTTAACACAGTTTTTATTAGATGTGGTAATTTCCTGATTTGGATACATTTTCTTGTTATTCAGAGGAGAGCTGGTTTTAGCCAGAGGCGCCGCGTGAATGAGAGAACCAGAAAAGCGGACAGAGAAGATAGCATTCGACGAACTGTTTATGTCTCGGATATCGATCAGCATGTGAGATTTTGAAATAAAATAAACTTATACTTGTATTCAGGAATAATGAGTTCAATCTAGGCACATTATGTGTAAATAACAACCTTCATTTCTTTATTTGCAAGTAACATTACCCGTTTTTTGTTATTTGCAAAAAAACACCCGAACTTTGGAACCAAGACGTAGTTCAGCGACAAATAATAAGTTGCCCCAATTGGTTCATGTTAACTTGAAGAAATATATTCTTTTCATAACTACTTTATATGAATCTCCTACGCTTAATTTTGGTTCAGCTCAAACATCAGCGAGAAAAAATTCTAACAGTTGGATGTTAGTCGGGATTGCATTGAATAGTGTTGAATTTGGCAACAGATGTTTCCTTTTGGAGTTATTTGAACACACTAAAATATTGGCCGTCTATTGCAAAAACTTTTCATTTTATATTTGTTATTAATTTAGTTGGTGTTTTTGTTAGGTGACTGAGGAGAAGCTTGCTGAATTATTTTCTAACTGTGGACAAGTAAGTTACGAATGCTTCTTTACTTTTTCTAATTTTACACACATTCTTATAGATTCTGATTAGCAATTAACTGAACTAAAATTCTACTATCATGATAGTTGTGTTAAGCGGACGAGTAAATTAAAACATTGAAAAAAAAAGATTCATTTTTCTCACTAAAGATGACTCATTCAAGTTTATTGGAAAATGCAACTTGGCCTGGTTGGTTGCCAAAGTTGCTACAATGAGCTGTTGTATCTTGTATAAAAATATGCAAATTCACTCGCTATCTTAGTTCTTATTTACTTTTATGAAGTTGGCTTCTTATTAATTGACACGTGCAATTGACCAATCGCTAATTCATTTCTACTACTATCTAAAGAGTATTTTTAATACTAGATTGTGCACCTTATAGAGCTATCATATTCTGCTGAACATGTCTAATTTATAACAAATTCCTTTTTTTACTGTTATAAGGTTGTAGATTGCCGGATATGTGGCGATCCCCATTCTGTCCTTCGCTTTGCATTTATTGAATTTTCTGATGAAGGTATTGGCCAGTTTTTACTGACACTGACTGTTATCATATACGAGCTTGTTTTCCAAATTTTTTTCACCAGTATCACAACCAGGCACCCCCCCAACCCAAAAAAAGAAGAAGAAAAAACCACAGACGCTCACAACAACTTGCAATTTGTTAGTGGGCATTTTCCCCCTGACCTTCCAAAAAAAAAAAAGTGAGGTGAATACTCAAATATCATGGCAAGTTCGGCCACACCGCAATTTGATCGTTAGTACTGATTTAGTACATTGCTACACTAGGCAGGCGCTGACATCCAATTTGAACCCTAAGTAAGCCTTGATTAACCATCATTTCACAGATTCACCTAAAACCAATCGTTTGAATGAACACTAAAACCGAAGAAATGAACAAATGGGTCCTTGTCAAATTGGTATTATGCTACCTAACTTGACCTGTATGACAAGGCACTATTCTCCTTGTGTCCTTTTGCTTGTTCTACTTTGCAAGATTTTTTTGTTATTTTTCCTAATAGATGGTGCAAGAGAAGCATTGAACCTTGGGGGGACTGTTCTTGGTTTCTATCCTGTCAGAGTTCTGCCTTCCAAGACTGCGATACTGCCCGTCAATCCCAAGTTTCTCCCAAGGGTTAGTTCGGAAAATAAATAAAATATTAAATAACGAGTAAAACAAGAAACAGAAAAGGAAAATGTTGAGTTTTCTTGTCATTGTGTATTACCATACAAGCAGATCAATCAGCACAATTGAACTTTATACATCACTATAACCTAACTCCAAGTTAACTACATTTCAATAGTGCAATATATTCTATTATTCGTCTATATGTTGAATAACCCAATTTGGCCTCTGTGCAACCTCAGTTGAGCTTGAGCTTACTACCCTCTATTGTGCAACTAAGCACCAAATAAGCTCCCACAGAGAAAAAAATGACTAGAAGGGTCAAGCCAACCCTTACACCAATCCACATATCATAGAGGCCGGTATGCAGGTTTCTGATATTGACTAGCATGCACCAAAGCCAATATGGTATCCTATTAAAAAGCTAACCTTTAGTGGGCATTTATTGTGGTTTTAAAAAATTTAAATAAATACAGACAGAGGACGAGAAGGAGATGGTTGTGAGGACAGTGTATTGTACAAACATAGATAAGAAGGTACGTGCATCTTACCAATCTATTATCCTTATTCAGAGCCACATTACTATATTATTTAAGATATGTATCTTCTTTTGCTGTGAAGGTTACCCAAACAGATGTAAAGGTTTTCTTTGAACAGCTTTGTGGGGAGGTCAGTTCCAACTTTTCTTTTATATTTTCCCCTATAATTTTCATACTCCATTATGATTTCTTCGGTGTCATTCTTCTTTGTGAGAAAAAACTTAAACATTGAGTAACTGATCAACAGGTATCTAGATTGAGGCTTTTAGGTGATAATGTGCACAACACTCGCATTGCTTTTGTTGAGTTTGTTCAGGTAATATCTATTTGGTAGTATTGGAAATATGTCTAGTTTACCAGTAGTTGATTTTGAAGTTCTTCTATGAAATATTTTATTTACAGGATATGTTATATTGATAGCAAAATTATTTGACAACCATGACAACTGACCAAAAGATTGTCAAAATGAAAATAGTAAAATTACTCGTAGCATCTCTGTAGTTTAAATGGGTTATGTATTAGTTCTGGTCAAATATGGAAACCAATTGGTTATCCATCAAGAATTTTGAGAAACTAATGGTTTTGCTTTGTTTTATACTTGACCGCTGTCCAATTTACTTTAGAGAACATATCTACAAACTTTTCTTTTTATTTATAGCTGTTTCGTTAGTTGCCACAATTGTCAAAATTAATATGGTTTTCAATATATGTATTGCTTTCATCTATATATTTAGTTGACCGATTCTTCTTGAGTAAAAAAATATTTTCTTAGGAACTGTTCTCATCAGAGTAACAAATTTTATCCTTGTGAGTTCAGGCCGAAAGTGCAATAGCTGCCCTGAATTGTAGTGGAATGGTTTTGGGCTCCCTTCCTATCAGGTTTATTTCCTTCGTTTTGCCTTTTTTTGTTTGTTGAATAATCCTGATAAATCTACCACAATCTATATTATCAAAGAACTTAAAAATGTCGGGAAAACCTCAAGCAAATATTTAGTCATGCAAAATAGGAATTCTTCTTCATGTCATTCAAAACTTAATTATTAGGTGAACTCTTGAAAAGCTCGAAATATCATTTGGCTTTTTGCATCCTTGCATCCCATTTTCATCAAATATGCTTAAAGCTATTCCTCTATTGCTATTTTTCTCTACGTAAATGCAAGAGAAAGTGGCAGTTCAGTATTATTTGAACAAAATGTAAAGCAGCCTCGAGTGATACTTTATGGGTCCTATGTACATTGTTACCTTTTGTTTTGAAGCCAATAATTATACTCCTGAGATTCTT
This sequence comes from Carex arenaria, assembly GCA_964058825.1. Classification (NCBI taxonomy): domain Eukaryota; kingdom Viridiplantae; phylum Streptophyta; class Magnoliopsida; order Poales; family Cyperaceae; genus Carex; species Carex arenaria. The sequence continues at coordinate 511,298 of CAXKVW010000238.1, forward strand.
TTGCTTTAGTGAAAATCATGGTAATATCATCACTTCTTTCTGATTATGTTTCATGATGTATAATCAGGGTTAGTCCTTCGAAGACCCCGGTACGACCACGCGTACCAAGAGCAACAAGTTACTAACACCTTGCTCGCGCAAGTACCTCTAATTATGCCTCTGCATGAAGTAGTGCTGTCATGAGCATTTTGATTTTATTTCTGTTTCTTTTATGCCCCTCTAAAAACTTTTGAGAAGGGACCTGGTCAAATCAGAATCCTTGGCTAGCGGCTATCTTTTTCTTGAGAAACAATCTGAGCCCAAACTTGTGTTAATTTTTGTGGCTTAGTTGAGAGCTAACAACAAATCTTGAATCCAATGGACAAGAACCATGTGAATCTATCTTGGCCAGAAGTAATAAATCAATTATTATTACATCTCATGTCATTTTCATTTTCATTTTCCTTTTTTGTATTTTCATTTTCTTGGTGCAAATCTAATATGACTTGGACCAAAATTTGATCTCCCGCTCTTCCCAGCCTTCTGATTAATGGGTCTAGTGTGTGATTAATAGATCTGCACCGTTGATTAAATATTGTTCGTATCGGCTTTTGATGAGGGCATCAAATTCCTCTCTTCTCTTGGTCCAAAAGCTTGGCAGCTTATTAAGAACACCGTATTAGCCTGTCTGCTTAATGCTTATAAACTATGAATATTTTTCTCTTTCAATACTTGATAATTACTATAGTCTTTCAAATGATAAATAATGAACCAGAAAGGAGTACTTAAAAGTGTTGTGCACCAATCCCATAATGCGCACGTACAGATTAATTAAGAGAACTATGAGAAATCTCTTCCTATTATTATGATAGACAAACAACTAATACTTACGAGACGCAAACTATCCGTGTACTGTGTCCATACTCCATACTGTGCAAATAAATAAATAAATGCGAAATCGTAGTTAGCCAGTTTTCTGTAGGGACATACGGACCCAAGTTCAGCGGGGGGGGGGGGGGGGGGGGGGGGGGGGGCTGGATTTTGCGTTTTATTGTAAGTCGGAACGTTTCGATCGACTCTGTCTTCCCTGAAAATTTTTTTGTCCTCCGCTGGATGTTTAATTTATTGTTCGGGTTAAATTTAGGGTTAAAATTAAAATAAATTTCTTCAATTATGATTAATAATTATAATTATATATTAAAATATAAAAAATTACAAGTTAGAGCATTGAAAAGTATAGATTAAAATATTATTTTTTATTAAGTACTTAATTAATTAATGGATTTGAACCTAATTAGTTATTTAAATCCGATTCGATATTTTTTTGCCCCCCCTGACGAAAATCTTGGATCTCCGCCCCTGCCGGACATAAGATAAGACCCATCTTGAAACGCAGGGGATTTATATTTTATTTTGTTCAGTACATTTTAGATTTTGATTAACCCGATAAATAAAACTTTAATATGATATAAAAGTTCAGTAAAATTGAAACCAATCGATACATTATTTTCATGTCAAAATGCTTATGAGGTCTGGTATTGAACAAGTATCCTATTTTTTTGCACTTCATATATTAAAATTAAGAGGTTTTACTACTGCAAAATATGTTGTTGGAGGACAAATTCTTTCCATCAAATTGAAGCACAATGTTCTCGAACAACATAGTTATCCAAAATAAAGGTTTACTTAATTTTTAAAATCACAATTAACTATATCGTTGTTATCCAAAATATAGGTTTACTTGATTTCAAAATCACAATTAACTATATCGTTATTATTCGATATTTTGGATAAATTCTCTATACAAATTACAAGTTCTGAAGCATAAAAAATACAGACCAACTTTTACCCTAATTGCGTTTTTTTTTTTTGATGGAAAACCATAATTGCCAAGAAAATAATTTTTATGTATGAAGTCGCAAGTTTAAAATCATCTTTCCTTCAATTTTGCATGAATGCTGGCACCAAAGTGTGATTCTGACAAAATTTTCTGCGGCAGTCATGTGTGAGAGTGTGGAGCAAAAACATTTCATACAAAAATGAATTTTTCATTCTCGGGCCGGGTGAATGGGCCTCACCTTTTTCTCAGCCCGGCCCAATTTGTCAACAAACCAAACTCAATCTGATTCATCAAACATCTTAATTGCCATCCTCATTGCAGGTTATACAAAGGAAAGCGTGGATGAGCGCCGTCCGATCCGACCAACAATATAGCGATCATGTGTGCACCGAATCGTAAAGCAAATCGGACGGTTCCGAATGACCGAGTTGTGCCCTGCTTCCTATACAAGGCGGTTGCAACGTAAATAATTGATTCTATATGCTAATTATGTCTTAACTGAATTGCATCAATTATATATGGTAGATATTATTGGACGTATCCTCGTGAAATACTTTCCTTCTTTCTATATGCCTTTTGTGGGGCCCGTTTAACCTTCCAGAAATGTACTAGCGCGGCATCCCTCCTTTTTTTTTTCCCCCATTTTCCGTTGTCTGTAAAATGTTAATTTTATTCGGCTAAAAATACTTATAGATGGTATATTTTTATTGAAGTACAGCTTTCCAAAATTAATATTCTTGCGCTCCAAAGCTATTGTTTGATAGAAGCTTTCTATATTTACAGCTCTTTCCAAAATTAGAGGCTTGTAGGATATCTTAAATAGAGGTGAACGGTGCAAGGCAGAATATTACTTCCAATAATACTTTCATTTCTTTTCATCTCTTCATTCTTCACCTGTAGAGATATTCTCAATAATGGATTTCCGAAAAGAGATGACGGGTTTTTACATGCACAGCGTGGTATGTTCTTTCTTCTTCTTCTTCGTTTTATGTTAAATTTTACTAAACTTGTAGCGTGATGTGAATTCTTTCATCTCATTAATTGCTTCTTATATATATATCCGTTTTCTCCTTTTTCGTATTGAAGTTTTCGTAGTTCTTTTTGTTCCCTGACTCATACTTTTCTTGCCAAAAGCTTCCTTTTATCTTGCAACCTATAAAACAATGTTTTAATTACTTGGACATTACAAGAATTGGACAGACATTATATTTTTTAGAAATTTCTAGGGTTTCTCAACAAATTGATCAACTCATGAAATTCTTGTTATTCTGTACGTACCGAACTTTTGTGAGTCCTTCCTTGCTTCCTCAAGTTTTATTCTCATTTCTTCTTTACATACTGTACAGTGTCTTCCAGAGAAAGTCACGAAGGGCTTCAATAATTTTGTTGGTAAAAATCTCGAGTTGAAATGTCCGAGTGGTGATGTCTGGCACGTTGGGCTTATCAGGTCGGGTGACAAACTCGTTCTTCAGCCCGGCTGGAGTAATTTTGCTAGTTCCAATAATGTGTCACAGAATGATCTTTTGCTTTTCAAATTGATGAGCGGATCCACCTTTGAAGTGCGGATCCTAAACCCATTTGGACACGAGAAGAATAGTTTAGAAGGACGAGCAAATGCCATTTTTATTGAAAAAGCAGTTGATGTCAAAGTTGAAGAAGACAACATGATCCAATCTTCTTCCGAGTTCAAAAGAATGACAAGGGGATATGATACAAGTGCAGAGAAGGGTAGGTCCAATCCTCACCTAAGAAAGCGATCACCATGCCAAAATCAGAGTTCCCATCCTGTGAAGAAGAGGCTTAAATTTGACGAAAGCGAGGGTGAAGAAGCATTCGAAGAAGCACGAAGGACCGCTTTACTGGTGATGGAGCATGAAGCTCACCTTAGGAGGAAAATGGGATTGCTGAAATATGATACAAGTGCCGAGAAGGGTAGGTCCAATCCTCGTCCAAGAAAGCGGTCATCATGCCAAAATCAGAGTTCCCTTCCTGTGAAGAAGAGGCTTAAATTTTATGAAAGCGAGGTTGAAGAAGAAGCATTAGAAGAAGCACAGAGGACCGCTTTACTGGTGATGGAGCATCAAGCTCTCCTTAGAAGAAAAATGGGATTGCTGAAAAATGATGACACAAGTGAAACAAACACTGAGAAACATTCAAGTCAAAACTCGAGTAAGCTCTGTTTCCATTTTTAACAATTTATTATAGTTTGTCCATTTTAAAATATATTCACTAATTATGATTGTATGTAGTACTTTGAATACTAATGTTTGAAACTACAAAACAGTAGATTGTGATGTGCCTGTTGGTTATGCCTATGCCCCGCAACACTGGCGAGCCATGAGTGCCGAACAAAAGACCAGAGCTAACTCTTTGGCACTGGAAATTCAAACTGGGAATCCAATCTTTTTGCATGTTCTGCAACAATCCTGTCTCACCAAAAAATCTTGGGCAGTAAGTTCATTTTTTTATTTTATAAATCTTATCATATGACAAAATAAATTGGTCTTCAAAAAGAAACCGATGCCTGAAATCTAGCTCGCATAAATTTTCAGACTCTTAGATTGAATAGAGGCTTTCTGCATTTTTAATCTAGTATTTTGATGAATTTCTCATTAGAAAAGGACTCTTGTAAATTTCTATATCCTGTTACAAAAAAATCCCTGCCCAGGGGCTGTTTTCTAAACAAAATAATTTTCTGACACAGTTGAGTCCCTATACCTTGTCAGAACTTAAATTTTGCATAATAGACCCTTTCATTTCCAGAATTCATCCAGAGCAGTAAAGAATGCTGGAAATTAACAGAAAAGACCCTTAAATGATTCATAATTGCTCTGGAACTGTACAGGAACTTGTGAACTTATAAAACATATCCTAAACAGTATCAGAATTTAATCAAAATGCTGAAATTTGCAGAAAACACCCTGCTTTGTACCAGCAAATTATGTTTTGAGAATTGTAGAGAGCCTTGACATCCTTTGACTTGATGTATTTTTTGGAGTTGACATCCTTGGTGTACATTAACCTTTAGTTCTTATTTTATGACTTGATGCCTCAATTTACCTCTGGCTAGATACCACCTTGAAATGACATCCATATGTATCCTGAATTGCAATAGACATTATTAGTTTACAAAGTAAATCAGCCCTAACATAGATTTCTTTTCACTGTACCATTTTCAAAACAGGCTGTCCCAAAAGAGTTTTCTGCTAAGCATCTACCTAAAGGAAACATGACATTTGTTCTTCGTCGACCAGAGAAAGAAAACACCTGGTCTGTTAGGTACTACTTCAGGAAGACCCACCAAACAATTGAAGGAAGATCGTGGTTGAAGTTTGTGCAAGAAAATAATCTGCGAGAAGGGGACATCTGCATGTTTGAGCTTGTTAATTCTGCTCATCAAATTGCATTCCATGTGCATGTCGCTCAAGCAAGTAGCTCTGGCACTCAATAAGTTGGTGCATGTGACAGATTTTTCAATTGTTTATTTTATGTTATCATATGCTCTCGTGTAAAGACAGAACTTTCGTTATAAATTTCTAGAATCTGATGTATATTTTGTTATGTTTATTTACTATTTTACCTTTTCATTTTTGGGTTGCGTGCCGTTGGACAAACGGTTTGTGTGAAAATTAATTATGGCTTTTAGGCATGTGCCAACAGATTTCGTTTCCTTAATTGGTTCTGCCTATAGTTTGTAACTTAAAACAACAATCTTTGGAGAGGAATGGCAGGGAGCTGACCACACTATGCATGTAAAAGCCCCACATCTCCTTCTGAAAATCCATCTTCCTTTGCAGCCACTTTTTAATTTTCCCTGTTTTTGGTTTGGCAAGGGCAGATCGGACAAATGATTTCATATGTGAAGGGCATACATACCCAATGGTTGTACCGATTTCTGATATTTCAACACTCACATAACTATCCCAACAGTGCACTGTTTTTACTGGGATTTTCTTTGGCTATCTACTGCTACTGGTACAGTTGATTTGCTTTTGGTTTCCTGTTTTTTGGCTGTCCAGTGATACTGGTATGGTTTGGCGTTGCTTTGGTTTCCTGGTTTTTGTCTGGTTATTCTGGCGCTCTATTGATTTGGTATGGTTCCATGTGTTTCCATTGGCTATATAGTGATACTGGTACGGGTGGTACCGTCTCTCTGGTGATATTGGTACTGTCGTGAGCTTGGGTGCTTTTTTGGGTTTTTGGGGAAATTATTCTCTTGGTTATTTCACTATTTTGGCTTTTGATGCTATAGGTGCAGGTACTCTAGGTGTTTTTATGCTTTTTTTTTAGTAGTTTGTTTGTAAATTACTTGCTCTTTTGTTTGTAAATTACTTACTCTTATATAGTATATACATCACATATTAATGGAGTTTCCATAGTTTGGGAGGCTATGCTGAACTCCGGGGTACGGGGAGAGCCACTGCTTTACGGGACATGTTGCAATATCTGATTGAATATATGGGGTTTTTCATTTCAAGTGGGTTTGCATACTTACAGCAATCTCTATGTGCCTAAATAGATAGGAATTTACGTGCTTAAATAGTAATTCAAGATTGGTGGGCAACCTCAATACTAAACATTCATTTTCTTTTGTTAAAGCAAATCCTACTAACCCACCAGCTTCCATTGTTTTTTGAAGGCTCATAACACATAGGCATAGCTGGTTCAATTACATAAAATAAAATAAAAACAGAGAGAAAGCCCATACCTAGATGCATTATTGTGCACTCTTGATACTTCTTATTTCTTCATATGCCTTCCAATCGTACATACTGGTATTAATTCTCTGAAAGTTAGCCTTTACAACAATCTGGTTTTTGTAGGAACAATTAAAAGACATTTCTACATGCCTAGAATAATTGGCATTAGTCAACTTTATTAAAAAGAAAAATTGGCATTAGTCAAGGTCCAGTCCAGTCTAGTAGTGACACAGAAAACCTGTGGTCGTTCTTCTCTTTCTCTAGAGAGTTTTGTCTGTGTGGGTTCAGGGGTCTCATATTAATTTAGCCAATGTCATTTGAATCCAGTAAAAAAAAAAAAAATAGCGGTCAATGCTTCTAGAAATGTTCATTAAGATTTGATACCAGACATCAAGTGGCATTTTAATCTGAGCATAATTAACCCAGCTTTGGTAAGATCGTCACTAATTAGAATTATACAATCCACATCAATATACTAACAAATTTTCACTAGGGAATTTCATCGAATACCTTACATGCATTGAAATAGGTTGACTTCACCTGTAAACTCAAAACCAGAAGCCATTACAATTCCAAGCAACTTAAAAGGGAAATTAAACCAATCAACACAAACACCAAAGCTAGCCATCGACCTAACAGATTGCACAGACTTAATGTGAAAACTCTTGTGGCGGATTGTAAGAACACAAGAGGGATAAACTGCTAATTACCTGAGGCCCCTTCTCAGAGGAAGACTTTGGTGATCAAAGGTAAATAGACGTGGATAAGGTTTGCAAATCTATCACTTACCGTATTCCGACTTTCCGAGTGAATTAGATTAGAGGCTGCTGTGATAGAGGGAGACTACCAGAGATCAGACTTCTTGCTTCGGAGTCGAGAGAACCGAGAGCCAGGGGCAAAAACGAAATTGTTTCCGAGTCGGAGAGAAAGCTGGGCGCGAGAGAGGCGATTTGGTTTTGGGCTTGGCTCGTATTTGGTTTTGCGATAAGGGATAGAGCCATGGCCCGTTATTTTGTCCTTTCTGAGCTTACTGGGTTCAGAAAGGACAAAATAATTTTCACCTGTCAGCGTCAAAATTGTAGATTTTGGAAAGGGGGATGCTACTCTATGTGCATCTTTTACGGTATTGAGAGCTTTGCTGGATTGTTTTTTCCTAAATACCCATTCTGCCCTTTCAACTCTCTTTTTCATTAATCTAGGTGTAATTTATAGTTAATAAAAGATGCTTTTCATAACTCTAGTAATTGATAGTTAATAATAATGGTAAGAACTGAAATTATAATATTCATGAAAAAGAAATTAGAAAATAAATTAATTGTGAGATACAAATGGTCTGAGTTAACTCAAATTTAGAGTATAGATGCAGATTGTCTAAATCAACACAAATATTAAGGGGCATGTGAATTACAAATATGGCGAGATTGATCTGAATTCTGATCGAATGGTCCAGATCTAAACTCAAATATTATGTTACCTCAGAGGATACAGACTCATGCAGTTGGAGGCTTAGAGAAAAGAAGCTTATTATAGATACCGTATACATAAAGATAATTACGATGTATGCAATGAATTTTATGATTTTAATTTAATGTTGAACGCAAATAGAAGTTATTTTTTCGATTTAAAATATATCTCAGTATTAATTGGGAGTAGATTTTGTTCAGTTTATAGAAGTCTTTTTATGTTTCAGACTTTATAATCAAGAAATATTATGTATAATTATTTGGTTCTTGTGAATTTGATGGTTGGTACTGACATAGAACTGTAAAAAGAAATTTTAATAGTTTTGAACTATTTAATGAGTATATATTAGTGGTCGATGTCAATTTGCTGCTTGTGTAGTAATTTTCAGAAACAAATAAAAAATACAACACGTGAAATCATTTAGTTTGGATCTCTTTAATAGTTACTTTTTTATAAATATAATTAATTTCAAACCATATATACCATAGTATTAAATAGGGGTAAATTAGACATTAAGATGTAAAAGTTTCTCTTAGCTCTCATTAATCTAAATATTGCTCTCAAAATAGCAGCACCCTTTTGAAAGGGGTTTTTGAAGATAAAATCTTCTTTGAGATCCAAATCTTTAGCCTAATTACTAAGAAAATATTTTTTCATGTGTGAAATTGTAAGTTTGAAATCGGACCATAATTTTTTTGCGAATTTTAGAGTTGAAAAGTTAGATCTTCATCTTTGTGTAAAAATTAAACCCTTGGTCTATTTTATGTAAAATATAGGGGGAATTTCACGTATACCCCTCAAAAACTTCAAAATTACGTATTTCCCCCTCTAAAGTTTGAAATTACATATTTCCCCCTCTAAACTTCAAAAACTCACAAATTTACCCATTTTATTGTCTTTTATATTAAAACTCATCCTAAATTTATAAAATACCCATTTTACCCTTTATTAAAAATATATAAATCACATCAGACTCAAATTATTTGAATCTGAAGGTTCCTCTACCGTCCGATCCATCCGCATCGCATTAAGATTTGTGCGTGTGGCTTCAATATTCGTGCTAATCTAGTGCGCACGAATCTTAAAGCAATTTCGATTAGAGCGTGTTACATTAAGATTTGTGCAGTTGCTACAATATGCCTGTGTTTTTGCATCAAGATTCGTGCTGATCTAATGTGCACAAATCTAAAAGCAGTTCAGACGGTAGAGGAACCGTTCATATTCAAATTTGAGTATGATAAAATTTATATGTTTTTAATAAAGGGTAAAATGGGTATTTTATAAATTTAGAATGAGTTTTAATATAAAAGACAATAAAATGGGTAAATTTGTGAGTTTTTGAAGTTTGGAGGGGGAAATATGTAATTTCAAATTTTAGAGGAGGAAATACGTAATATTGAAGTTTTTGAGGGGTATATATGAAATTCCCCCTAAAATATATGTTTCAGAGTTTGACATTTTGATGGTGATTCTTTCTCCTCTTTATTTTTTTCCTCCAATTTTGCATGAAACCAGCACAAAAGTCTCCCTGGCAGAATTTTCCGCGGCAGTCACGCGCAATAATTTAGAGCCTATATTACTCGGTTTGGTACACACAAATTTGTTGTTCTTGGGCCGGGTAGATGGGCCTGGCCTTATTCTCAGCCCGGTCCTGCCTGTTAAAAAATTAAGCTCAATCTGATTCATCAAACATCTTAATCGCCATCCTCATGACCTCATTGCAGGTTATACAAAGAAAACTGGGATGGGCTCCGTTGGATATGCTCAATGATTCATATGTGCCGCTTCAATATTCGAACGTACCGCTTTAAAATTCGTGTGGATCATGCGTGCATAAATCATAAACCGAATTGGAAACGGAATATTGGACATTGGACAGCGCCCTGTTGCAACGTCCAAAAGTAATTGATTCTATATGCATGTCAATTATGTCTTCACTTAATTACGTCAATTATATATGGTAGATAAGGGTTAAAATGCATCGTTGGTTTTGTACTTAAATTTTGATGCACATTTTTATCTTTTATTTTAATGTACAAACTATCGATCTGAACCGTTCATCATGATATTTATATTGAAATGTTCTTGAAGATCAAATTTTATATTTTTTTTGGAATTTGTTTACTATTTCTTAGATAGATACAAAATCACTGTTTTAAATGGTTCAGAATCATTTCAAAACATTGACTTTGTATCTATCTAAAAAAATAGTAAAATAATTCCAAAAAAAATATAAAAATTTAGTATCCAAGACTATTTTTAATATGAAGATGATGTTGAATAATTCATATTAACTATTCAGACTTTGAAACATAAGAAAAAAACGTGAAGCATGAAGCATAAAATCAACAGTGCATTTTATTGCACATGTATCATAATTTCCTAATCAAAGATACTCCTCGTGCTATACTTTCCTTCTATGAAATTACTCGTCTTTTTCCCAAAATAAATATTCGAATTGCTTCGAAGTAAAAGATGTAATTACTCGTCTTTTTCCTTCTATGTAATTACTCGTACGTCTTTTTCCCAAAGTGGGCCCATTTGACCTTCCAGAAATTTACTAGCGCCGCATCCCTTCTTTTTTTATCACTCATTTTTTGTTGTCTATATAATGTTCATTTATTCGGCTAAATATTATAGTACGGATCTTGGATAAAAATATATATAGATCAATTACGGTATAATATTGTTATTGGAGTAGTTTCCAAAATTACACGAGCACAATATTCTTACGCTCCAGGAAACTGCCAAATTTAAACAAGCTCCAGGTAATTGCCAAATTAAAACAAGCTCCAGGTAATTGCCAAATTTAAACAAGCTCCAGGTAATTGCCAAATTTAAACAAGCTCCAGGTAATTGATTTACTTCCAATAATACTTTCATTTCTTTTCATCTCTTCATTCTTCACCTGTAGAGATATTTCTCAATAATGGATTTCCGGAAAGAGATGACGGGTTTTTACATGCACAGCGTGGTATGTTCTTTCTTCATCTTGTTCGGTTAATTTATGTCAAATTTTACTAAACTTGCAGCGTGATGTGTGAAATCTCTTTCATTACTTCTTATATAGCCGTTTTCTCCTTTTTCATATTAAATTTTTCGTTGTTCCTTTTGTTCCCTGACTCACACTTTTCTTGCCAAAAAGTTTCCTTTTGTCTTGCAACCTATAAAACCATGTTTTAATTACATGGACATTACAAGAATTGGACAGACATTATTTTTTATACAAATTTCTAGGGTTTCTCAACAAATTGATCAACTCATGAAATTCTTGTTATTCTGTACGTACCGAACTTTTGTGAGTCCTTCATTGCTTCCTCAAGTTTTATTCTCATTTCTTCTTTACATACTCTACAGTGTCTTCCAGAGAAAGTCACAAAGGGCTTCAATGATTTTGTTGGTAAAAATCTCGAGTTGAAATGTCCGAGTGGTGATGTCTGGCACGTTGGGCTTATCAGGTCGGGTGACAAACTCGTTCTTCAGCCCGGCTGGAGTAATTTTGCTAGTTCTAACAATGTGTCACAGAATGATCTTTTGCTTTTCAAATTGATGAGCGGATCCACCTTTGAAGTGCGGATCCTAAACCCATTTGGACACGAGAAGAATAGTTTAGAAGGACAAGCAAATGCCATTTTTATTGAAAAAGCAGTTGATGTCAAAGTTGAAGAAGACAACATGATCCAATCTTCTTCCGAGTTCAAAAGAATGACAAGGGGATATGATACAAGTGCCGAGAAGGGTAGGTCCAATCCTCACCTAAGAAAGCGGTCACTATGTCAAAATCAGAGTTCCCTTCCTGTGAAGAAGAGGCTTAAATTTGACGAAAGCGAGGGTGAAGAAGAAGCATTCGAAGAAGCACGAAGGACCGCTTTACTGGTGATGGAGCATGAAGCTCACCTTAGGAGGAAAATGGGATTGCTGAAATATGATACAAGTGCCGAGAAGGGTAGGTCCAATCCTCGTCCAAGAAAGCGGTCACAATGCCAAAATCAGAGTTCCCTTCCTGCGAAGAAGAGGCATAAATTTTATGAAAGCGAGGTTGAAGAAGAAGCATTAGAAGAAGCACAGAGGACCGCTTTACTGGAGATGGAGCATCAAGCCCTCCTTAGAAGAAAAATGGGATTGCTGAAAAATGATGACACAAGTGAAACGAACACTGAGAAACATTCAAGTCAAAACTCGAGTAAGCTCTCTTTCCATTTTTAACAATTTATTATAGTTTGTCCATTTTAAAATATATCCACTAATTATGATTGTATGTACTAATGTTTGAAACTACAAAACAGTAGATTGTGATGTGCCTGTCGGTTATGCCTATGCCCCGCAACACTGGCGAGCCATGAGTGCCGAACAAAAGACCAGAGCTAACTCTTTGGCACTGGAAATTCAAACTGGGAATCCAATCTTTTTGCATGTTCTGCAACAATCCTGTCTCACCAAAAAATCTTGGGCGGTAAGTTCATTTTTTTATTTTATAAATCTTATCATATGACAAAATAAATTGGTCTTCAAAAAGAAACCGATGCCTGAAATCTAGCTCGCATAAATTTTCAGACTCTTAGATTGAATAGAGGCTTTCTGCATTTTTAATCTAGTATTTTGATGAATTTCTCATTAGAAAAGGACTCTTGTAAATTTCTATATCCTGTTACAAAAAAATCCCTGCCCAGGGGCTGTTTTCTAAACAAAATAATTTTCTGTCACAGTTCAGTCCCTAAACCTTGTCAGAACTTAAATTTTGCATAATAGACCCTTTCATTTCCAGAATTCATCCCAGAGCAGTAAAGAATGCTGGAAATTAACAGAAAAGACCCTTAAATGATTCATAATTGCTCTGGAACTGTACAGGAGCTTATGAACTTATAAAACATATCCTAAACAGTATCAGAATTTAATCAAAATGCTGAAATTTGCAGAAAATACCCTGCTTTGTACCAGCAAATTATGTCTTGAGAATTGTAGAGAGCCTTGACATCCTTTGACTTGATGTGTTTTTTGGAGTTGACATCCTTGGTGCACATTAACCTTTAGTTCTTATTTTATGACTTGATGCCTCAATTTACCTCTGGCTAGATACAACCTTGAAATGACATCTATATGTATCCTGAATTGCAATAGACATTATTAGTTTACAAAGTAAATCAGCCCTAACATAGATTTCTTTTCACTGTACCATTTTCAAAACAGGCTGTCCCAAAAGAGTTCTCTGCTAAGCATCTACCTAAAGGAAACAGGACATTTGTGCTTCATCGACCAGAGAAAGAAAATACCTGGTCTGTTAGGTACTACTTCAGGAAGACCCACCAAACAATTGAAGGTAGCTCGTGGTTGAAGTTTGTGCAAGAAAATAATCTGCGAGAAGGGGACATCTGCATGTTTGAGCTTGTTAATTCTGCTCATCAAATTGCATTCCATGTGCATTTCGCTCAAGCAAGTAGCTCTGGCACTCAATAAATTGGTGCATGTGACTGATTTTTCAATTGTTTATTTTATGTTATCATATGCTCTCGTGTAAAGACAGAACTTTCGTTATAAATTTCTAGAATCTGATGTATATTTTGTTATGTTTATTTACTATTTTATCTTTTCATTTGTGGGTTGCGTGCCGTTGGACAAACAGTTTAGTGTGAAAATTAAATATGGCTTTTAGGCATGTGCCAAAAGATTTCGTTTTCTTAATTGGTTCTGCCTATAGTTTGTAACTTAAAACAACAATCTTTGGAGAGGAATGGCAGGGAGCTGAGCACACTATGCATGTAAAAGCCCCACATCTCCTTCTGAAAATCCATCTTCCTTTGCAGCCACTTTTTAATTTTCCATGTTTTTGGTTTGGCAAGGGCAGATTGGACAAATGATTTCATATGTGAAGCTCATACATACCCAATGGTTGTACCGATTTCTGATATTGCAACACTCACATAACTATCCCAACAGTGCACTGTGTTTACTGGGTTTTTCTTTGGCTATCTACTGCTACTGGTACGATTGATTTGCATTTGGTTTCCTGTTTTTTGGTTCTTTAGTTATACTGGTATGGTTTGGCGTTGCTTTGGTTTCCTGGTTTTTGTCTGGTTATTCTGGCTCTCTTTTGTTTTGGTATGGTACGTTCCATGTGTTTCCATTGGCTCTATAGTGATACTGGTACAGGTGGTACCGTCTCTCTGATGATATTGGTACTGTCGTGATCTTGGGTGCTTTTTCGGGTTTTTGGGGAAATTATTGTCTCTTGGGTATTTCACTATTTTGGCTTTTGATGCTATGGGTATTTCACTTTTTTGGGTTTTTGTTGGTTTTTAGTAGTTTGTTTGTAAATTACTTGCTCTTTTGTTTGTAGATTACTTACTCTTATATATACATCATATATTAATGGAGTTTCCATAGTTTGTAAATTACTTACTCTTATATAGTATAATAATTGGTACCATTCTGCCAAAGGGGCCTTGTCCTGATAACTCGGGGCAAAGCAACCTCTGATTCAGATTTCAGAACCTGAGATACAATACTTATTAAAGAAAAAAAGTTCTGGCAAACAATAATGGAATACAATTTTCCAACAGCTACGAAACCATAAATGCAACCAATTCTCCTACTCAGAAAATAGCACAAAATCATTGAAGAGACAACTAAGGTAGAAATCATACCCCTAATTTAGCAAACCAAGAAACGTTAAAGCGCATTACTGATTAGGCTATTTCCATTTTCGATTTTCTGCTTTCTATGATTTGTGGGCTTTTATCCATAAATTGTCAATATGTGTTGTTGTCACCTGATACGAGAAGATAACAAGAATGGATGGATGAATGAAATCAGTTCCTTTTTAAGTTTCTTCTTTATTGTTCTTTTATCAATTATCTCCTTATGCTTCAGTTTTGTTTGAATTTTTTTGAATTGGGAGTAGCTTATTAGGTAATGCTTTAAGTTTATGAACTTCGTGGTTCGTGACATGTACAGTTTGACAACAATGCTGTGAACTGCTATCACCTCTGTATGCTATGGATACTAAAACGATGACTGGAGCATGGAATGAGTGACAGCATACTAAAATAAATTTCCGTCAATGGTTAGGAGGAAAAAAACTGGAGTTTGTAACACCACAGAAATGGCAATATGAAAACCAGCTGATGATGTGCGCTTTTTACAGGATGGGAGGGCATGAAGAAAAAGGAGATTGCAAGCGGTTCAGACAAGCAAAGCTAGTGGTAATTTCTTGAAGCGAGCTTGGTTTAGTCTTG
Source organism: Carex arenaria (assembly GCA_964058825.1). Taxonomy (NCBI): domain Eukaryota; kingdom Viridiplantae; phylum Streptophyta; class Magnoliopsida; order Poales; family Cyperaceae; genus Carex; species Carex arenaria. The sequence goes on from CAXKVW010000238.1 coordinate 526,513, forward strand.
TGTGAAAAGGCATTGGTAACGTCTCTCTAATGTCAATTGCTGGGATATTCATTGTATTAGATTTTAGGTACTGCATACTTTGTACATTGCTGATATGATCCTCTTTGTTTTGTTCTATAGATATACACAACTTGCAAGAGTCAGTTTACTCTAACCAGTACAGAAACTTAAAATCAAAATCCATACAAACATAACCAATGTTATAAAATGCAGTTTCTATGCGGTATGCGGAAGGCCACCGCATATCGCATATACAGTATGCGACCGCATATGCGGATTTTTATGCAGACTTATATATGCGGATTTAAAATAAGAATTCATATATATATAAACCAGTATGCAGTAATATGCAGTATGCGGTAATATGCGGTATGCAGTAATATGCGGTACTATGTGGTAATATGCGGTATCATACAAATAATATGCGGTATTATGCGGCCGAATATGCGATATAAAATATGCAGCCGAATATGCAGTAGTAATATGCAACCGAATATGCGGTCGAATATACAGCCGCATATGCGGAACCGCATATATTGACTGCATACAGATTTCTGTGCGGATTACAACCGCATACACATATGCGGCCGCATAGTCTGCATTTTATTACACTGAACAGAACACGTGAAGAATCGAGAATTGGTAGTGACTTCCAATTTAAATAAAACAATCAGCAATTATCCAGATGAATATAAGAGCAATCAAAGAACACAATTACAGAGAAGATAGTTAGGTTTCAGTTAGTCATCAAAGAACACAACTACAACCTAAGCCCCTACAAAAATATTGCTTCCTTCCCTAATAGATTATGTCAATTTAGTGGGCATGATAGGCATGCGAATTTGATATAATACAAGAGAGATGAATTGTAAAAATAAGAGAAAATATTGCTTCCTATTCTACTCAGAAGTTGCTCCATTACTAGCGGGAATTCGTTTGAGCAACTTGTACAGTCCAAAAACATTATTCTCAGCCCATTTGTAGGGGATGAAGAACGACCGATACATTGGAGGTGAGAGCTCTCTGTCCAAGTACGGCACAGCTGCCAGGGTCTGAAAAATATTTGACAAATAAGATGATAATAAGTCATTATGAAGCTGAGATTATGAGGCCTTGCTCTGCTTGAGCCAATGCAGTGTATTCTTTGTTTGTGAATATCAGTTCCCCTCATTAGAAGTTCACAAGTATTCAGTACCGACAAAGATAACAGTAGGTTTAAATGTTGATCCATTACAATCACCTATAATATCTACACTTCTATGTTAAAACTGATTAAATTATAATGGAGGCCTCAATTAACCCGACGAACATTGTATTTACATCATTTACAAATATGACCTTGATTATAGGTTTTATTTTGGTAAATGGAAAAAATATATATTTATATACAGAAAAATCTTGAGGACATCTGAGTTTCATACCTCCCATTTAGACAAGTCAGTTCCACGTGCAGGATATGGGCGCTTCAAATCAAGTTCAATGAAAAACGTACATGCATCAATGTCCCCAAACTGCAAAATTGATTTCACTCAGAATATTAGAACAGAGAGAGATTGTAGAAGAGAGAAAGAACAGACAGTTTGGTTCCTCGGCCTTTTCCTCAAATTTTTGTTACTAAAACCAGCATGACAATAGGCTCTCCATAACATTGCATATATAAATGGACCTTATATCCTATAATTTGCCATCAAATCAAAGTAATGACTATTAAATAAGTACCAAATTTGACTATTTAACATAATGAAAATTTCTTATTTAAAAAATAAATAAAAGATTTAATAGACCATAACAAACTTAAGAGATATGACTTATCCTAACCAACTTGAATGTACCAAAGATATGCAATTTTCAAACTGCCTAACAAAACAACATGCAACTCATGTAACAAAAATTGACATACTAAGAATTTGCAATTTTAGGCAGTCCAATCAGTGAGGTGCAGTACTGGTACACAAATTGTCAACAAGACAATATGAGCATGCTTAATCCTAAAGAAAACATGGCTTTTCCATAATTGACCCTCCACTGTGCATATATGTCTAAGATTTTCAAGAACCCAGCATAGACACATGCTATCACCAATTATACTATTAAGCAAGACCAGAAGCTGGCACAGTCACTTCCTAAAATCAAGTAGCTTGTTAACTTGACAAGGAATACAAGAGAGATTTACAAATTGCTCTTTGGATGCCTTGTTCTTGTTGTTGAAATAATGCGGAGCTGCCTTGGTCCCTCCTAGGGTTTCATTAAAGGGGAACGGAAGAAGTCCATTAAAACCATCATCTATCCATTTTACTTGCTCAATATATGCCGGCACAAAGAAGGAAGATGGATATCGATGCCACTCGCTTCCAATGCATAGCACTGAGCCTGAAAGCGTCATAAAGTACACACTTAATTTAATAAGTTCGAGGAAGAGCACTACCAGACTGATCTTGGGTGCAGTTCCACTATAGTTTTTTTTTTTTAAACCTGATAGAAGCTATCATGTGTCAGTTCCACAATAGTTGTGTATACCTTTTCAGCACAAAGTAATGCAAATAGTACCACTAAAGGCTTTAGTGGAATCCAATATAAAGATGGACAACGTTACCAACACAATTCTACAAAAGGAGGATGATATACCAAGTGCTTCTACAGATTTCTCTGCTGGGGTTTCTTGCAGTGTCATTTGAATTCTGGTTGCTTGGGTTTTCGAATATCAATTAGATTTATTCTTACCTGGGTCCACTTCATCATGATGATACTGAAGATGTTGGTATATCTTTAGAGGAGCTGAATACCCATTCAAAATGGAGAAGGTACGGCTATGTGATGCACATAAAATAAATCCCAAAATCAATGGTCTGACTCCTTTTGCTATCTGTTTTACATACCCACAAAAATCCTATATTAGTTATACAAGTACTTAGATAACTTTCAACACATAAATCACCAAAAACTTTGGGGGGGGCTGCAATCCCTCTTTCTTAACATTCTGGCCCTAGAAATCATCCCAAAACCAATCATTCAGAAAAAAAAAATGATGATGACAATAATTTGGGTGAATGCAGTAATATAAACATAGTTGTCAGTCAACAGTAAACTTAAGAAACTAAGATGTTGTAATTCCTGCCTTTTCGTAATAAGAACCAACAGATCTAGTAAAACTTTCTGTGGACCAAAACATGAATGGTTTAAACATTGATGAACCACCTTGGAAAACCTGTATATGGTCACCAATTATTTTGGCATATTTGTACAAGCACTGCATTGATGAAAAAAATGCATATTACTTCACTAATTACAATTTTGCCCACTAATTCTAGTGACAATTCCTCACCCCAAACCTTTATTAAAAAAAAAAACAAAGTTCAATTGAACAATAGAGCCATGCATGATTCATATGTTGGCTCCAAGTCCAACTAGCTGTTTAGTTGATGTATTGATACAGAAATGTCAGTATCAGCTTAGTCAAAATTTCGTTTCACGCAAGTAATGACACCTTGAGTCGTTTCAAAGTAAGCAAAAAGTCGGTTAGTATGTGCAACTACAATAAATGATGCATTGTTTGGGAATAACGTTGAATCGATTTTAATTTCAAAATAAAAGTTAATAACACACAGATATAGAGTCAGGATAAAGCTTACATTGTAAAATATAGACTGCTCATTGGCATACTTGTCATAAAAAATGTCAGGACAACTGTCGATCACAGCAGTAGCCGCAACACATATTAGTGGGTAAATTGGATAAAGAAATCTGCATGAGAAACAAAGAGAGATGAAGTATAAGAAAAAAAATGCCTAAAATAGGCATTTTTTCTATATCCTTTGGAATGTTTCATTTAGGCTATCAGATAAATATTTTCATACTTATTAGTGCAAGACTCTTATAAGCAAATGATATTAATTTCCATGTTTTATTAGTAAACTCATGGTTATCTTTCTCTATGATGTCTATGAACAAAACCCATGATAGCAAAAAAGGAAAAAAAAAAAGTTCGTATATAGCTATTTCACATATGGGTATTGTGATCATCCAGTATTCAAGAGCACTGTTAACCAGTGAAAAAAAGATCATTGCCCTTCTTTCATTATTTCTTCTTGTTCCTTTGTAACTTGTGTTGGCATATTTTTGCCAGGGACTTGTGACTCAGATCAAAGTTATCAATATCATCAATTAAATGATAAACAACAAATAAATTAAGGGGACATTACATATTTTATAAGGTTCTACAATTTTCTGGCATACACATCATATTTCAGATTTTGCCAAAAAAATTTTTGATTTGAAAGTCTTCTCAGAATGTAGAAAGACAACCATGAGTTTACTAATAAAGAATCAAAACTGGCATTTTTGTAGTCAACTGGCTTTACAACTTTCTAGCTGCTCAATAACCATATTTAAGGCTATTGATACTAAATTGAATAACTTGTGGCATCATTGCATAGTTGAGAGTTATTTGAGGCAAATATCTAAGGTTTATCCTTGTTGACCAATTCCTATCGTCCAGAACCTATTAAGAACAACAATGAACATTCAGACAATACCTTTCTTCTTTGTGGGCTTGCAAGGACATGAAAGCCAGCCAAATATACACTGGTGAGACAACTATCGCTAAGTCAGGCACATATTTTTTCCTTGAAATTGGGATAATTGCCCCAAATAGCAGTGCCAGAACAAATGCAAAATTGAAGTTGTTAAACCCATTTCTGAAATAGAACGAGAACCCCTCGGTACCGTAAAGGTGACTTTCGCCACCTCCAAATACATTGTACTTGAGAAGATTGAAGACCGAGAATGTCCACTTGCCATAGCTGTGGTAGTCCGCAAAAAACGACAGACCCTAAATTCAAATTATAATAATTGAGCCTGATCATGTATTCTTCAAAGATAGTTGAGATATATTAGCAACATTTGCAGGCCAGGTACAAGAAAACATGTACTGTTGTTATATCCCTTTTAGCAGAGTAACACCTATTTCTGTTTCTTTTACGAGTTCGGCCAGTTAGTAAAGAGTTTTATTGGGACCTTGTCCCTTGTTTAAATCTATAACATTTATTTTTCCAAGGTCTTTTGGTGTAACCAAGTATTTATTGGAGTATACAAAAAACAGAAGTTATTGTTCCCGTAATAATACCACATATTATGTACAGGAAAATCCAAATCCCATCAAATGTTCACAATCTTGTTGCTCACCAACAAGCACCCCTTTCTTCTGCTGAAGCAGGTTCCAGTTGGAATAAATTTGTCATAAACAAATTCTCTTTCTTTTGACACAAGTACCAAAACTATGACATTTTACAGGGACTGCTAACTTACCTTGATGTTTACCTATGAGGTGTAATTTGCAAATGAAGCCATGCATATATTTTTAGCTCTATGTATAAACAAAGTTTGTACGTCCACACAGATCACAATGTGTAGTGCGATTAGTTGATGAAAAACAGGGTGTTTCTTTAGCGGAAATATATCTAGTGTTATGCCAGGAATAACAGGAACCTGTTATTCCGATCCCAACCGTTCAAATTTTTCCATGTGCAGATCTCAACGAAGAAAGTTTTTAATGTGCGAATCTAAATGAAGATCAACGGTTGGGATTGGAATAACAGAAGATTTATTTCCTTCTTTAGCAGCACAGATACAACAAAGTAGAGCAAAAAAAGTACTTACAAGCAGTGTGATGGAAGTAAGTAGCCCGGAGAAGAAAACTTTTGTAAATGGGCCTCTGATTAGGGAGAAAATAGTAACTGGAAGAACTACCAAGATTGAGAAAGGCCATCCGAGAATTACACCAGCAGAAGCCACAGAAACAGCAGCTGCATATTTCTCGAAAAGAAAGAGTGCTGAGGAAAGCGTAACAGCATACATGGAGAAGCTACTAGGGAGAAAACCTATTACAACAGAGAGTAACAATTTTTTAATCACCTGCAACTTTCTTTTTCAAAAAATTGATGGAACTTAGCTGTGCTAAAAATCAATTAATTCATTGGTAATTTGGGTTTTCAAATACTTTTATGTCACCCAGTATGTTTGTGTGAATTTTGCATGGATTATACCATTTTTGCAAGGTTCTCAGTTTGATATACCATTTGTATGATTTTGTACCATGTTCTATTGATGTCCGCTTATCTGAAAATGCATAAATAGTGGAACCTCTGATACAAAATGCACCAGGCAGAATATATATAAATAGAATTTGTATTCTGGCATATGCCCGTAGAATAATCTTGTTTAGATATAGATATTGCTGCTATATGTTACAAAAAGATTCAATATTTGCTGGCACATGCCATAGAAAACAAAATTCGTACAACAGCATATTTGTAAATCTTGAGATAATGCTTCTTAACTCACTTATCTAGTGGTGTCCAATTAGTTCACTTCTTTTGGTTTTAATTGACCAGGACATATTTTCGATAAAATGGTTATTGATTATTAAATTGTGTTTTTCATACCGATTCTCTTGAACCAAATAAACCAATCTAAACAGTTTTAGTTCAGCTTATATGTCTGCAAGAAAAGTGAAATTAAACGAGAGAAGTATTTGGGACACTATTATTGATACCATTTGGGCCACCTTACCAGTACCTGGATATTGAGATCATCTGAGGTGGTTGGTCTATAAAAATTAGAAAGGCATGAAAGCAGAAGGTCATACAGTATCAATCATGGCCATTGCCAATATAAGTCAAGCCACAAACTTGACTCATAAAGGAAACCGAATGATTTTTTAGAGGTTGCACAACAATAAATATAGCACAGACACAAAAACAAAAACAGAACTCCCTAAGTTTGTCCCATTTAAAATAGAGTGTCCTCTAGCCTTTCCCTATTTTCTTCAAACAACCAAAACTACCCCTTGATCACTATTGACAAGGGTACAATCATATTTCCATTTTTTAAAAGAATCTCTATATTTACCAAGATGCCCCAAAAATGCTTATAATAGCGTAACAAGTGACAAGAGTGTGTTTCACTTCTTCAACTTCTCACCAATTAAATAAAATTAAATTAAAAAAAAAGGTTTATGCTGATAAATGGCCTAATGTAGTCCAAACCTTATGTGTGCATCTTCCTTCCTATATAAGACTAAAACACCAAATTTAAGAAGCTCTTTAGGAAAATATTATAGATCAAAGCTACTATGGCCTAGCCTATTGGTTCCAATACAGTCCTTAATGCCCTCATTTTTACTAAAAAATTACTACTACTTTAAACTGATTGTTACATCCTCTAAAAATTAATCCCAATGGTCAAGTTCAGCCCTTAAGAAAAGGAAACTTCCATTGCAGGGCCAAAGGATACATGAATAATTGAGTTCTACAAAGGCAGGTACAGTCTTGCAATAGAAATATTAAAAAAACTATAAAAAACCCAAAAGGTGCAAAGATATTATTTGCAAATTATCCTACATCTTTGAGACATTAATGAGTACTTTTCCTATCATCTATTAGTCTTAAAACCATAGTAGCGACAAATGAATAGAGGAACTCAAATATTTCCATGATGAAAATGACAAAAATGATTTACTATTTACACTGTTCTGAATCTATAGTTTATTCTATGCTTAACCTTAGGCTATAAAAAATGCTTTAGCTATAGGACAAGTGTGTGTATATTTTTTTTTCCTGGTGCTTATGAGTTCAACATTGCCTTATTGATTATAAATAAGACCTCAACTAATTTGTAAGGTTGACTTCTGCCATTGCCTTACAGTTAAGCACACCAACAACCATTTAGCATATGATAACAAATAAATTAAAAACTTCAGTCCGGTAGGGTTTTTTTTTATGAATAAGCTATAGGAGGTCAGCCTAGAACTAATAAAGATAAAGAGCAAATGTGGAAAACTTGCTTAGAATAGACGTCAGCCTAAAACTAATAATATTAAACCTAGATGTTCTATTTCTAAGTGTAAAACTTGTTTATGTCCAAAAACAGCTACAATAGTGAATAACTCATGCCAGACTTAAATGAAGCATCAACCTAGACGTGGCAATTTTTTTTGTTGAAATCAGTAAAAAGAAAAGTCCCTTACTTGTGCTTGCAAAGAAGCAGCCACTGGTTAGGCAGAGCATTGCCAAGGCATACAAACCAAGTCTTTTTCCATATTTTCTAGAGAGAGCAACCACAAGAGCTGTCTCTGTAATAGTTGAAATTATGCCGAGGAAGAGTCTTACTGAGAAGAAGACACGTACCTATAAGAAATTATGAGTATAGATTAGGGGATCCAATGGGTTGGTCAGGCTGGCATATAATATTTAGAAACATTGTCCAGTTCAGCCTGATCCATATTTTGCTGGGTCAGATCAAACAAGCAACATAGCTAAATTGTCAACTTTGGTCATTTCTGAGGCATATTAAGCTTAATAGTTACAACTTATCTTCAAACAAATCGCTCACCCTACCTACACGCTGGTCAAGAAAGCTGATTTGAGTCTGATTAATTAAGCCAACAGTAAGCTTAACCAGCTCAGGTGGGCAGCCAATCAATTTGGGCTCTTTTGCAAATTAAGCCCCATATTAAACATGATCTCTAAGAATGCCCAAGATTTCTAATTGCAACTATATTCAATAACGAGAAACATTCTTTGTATCATCATTAACAATTTACAATCCTCCAAAGGAGCTGTCGTTCTTTAATTTAGTTATAGTATGCGCCAATAGAATTAAAAGGATTTGGTTGTTAGGTTCTAACATTTTAGCAAACAAGTCATTTACTTGTTTTTCTCTTATTTGAAGAATCAATTTGATTCTATACACTACACATGTACTTTCATTTGAAATTTCAATTTCATTTGCAAAAGTAAGAAACAAAGGTTGGTTGTAGGTTGGCAATATGAAAAATGTTAATGTTAGATATACTTTCAAATACAGAAAGACTTTATCCAATTTGCAAACAAATAAATAAACAAACGCCTTGTATTGTGGTCAGTGTTCTCATTTGTAGTTTAATTTCTAAGAAGAGCCTATTTCAGTCTGTATGATGATAAATACAAATCAGCTTACAGTGCCAGCTGTCCTTGATTAGGTTTCAGTTGGTATTTTCTTTGAAAGGTCATTGTTTCATTGCCGATTAGCCATAATTGAGGGAATTTTGGATCAAAATAAAAAAACATTTCAAGCATGATAGGTCCTTATTTTGATGTATACAAATATTGGCCACAAATTTGGTGCTACTGACTGAAAAACAAAACCATGTAAAGCTCCTACCAATTGCAATATTCAATATAAACAGAGATGTAAATAAAATAAAATGTTACTTTATTCAAACCTTATCCTCGGAATAAAACAGAGAAGCAGGTCGTGCCACGAGTGCATGGATAAAGATGTACAAGTAGGATCTCAATGAAAACTCTGAGCTGCATGAAAATAAATGAACTAAGATTCTACAATGTTGGTAATAGAGGTATGTGGGTTCCTACAGGTGTTGTTCAGATGATTCAGTTAAAGCAACATCAAAAACCCAAATTAGATTATCTAACATTAACAAATTATTTTGGTTCATTTTGCCGGTTCGACCAAATTAAAGTCAAAGCTTTAAATTATCACAATCCAAATTATCACCAAAAAGAACGAAAAATGTTAAATCATGCATTTGATCAATGCAAGCATCTCCTCGGTTACAACTGTTTTTTCATTGATACCCCTGAAACAGTTTACCCAATTATGTATACAAAAACTCAAAGAGTAAAGATGGCTATTTGTGCTAACTAGGCAAGGATGGGATTCGAATCTGCAACTATGAGGGGTTGCATAAGGTACATACACAAACTAGTTGTAATTTATAATAAGGCATTTGTCTGGGTTAAATGCAAAATTCCTCAACATTTTGTGCATAAAACAGGTGAATTGCACCCAAGTTCCTTTATTAATGTGCATGTACTGAAAACATCCCAGATTAGATACAGAAACAGAATAAAGTGAAGTACCAATATCCAGTTTATGTACAAGTTGTTTTTGTCCAACTGAGTAATGGTGCCGCATTAAAGGACCGGTATACTAAAATCCCATTTCTGGTCAATTACTTCGAGGAGGATATATCCTTAAATTCAAAACACAAAGCACGAACAAATAAAAATCTGAAAAGAAAAAAAAATGGCACGAACCTATACTCCCAGGTCTGAAACCCTGATTTGTAGAGGACATAATGGAGCGGCTCCCAGTAATTGAAGACCTCGTCGCAGTCATGGACTATGTTCGAGGTGGCGCTCATGTAGCGGAGCAATCCGAGCACCAGCAATGGCAGAAACCAGCGTAATCCCTTGTCTTCTGCCTCTCCGCCATTATCTCTCCTCCGGTGATCTCTCGATTCGTCCGTGTACCGATCGGAGCTTGATCCAGCCTCCGTCGCCGGTATCGGCCGGCGCTGCCGCATCTCCGTCGACAGCATGGTCTCTCTCTCTCTCCGAAATCGCGAGCTGAGGACTGAGGTGGAAGAAAATGTCACACCCGCTCACTTCGTTCTTCTTCTTACTGTTTTTTGCTTTTGCTTTTGTCGAGGTTAGCATCTTTCTTTTTCTCTTTTCTCTTTTGTATTATTTTTTGTTTTTTCCTTTCGGCGTGCTTCGCACGTGGCCCTGAATTAACTCGAACTTTTGAGTTTAGATTCGGACCGTCTGATTGAAATTTGCACGAAATTTAAAAGGGCTGACTGGCCGAATTCTGATCATTATGAAGACAAATAGCCACACATTAACATAAGCGGCAAAAGAATAAAACATCAGTATGCTGGTGGATACCAGGATACTGTTGCACCTTTTGTATCATTTTCTACTTGTTCTGTTTTATTTGTTTACCTCTTTTCTTTTCTACTTTATTTGTGTATACCAGATTTGAATTCATGTGCAACTCGCATTGAGTGATGGGCTAATGGCAAAGGCATTTCGTGTGAGAGGTGGTGCGTTTGAAATTTGGATGGAATTTTTTTATAAATATTTATGTTAATATGCTAGATTTTTATCTTTATATATATATATAGAGAGAGAGAGAGTAAATCTAGGGTGTGATGTGCTCACCAAGAGGGCTTGGTGAGCACAACTCCAAAAATACATCGGATCGGCTTCAAATGACGAATCCAAACGGTTGAAATCTATGTACTTCGTAAGTGATGCATGTACATGCAAAATTTTGGAAGTATCGAATTCATTTTCTACGAGATCAAGCGGTCAAAGTAATGATGAAAAATGAATACATAAAACAACTAATATAATAACTTATTAAAAGATTCATTACTTTGACCGCTTGACCTCGTAGAAAATGAATTCGAAACTTCCAAAATTTTGCATGTACATGCATCACTCACGAAGTACATGGATTTCAACGGTTTGGATTCATCATTTGAAGCTGATCCGATGTATTTTTGGAGTTGTGCTCACCAAACTCTCTTGGTGAGCACGTCACACCCTAGATTTACTCTCTCTCTCTCTCTCTATATATATATAAGCAAAAGTTGAGTAAGGCTATGATACTATGCACAGCATATATTGACTCACGCTATGAATTCAAATTTTCGATTTAGAAAATCAAACAATTGATTCAAACAGTTCAACATGGTCTTTATATGAACTTATAAACTAAATTTTACATTTTTTTTTAATTACTATTTTTTTAGATTGGTAGAAAATTGATGATTCAAGTGATCTTCAACCCATCTAAAAAATAGTAAAAATATTCTAAAAATATGAAATTTAGTTTACATGTGCATATTTATATTAAAACTATATTGAATGGTTCGGATCGACCATTAGAATTTTAAAAAATAAAAATATTGATATGTAGAATAGATCAATTTGCGCTATGCATAGTACCATAGCCTCACTCACAATTTTTGGTACTGAAAATTCTGAATTTTGTTTTCTTTGGGACTGTTTTCTTTTATGAACTATATTATGCACGTTCTATTGTTGTAATTGTGCGGCTCTGTAAAAAAAGATAGCAAAGTTCATTAGTTAATAATATTCATTTTATGTTTGTATTTGCCAATTATCTGCTCATTATCTATATCCATTTTAAGATGAATTTGATTTTGAATTTTAACATGTCTAATGTCCATATTTATATCCTTATCTGCTTGATTATGGATATAAATACGGATACAATTTTAGCACTATCCATTTCGAAACCGTTCCATTTGTACCGTAAATTTAGCAGTTGAAATTAAAAATAAGGATACAAAATTCAAATTATACAAAACAAAAGGAAATAACTTGTTTATCTAATTTGTCATACAACGATTAAAGAAAAGTTACAACTTTTCTCCCACACCCTAAATAGCTTTGAGAGAGCACACCTCATTATTGAAAAATACATAATTATGTTTATTATTCATGATATACAAATGGATACAAGTGAGTAACCAAAAATCTTCAATTCAGCAGTTGACCGCTTAAGACTTGCCTCAGATCACTCAAGACTTCTATAATTGCAAATATTCACACCCCCCCCCCCCCCCCCCCCCCCCACACACACACACACACACAAAAGGAATAGTTCCCAAACCAAATTGTGCACCAAACTGGGGCATGCAATGCCCAAATCAAAGGCCAAAAAGTCAACTCATGAGCCCTAGAAACTATCCCCAAGTAGAAGGTGTACTTTTCTACATATTAGTTGCATAATTTACAACTAAATATAGCATGTGCTACCTCATCTATTAGTTATTACTACAGAAATAAAAAGGATGGCTACTTCCAATACATTAAAGCTCGAGTGATCAGTAGGAAAATTTTAAATGTCAGTTGCCCAATTGAAAAATCAGAAGAAAGTTGGGTACTCACATATTTCTTAAATTACTAATCAAACTTAACCGGTATTACGCATTCCAGCAGCAATACCCTTCATGGTCAAGATAAGGGTATCTTCCAATCCAGGTCCATACTCGCTGGTGGCATTCAGTTTCACAAGCTCGTCAGGCTTATCAGAATTAGTGAACTCCTTTGATAGACGCGGCCTTGATGCCTCTGCTTCCAATTGAGGCTCCCTTGTTCTTTTCAAAATGTGAGCTTGGCACACATTCAGGGTAGTTATGTAAGAGTCACGCAGGCTTAGCCTCTGCTTCAAGAATGGATCAGCTTCAAGGAGGTTCATGTGACCAGCAACCTACAACCAAGGAGGAAAGAATAATTCTGGTGAGTACAACAAGTACATCATTAGTTGTCAAGAGAGAATAAACAAGTTCTACATTTGTAATCTCCAACCCCCCCCCCCCCCCCCCCCAATCAAATTTACCTAGTTGAAGGAGACTTGCCACAGCATCATAGGTGTGTAATAGTTCAGAAGTATAAATCTAATCATCCCTTTTCCAAGGGGAACATACAAATATTGTCCCACAAGCATAAAAAATGCAAGAGTCAAAACTAGTTCCGAGTAAAAAAAAAGGAATTGGGATACCAAGAGGACGAGCTTCTTCGTTTCTTCATAGTTGACTCTCAGATGCTCGCCAAAAGACTTCAAGTCTTCCGAGACCAACAGCTTATCATACAGAGCAGCAATTCCAGGATCTCCTTTAGCGAAAACCATCTCAAGCAAGTCAAGAGTAACCCTGAAGAAAGGCCACTCATTGTACATCTCCCTTAGGGTTTGGATGTTCTTGCTATCCTTCTGCATCACATGCTTGAAAGCTGCGCCAAAGCCGAGCCAAACTGGGAGGTGGAACCGGGTCTGAGTCCATGCAAATATCCATGGGATGGCACGGAGAGATTCAATGCCACCACTCGGCTTTCGCTTTGATGGCCGGCTGCCTATGTTCATCCTACCATATTCCAGCTCTGGTGTGGCCTGTTGGAAAAATATTGGAGATCATGATTTGATGCAGAAAAGTTCTGAAGTTCGACTCAACAATTAACCTTTGAGAAAATTGTCTATTTTTCAAAATCACATTAATAACAACAAAAGCAGTGCTTACCAAATGGAAATACTCCACAAAACGAGGATCTTTGAAAACAATTGATCGATACTCCTCAGTTGCCACAACTGCCATCTCATCCATGAGTTTGCGCCACTCCGGCTTGGGCGAAATCGGTGGATTCATTCCATGCTCCAGAGTTGCTGCAGTGAAACGTTGTAGTGTCCTGAAACACAACCTCTGCTCCCCAAATGACTGCTCAATGACTTCTCCTTGAACCGTAACCCGCAAAGAACCATTGATGGTCTCTGGTGGCTGTGACAGCAAGGCAAGATGAGTGGGCCCACCACCTCTGCCGACTGTACCACCTCTACCATGGAACATAGTCAATTTGACACCAAACTCTTTTGCAACCTTGACAAGCTCTTCTTGTGCCTTGTACAGTGCCCATGCGGCAGAGAGGCGACCAGCATCCTTGCCAGAGTCGGAGTACCCAATCATGACTTCTTGTTTTCGGTCTATTCGATCCAAGTACCCGTCAATTGAGAAGAGACGGGCCATTGTAGAAGGGGCACCCTCAAGATCTGCAAGCCTTTCGAACAGAGGGACTACACGTAAAGGTTTCTTGACCCGGCACTCCCGCTGTAATAGTTCCACAGCAAGTACATCAGATGGAACTGTTGCCATGGAGATGATGTAGGCAGCAAATGTGTCGGAAGGGAGCTCCGCAATTACTTCAAAAGTACCTGAAGAAATTTATGATGATAAATGATCATTGTTTAGATTATATTTTAAAGCAGCTAGCTACCGGACACAGACATATTAGTAGGGGATCAAATGCTAACGGAACCCTTTAAACACATATTATGGTATCACCTACAACTAATGAAAAAAAAAATTCAGTACCAAAAATAACTTGCACCTACTAATCCAAGAGAAAATAATGTGCTATTAATTTAAGGGTATTCTTCGTGCATCCAAGTTCTTATGCACGTTCTTTCTTAACATACATCCAAGGGCTAATATATTTAAACTTTAATGATTTAACAATTTTCCTTTCTTAAGAGCATTTTAGTTTGTTTACTTTTATTAGGAGATAAAGGATTTTAGACTAATTATTAGAGATCAAATATTTGTATACAGATATTCCTTAATCTAAAAGATATTCAATTTGATATTATCACTTAAAATTACTTTATGCCCTTTAAGAATCAATAGATAGCTATTATTTTTTGGATGTATGCAAAGGTACGATATATACATAAAAACCTGGATGTGCGCTAGAGTTTGAAAACCTTTCATTTAAAGTTCCAGCAATTGCTCCAGGGCTACCTTTGAATTCATTAAGATTTTCCACAAATATTTAATTTTAAAAGGTGTAGTAGGCTCATGTCTAATAAAATATGCCTGTGGATTTTATTTGTTTCCATTTTGTTTCCGCTTATTCTGTGGGTTGTTGTTTGAACTTTACCAATTGGCATCCTTCTGAAGAGAAAAAAATAAATGGATTGGCCCAAAGACTGATCCTGTTAAGGTGGTCAAATGACAAAACCAAAGCACTGGCCTCCAGTACCTAGAACATCATCAATTTCATCAGTCTTAGGAAGGTCAGAACCAAACAAAGGGCGCTTGCTCCGAAGCTCAGCAAGGAGCCACTCCTGACGCTTCTCCTCAGACCACTCACGGTACGATCCTATGCCAAGATAATTCGTGACGGCATCCATCACATCAGTGTGGCGGTCAGATTCCTGGCGAATGTCAAGCTTTACAAGTGTTAGGCCAAAGGTTGAAAGCTGGCGCATGAAGTCTAGGAGGCTCCCATCTGCTATTGACCTGTCACCGCATGAGCATAGGGATCGGTAGCACAACTCAAGAGGTTCAAGGAACTGCAATGCATGACAGACATTCATATTCACAAATGAAGAGACATGAAACAGAAATAAATCAAGAAAAAAGGAAACAGATCAAACAAAGTTGTACTTGTAGTAAGTGAGCAATACATTTATTTGCATGCTATGGAAAGAACAAAGGTAGATTAAAATTGACATAGAAGTACCTGCTCAACATTAGTAAAGGTTGCACTCTCAGAAATGTCAGTTGTGCCCCTCGCCAGAAGTTGGCCTGACCTTTCACGGGTGTTATACAACTTATCCCTCAGATCGCCAAGGACAACACGATATGGTTCACTCGGAGGTATCGGCTTCCAGAATTCTACATTTGTCCATAGATTTTCATAATAAATTATTTATTTAAAATGCAAGTTCAGAGGTGAAATTAATGATGCTTGATTATGTCAAAAGTTGGCAATATCTCAATCAATGATTGCGATATTGACGGGATAGCCCCGAAAGACCTCAAAACAATCATATATACCCCTTGAATGTGAGAAGTATCTCATATGCCCCTTCCTGCATATTTTTTGTTTCCAAAAAAGCCCCTAATCTGCTCTAAGGTTTTGCATGATACTTATGTCTCACAATAGTGTACTTGACATTATAAAATGATCATTTTTCATTCTAAAAAATTTATATAAATGCAAGGTCTAGAGGTGAAATTAATGATACTTAATAATGTCAAAAAAATAGATCATATCGCAATCAAATATTGCGATTGTGATGGGTCAATCCCCAAAAAATGGGAAACAATCCTCAATACCCCTTCAACACGAGAAGTATCTCGTGTGCCCCTTTATACATTTTTTTTCTTTGAGAAGGCTCCTGAGCCTATTATGATTATGCATGGTACTTCTATCTCACAAGAGTGTACTTGATATTTGGGGGACTCCATAGATTGTATTTTGCACCTTTGTAATGTTTTGCATATCTCTTTGCATTACGATCAATTTCATCAGCTCGGACTTGAAGCTCTTCACTACACCGCCACATAGACAGCTATCAAATGCAACAAAAGAAGACAATGGATAATCAATAATTGCTAACTTCAACATGTTAGCCCTGCCTTGTTATGCAGTCTATATTAGTACACTAAGGTCTCCCAAATGGGCCAATTAAGCTCAATTTCAATTTTACTATCACTAATCCAAGAGATCCTCACTCCAAGGCTTATTCATACAAGGAAAAAACAAAATAATCAACACAGAAAAGTAATTCATGAGATAGATTGAGATGCCATGCCAGTACTAAACTCAAGTACTGACATAAGGTGGGAAGTGCATAACATAAAATATTTTATGTATTGCTCTGATAAATTTAAACCAGAGTTTAATAGAAGTAAAGTTTGTGAAACAGTCTGGGGAAGCTCCTCTGGGAATACCTCAAACATAAGTTCTTCAATCTGGGAGTTGTACAAGTTTGCTGCCATCATCCTAGCCAACAAAGATACATCTCTTGTGACATCTGGTGTAACTCTTGGATTTCCTGAATAACAATTTAAGTAATTAGTAATTTGCTCTTAGTATAGTAAGCAAATATTTCAATTTCAGCAGGTATTTAGTATTGGTGCTATTTGCCACTAATCAAAAATCAATGCCAATTTTATAACTATACAAGAACACAAGTCTTTAATCTTTTATAAAAATAAATCCAAGTACTCAAAGAGGATATGGAAAAATAAGGGCCAAAAGGTAGAGATTGCGGTCTCTTGCAAGTTTGATGCAACACCAGTTGTCCGATGTGCTCTATTAAAAAGGGCAAAATAACAAAAATAGAAGTAAACAAGATATATAAAGTTTAGTATAAGAGCTACCATCACGGTCGCCACCCATCCAAGAAGAGAACTGAATAAGGGGGACGCTGTAAGGAATGCGCTCATTAATCCCAATTTTCTTCAGAGCAGTATCGACTCGACGCAAGAACTTTGGCACTCCCTTCCATATTGTCTCATGGAAATAGCTCATCCCTGCACGCATCTCATCTTGTGGAGTTGGAGGTGTTCTCCTGATCTCATCAGTTCTAAATGCAGCACGAATCTGCAAAAAAAAAAAAAAGCACAAAATTACAGCCTCAATATAACCATTATTATGAAACCACAATCAGTATTATTCCACAATTGTTGAGTACTATATTATCAAGGTTCAAACAAAATTGTCAAACCCCTCAACAGAATAAACAGATGTACCAACAGTATGCAATGTCCAATTTTCATTTTACAAGAAAAACTGGACCCCAAAAATCCTTAAGACAGTGATTTACCAAGCCTCATGATTTAAGCCTGACCCACCTCTACACCACTCAAAACGATTTACCACATTGCCCACCAGCACTGCAATTTTACACACTCATAGAAGATGGCAAGGCACTTTTCACCTACACCCTGTAGAGGCTCACCATAAGACCAACTGCCACGACTTCACAATGATTTTGGTACAATAGGAATATTAAGGCAAGAGCAAAAACCACAATCCAACCAAACCATACAAAAGTAACCCTAGCATTCGAAACAGTGGATTAAGAGAGGTACAAAGGAATATTGGGGGATAAAAGCAGGAATCACAATTTAACCAAACCCTATCAAGCTATAACCTTGTTTCCGAACCAGACCGCCAGCCAGGACTCCCTCTTTCTCCCATTCTTCTCTGCCCTTTGTGACGATCCAAAAATGACCAATCACTGTTTTTTAGGAAATTTTGTATATTCTTTTTTTCTGATTTTAATATTATTTAGAAATTAAAAATAAAGAGGAAAATAATAAAAAGAAAAGAAAAAAAGATAAAAGAGTTTCATTTTATTGATTTGTTGATGGCTTTGATTTTTCTTTTGAATTTCACTCTATTATGTGTTCTTCTTTTCTTTCTTTTGTTCCAGTACAAAATTCTAAAAGAGCAAGCTGCTCTCTCTTTATGCATGCATTCGTGCAATTAAGTGAAAAGCCAAAAACCCTCGTCTCATATACCAATATAAACTCATTTTGGGTTTAACTTGGGCATAAAATTGGGAACAGACTCAACACATATTGAATCATACAGCTACTAACTTTGTTGAGGAAGTGCAAGAACAAAAGGAAGTTGTCTTCGGTTCAGAAACTACAGTACGAGTTTACAGATTGTGACATTTCAATAAGTCAATTAAGAAGTGATTGCCTAGTTTCATAAAATCATTGATCTTTTTTGATGGATGTGAGAGTGCAAGAACAAAAGGAAGTTGTCTTCGGTTCAGAAACTACAGTACGAGTTTACGGATTGTGACATTTCAATAAGTCAATTAAGAAGTGATTGCCTAGTTTCATAAAATCATTTATCTTTTTGATGGATGTGAGAGTGTAAACAACAAGGAATTAAGTTATTAGATACCTCCCTCTGAAGTGCTTGATCCAGCTCTTGCTTCTCATTGGTAGAGATGTCTTTGGCACAATACTCTGTCAAGCTACCCCTTATCCTGTATTAAATACAGCACATAATGTTTGATCAGCTCCAAATTAAAAATCAATAACCATGTAGAACCAAAAAAAAAATAATCCAAGAGGAAATCACGCTAAGAGCAGGGAGTACATCATTGCACGAAGTAAGAAATCATAATAGAAATAAAATAACAAACAAGGAATTCAACTTTTAACTAGCCACAAGCCAAAAAGGAAATTCTATAAAACTTGAAGAACCATTGTTCATTGTTTATGCCATTTAAGGGAAGTTACTGAATTACAGTCAAAATCCAAAAAAAATCATCGGGACAATCCAGTAATGATAAGTACCCATTTTAGTCTTTTCCCCACATGATAAGCCTGATTTTGTAGCCAGACATGGTAGGAACCGAGTCCAAAAATTGAAGTTTCATTTAGCACAAAGAAATCATAAACTCAAACCTTGCATGCTTCTGGAGCAGAGAGCGGCGGATTGACTGAGTTGGGTGTGCAGTGAAGACCAGATCAATAGTCTGGTTCTTTAGCGCATCAAACACTTCCTGAGGTGACTTCTTCAAATCTGTGACAAGACGTTTAAGTGTCTCCTCAATATCTGACTCGGTTGGTGCCGACCCTTCATGTGAAAAGTCTCTCTTCGCCATCTTGTTGCGCCTCCTGTTGTTTAATATTTGAGGGTATCAAATACCAGAAATGGTGCTCTGTTGTTACCAGGAATTTGGTCATGCACGACTGGTATGTAGCTCACGGATAGGGATACGAGTTTTAAGATTTATCCATGACCAATACAAGTCAAGAGGCCATCCAGAACTATATATAAGGAACAAGAGTGTTTAAAGGCACCTAATGCCTAAGTAAACAACAAAATATTATGGGTTCTGGACCTGACATACTGGCCAATAATGATAACATTGTAAAAAAGTTATTCTCACCTGTACGCAATTTGCACTTCTTCTGCTAGGTTTGCAAGGTTGAGCATATTGGAGAAAGAACTAGCAACGACTATGGCATCGTTAGGGTCAAGACTCATCAACACGGACCCCAGTTCATCTAGCCTTAATGGGTCCCGCTCAGTCTCATACTGTACTGATAACTCATGGCATTCTTGTACCTAATCAAATATTAAATCAGAATCAAAATCTGGTAGATCAAATCTTTCATGAAAACATCTAGTGGTTTCAGATGTTGTTACCAATTTTGAAATATCCGAAAGTTTATTGGCATGGACATATCAGACTATACCATAGGTGATTTATTTAACAAAATTAATATTAATGTTAGATAAATCAAACTATTTTGTCAACTTTGCTGAGCGAGAATAAGTAAATGCCCCAAGGCCTGAGCCTTATTTCCAAAATATATAAAAGCTAGAACAAGTCAACTCTTTCTAGCCAAACAACACAAGGACAGATGAAATACATTTTGAACTTAAATTTTCAAAATTAAATATTTTCTTTTTGGTAATCGCTTAAAAAAATAAACTAAAAACGCTGCTTTTACTAATCAATGCCCAGCTACTAACAAATCCCGTTTCCAAACTATTTCTTCCATCTCATTTTCATCTTTTATTTCTCAAGAAAAACCTCTGAGTTTCAACCTTTTCTTTGCCTACTTCAGCTTTCAATCAGCAACTAATTAATAAGCAACGACCACAATATACACCTCAGAAATTCATGAACAGGAGGCATGATAAACTAACAAGTGAGTGCATGTACCAGTTCTCTGAGTTCAGAGCCATGGAGATCCTGGAGGATGTCCAGGAATCGATCGTTCAGCACGGCATCGTACTCTACCAGCTTGTCGTCCTCTGACACCTTCTCTGGCGCCAGCAGCCTCAGGTGCGCATCTATCGATTGTCGCCTCTCCGACGCCGAGCACCCTCCGTCAGCTCCTCCCATCTCTCTCTCTCTCCCCCCGTCCCTTTCTATGACTTCTTCTTTCCTCTCTTTTTTGTTTTTTGATCTCTCTCTCTCTCGTTCTCTCAGACAGAGTCGAGTTGAACTGGGAGCACTGTGTCTAAATAAGTAAATAGGCATGAGACAACAGTGGAGGAGAAAGTTTTCGGCTGGTCACGGAGCACTACATTATTGAACAACGGGCCTATTATGTGCTTAAGCATGTTCTTTCTGAGAGAGTACTCCATGGGACCATGAGTATTCAGAGATCTGTATCTTTCGTGGAAGCGGAAATGATCCTATGTCCTTTGACTAAATTTTCTTCCAATATGCCTTTCTGTTCGTTCGATGAACATTTGATCAGATCTAACAGATTAATAGGTTCTAATCAGACGGATGAGTAAGCAGTTAACTAGATTTAGGTCCGACGGTAGCTGTACCGCTCTTTCAATGTTTTTTCACTGGACATTCACTCCAGTGTCATTTGTCATTTGTCAACATGTTCGGATATTCTTTTTTATAACTGCTTAGTGGGGCCGTGATTACACGGGGCGAGACAGTTGGATTGTGCGTTTATTTTATTTTTTTCTTTTTCTTTTTCTTTTCACCAAACAATTATAATATGGCTGTTGTCGTATACACTTGAGAAAGACAATTCAGTTGTTAATTGGGGCTTGGCGTTTGGTACCAAATGATAACCATTGAATGCAGGAATCAGATTAAAATAACTTATTGAATTTAAATTTATTAACTAATTGAATGTTAAATAAAAAATAATAAATAATAAAAATAATATAGTATTACATAATAAAAAATAACAAAGTTGTTTCAGATCCGTAAATTTTTATAAATTTTTTTATAAAAATAAAGTTTCTCACTAACAATATTTTTGAACTGGTTTAGCGGGTTTTCTAGTTTCAGAGAGAGGCAAAAACAATTCTCAGAGAGAAACAAAGTGGTACCGGGTCCATATTTTTCTACTGAATTTCAAAATCTAGGGAGGAGTAACTGCCCCCTCTAGCTGTGTGTGGGTCCGCTCCTGGTTAAATGAGACACAGAATTTGAGCTGGTAATGTAATAAAGTAATTTGAAGTTCAATTCAGATTTAATAGTTCTCTATTGATGATCAAATTATGTTTAAAATACAGGATAATTGCCGTGTGGTCTATGTTTTCAATTGTAATATATATAGATGAAAGTAATTAAATATAATTTAAATATAAAGTGATTAAGCATCATTAATTTTATTTACTTTTCACTTTTATACATTTTAATACAAATTTGTAGGCTAATAATTTCTTAATCAAATATATACTTGTTTCCCACCATATGTTTTGTTTGAGTACTTCCAATAAGAGATACAAATAAAGTATTTTAGGCGAAAATTAAAGTCAAAATTCTTTGATTGGGACAATTTGTTAATTTTTTTTTTAACTTGAGAAAATACAATTGTGATCTGAATTCAAGTTGAGTTTTATTTTATTATAATGAAAGCTCCCCATTTTTGCTTAGTTATTCGACCTTATTTTAAAATTGGAATGACAACTTGAACCGAATTCTATCTCTTTAAATAAAATAAAAGCAAGACAAAAAGAAAGACAATTTGGATGCTTATAGTATTAAATATTCCCACATGGAACTATACCTGAAAGGTATGTATAAAAATAGTAACCGTGAAGAGAGAAGATGTCATGTTATTTTTATTTTGTTTCTTGGCTGTAATAACAGCTTCAGTATCAGTATCAGTGGTTTGAAATCGAATTCTGAAATTATTGGTTCTGATAATAGAATCGATGAGCTATGCTCACTTTTATAAAAAAAAAATAAAAAAAATAAAAAAACAGAGAGAGAGAAGATGGCATTTTGTGATTATATTAAAAACAATGAACGTTTTATACGATTAGAATTGAGAAAGAACATTGGTGTTGTGGATTAAGTTTTCTTAAGACTTTTTTAGTTTTATTTAGTTTTCTTAGTTGTTGAATTCTATCGAACACTGATTTCTTAGTGCGGTTTTTAGTCTTCTTTTGCCCGGTTCTTAGTTCCTTGTTCGGATCTTAAGGTACCTCTACACATTCTTTTAGCTTTATTAGTTTTCATCCACAAATTAACACAACCGAACATCGGTTCCTTAACACAAATTAAGATTTAATTTAAAAAGTAGGCAAAAATAAACTTGACACACGCTCTTAAGTAAATCTGAATCATGATCAATATTTTTTATTCAAATTGTCATTTGATATTGATATGATAATAATTTGGGTTTAAGTTCACAAAATTTTCAATAACATTAATTAAAATCATATTAACTTCAACTTATGTTTTCTCTAAGTTTTTTCTAGTTAAATATAATTGTAGATCAAATGTACAACAGTAATTTTTTGTATCATGATTAGTTAATTACTTTTAATTAGTTACATAGTGATAAGAATTAAACTCATATTAACCTCCTTTGCTTCCTTTGACTATCCTTCCTTTCTTTTCTATAATAAGTAATTAAATACAAAGACAAACATGAAAACAACATAGCATTATTTTTTGGCAAGCTGTTAATTAGGGATGAAGATTTTGACAGAGCTGATTTTCATTTTTGCAGTGCACAAATAGTAGAATTAAAACAACACTGCATATGAGTCGGAAAACATATAAATTATAAAATATTATGTTAAAATATTAAGTTATTCTTAATTAGTACTAGTTCGGCAGTCTATTTACTAAAGAGGCCGAAATTTTAAAATTTATCATTCATTAAAAAAAAATAAACCAATAAATCACGATTTGAGTAGAATTTTATTTTTGACACAGACACAATGTGAAATTGTAGCTAAAAATTGAGTGGCTGCAACTTCACATTGGATCCACAACTCTCTTTTTTTCACATTGCAGTCTCACCAAACCAATCAAAACACATGATTAGTAGTGATTTTGATCAAAGTTGGAAAAAAAAATGTGTCCGTAATTTCACATTTTGTTTGTGTCAAAAAATAAAATTTCTCAAATTTCGTGATTTTTTTTATTTATTATTTTTTTAATGGTAAAAATAAAAATTTCGGCTAAAGAGGCCCACCACCTGGACAATCACCTAATATAAGTGTAAATTATAATTAATCTGATTCTTATTTTAGCAATACTGAAATTTTGAAATTTTCTTAACATTTAACTCTGATTATGTAACCTTTGTCATTTTTTTTAAATATCGTACAACTCATGAATAAAATAATTAGATTGTGCAAACACTGATGGGATATCTGACAAGGAAATATTTTGGGATCTTGTGCCCTGAATTTAATGATGATCTGTTGACTGTTGGATTCTACAGAATTGTAATAATTAATTAGAATTATTGTCTATTGAAAAACTTCCTCGGAGGCATGTGGGGCCACATGATGTTTAAGATTCATTGGAATGGATATCTCAAGTTGTTTTGGGATATTCCTGTTAGAAATGGATCCATTGGAATGGGATCCATTCTAAACACACCACACACACTTTTCTGCTTTAGGCCTTATTTGGCATACAGTTAGAAACGGAGTTAGAATTGAAATTTGAACTGATTTCTACTGTGTATGTGAACTGAATTTTCTTTTTTCCATGCACATAATAAAGGCGTCGAACAAGACCTTAGGCTGAAATTGAATTCATGTTTTTATGGAGAAATTTGATGTCATATTAGCTGCACTATGCAGGATTGACTTCATATCACCTTGAGAGGGGATTCAGTATTAGATCTGAACCGTCCAATTTGCTTTAGTACAAACAGTAAAGGATTATGTTCATTATACTTTGGACTGAATTCTGATATGATGATTCAGATTGAAACTTAAAGTTTGAGATACCTCGGAGGATAAATATGTGGCAAAAAAGTAAGTTCGAACATGCGAATGATGATTTTTGTAAGAATTAATAGAAATTTTCTTCAAAAAGTATGTAATAATAAAGTCCACCATCAATGTTTGAAAATATGTTTTTTTAAATATGAGAAACAAATATACAAGATGGTGCTTGGAAAAAAAATTCCAATCTTTTGAAAATTTCATACACTAATAAAAGTGAAACGTGCTGAACACACTCCAAAACAACAATAAATATATACAAATCTTTCTAAAAATTTGCATATATATTATTAGCAAATAATAACTTCGATAATATCTGTACCAATTTAAAAGAACATAATATATCTAAACACCTCCCTAAAATTTATTTTCATCAAGCCGTTCAGTCTCATAATAGGAAATGAGACTGGACACCTCCTGTTTTTTTAGAATGGAGATCATAAATTTTACGTTTATTTTGATCTTTATATTTTAAAAAGCCAGCGGTCGAAACCCACAGAATTGGTTGGATCCAACTCCGCTGCTTGCCAAATTGGCAAGCAGGACCCTGCTTTTCCAAATCAAACCATTCATCTGTGTTAAGATTCGTGCATGAAAAAATTCAATGGTCAGATTCAGAAAAGCAGGGTCCTGCTTGCCATTTTGGCAAGCAGCGGAGTTGGTTCCGAATTGGTTAGTGCATTGGGAGAAAATACTGAGGCGCAAATACTTGGCAATTAATACCACCCCTGTTTTCCAACAAAAACAAAAATAAAGCATAAAGCCAGAGAGTCTGTGAAGAGAAAAGTTTAATTTATCTGAAGTATTTAATTTATAATGTACGGTTTGGAATCAAAGTGGAAAATAAATCTGCTGCAATCTCAAATTCAGTGAACCGGTACGCTGAAATTTCTACAATTTCGAATCTAGTTGTTGATTTTTTTTTTTAAAATGCATCTTGAAGCAGCTGTTTTTTCCGTATACTCATCTCAAAACAGTTCTACAGCTAGATTTAAATTGCAGAAATTTCAAAATTACTGTTTACTTATCTTATTTTTTATCCGGTGACTCGAGAGACACTCGGTTTAAAATGAAATCATAGGCCATGTTTGGTTATAGCTGTATACAGTGTAAAGTGTAAACTTTATTTCACGCCTAAAAAGTTAAATAAAAAGTGGAAAAAATGGAATAAGATGAGGTAAGAGTATGGGGTTGTACAAAAAATTAGTAGTTCGTAATTCGATTCAAGTTGGATTCGAAATATTTCGAAAAAAATCGATTTGAAATTGAATTCGGTTCAAAATTAATTTGAACCAAATTTGAACCTACTCAGGTTCGTTCGAAAAAGTTTGAAATAGGTTTGAAACGAACAGCAAATCAATTATTTTAATAGAAGCGAAGGCCGAAGAGTTCATAATCATTTTTTTTATTTTTTATGTCTTTTCTCACCTTTCTCTCCATCTCTTCAGTCTCCTTTCTCTTCCTTCTTTCTTTTCTCTCCGTCTCTTCAGTCTCCTTTCTCTCCTTTCTCTTCAGTCTCCTTTCTCTCATTTCTCTCCTTCGTTTTCAGTCTCACTCTCCGTCCGCCTCCTCGTTCTCTGCTCCGCTCCTTCAACGATATCTATCTCCGGCTGTCTATCCTCCGCTCTCAGTCAGTTTGAATCATTAACGAACCAAATCAAACTAGTTCGAATTGCACCGAATTGAATTCGAACTCATCACATTAGTTCGAAATTTTGTTTCGATTTCGAACCAATTTGATTCGAAAATTTACGAACTCGAATTCGAACTTGGGTAAATTCGATTTGGTTCGGTTCGTTTGCAGCCCTAGATAAGACCGTAAGAGGGTTAATTCAAAGTAAATTAATTTATCTTCTATTAAAACGAATAAACTTCACACTTATTCTACTTGTAAAATACAATGTAATAAATTCATTTTCTAATATCTTACTTTTCAAACACATTCAATTTTTTTTTTTTGAAAATATTGGCAGAAGGTGTGTATTCATGAGGAGAAATCGAACTCTCAACTTTTGAATAACTAACAGACTTAAAACGTTTTTTCCTAACCAACGATGCTACCTCTCATTTCTCAAGCACATTAAATAAAGTTATGACTTGAACTACCGAACAAAATATAAAATAAAAAATAAGATAAGCAATTTAATCTCATTAACTTGACTCTACTTTTTTACTCTAAAGTTTAACCAAATTATATCGTGTTAGAGAAATTCATATTGTTTATGTACAGTTGGATCACAAGCAGGAACGGAACTAGAAAATTTTAATAGGGATGGCTGAAAATTAAAATACATGATTGTAGTGAGTGAAATTTGAACTCAAAACCTCTCAACCATAAAATAGAACTTTAACTACTAAACTACAACTAAACATATATCATTTATTGAGGGTTATTAGACTATAAAAAAATTTATAAAGATAAAATTAAGTTAAATTTCTATACATATAATTAAAATTTTAAAATTATAGGGGTGGCTTAGCCATCTTAGACTAAGGCTTAGATCCAGGGGCGGATCCAGGATTTTCGTCGGGGGGGGGGGGGGGGGGGGGGGATATTGAATCGGATTTAAATAGCTAATCAGGTTCAAATCCATTAATTAATTAAGTACTTAATAAAAAATAATGTTTTAATTTATACTTTTCAATGCTCTGACTTGTAATTACTGATATTTTAATCTATAATTCTAATTATTAATCATAATTGAAGAAATTTATTTTAATTTTAACCCTAATTTAACCCAAACAACAAATTAAACATCCAGCGGGGGCAAAAAAATTTTCAGGAAGAGGCAGAGTCAATCGAAACGTCCCGACTTGCACTAAAATGCAAAATTCAGGGGAGCAGCTGTCCCCCCCCCTCCCCCCGGTTGAACTTGGATCCGCTCCTGTTTAGATCCACCCCTGAACACAAGTAAACACATGAAGCCAAAGTTTTAGATGGTATAAAATAAAATGCACGGTGAGTTTCTAGAATCGATATTATTCCATAGTGATTTATTTCGACAGTTCCTACCTTGCATTTTACAGGTCTCAATAAAAAAAAAATCGCAGTTTTGTTGTGAAATTGTTATGAGTTATGATTCGTTTGTTTTTTTTTTTTAAAATGCTAAAAGCCCGTTTCATTAAATGAAACTTTCCAACAGTCACTTACAAATAGTCAACGCAACACATCCAACAAAATATGCAAAGCAAAATATCAAACAAAGTGAACCAAGTCACCGCTATAGGTTCAACACTACAGAAAAAAAAGGGAGTAAAGCATTGTGTTAGAGAATCTGAGATACGAATCCTCAAATTAGCTAGACTCCTCCGAAATCCAGGACAGCACTTGCACTACTTCAGAGGGCGCCACTTGCAGCGGCACTTCATCAATGTCCTGAGGCATCCATTGGTTTGCTGCAGCCTGCAGCTCTTCAGTAAGAGAACCTGTCCAATAAACAATGAGTGAAACAATATTCAATATGACATGTTTACCAGATTGGGTTAAGGAATGTCGAAAACATAAATCATTCCGTTGCTTCCAAAGACACCATATAACCGCACTGACAACAATTAAAAAGGCAGTGCGATCAGTTTTCGGTAGGCTTAGAGCAAAATGTATGACATCCTCTATGCATGACCAATTCCTGCTCAATTCTTGACACTGTCCCATATAAAACCATATTGTTTTTGCGAAGTAACATTGAAAAAATAAATGGTTTGCATCCTCTTGAGCGGGGCAAAATTGGCAAGAAAGGTCACCATGCCAACCTTTTTCATGTAATTTGAGTTTAGTTAAAATTCTGTTTTTACTCATCAACCACATAAAAGCTCTAATTTTAGGAGGTACAGGTAATTTCCACCACAATAGAGGTTTAGTCGGTTGCACTCCTTGGAAATTAAAAAATAAATACATAGACCTCACAGTATATCTTCCTTTGGCATCCCATACCCAAGCCAATTGATCTAGATCATGTGTGAATGAAGTAGAACTTATAATATGCATTAATTGGTGCCATTCTACAAGCAGAACTCCACTGAGAATTCGTCTAAAATGGAGACATTGTCCCTGAGTGGCAACGACGTCCTGAACAGATACATGCGGAGTAGTGCAAATGTCAAATAATTGGGGATAAGTAATTTTTAGTGGGCATGATTGGTACCAAGTATCAGTCCAGAACTGAGTATCTCCCTGGTGACCAGGTTGATAATTGATTCCTAAATGGCAAAACGAAGCCATGGAGGAGACTCCTTTCCAGAATGAGGAATGCGGTATAGGTAGAAGTAAATTGGCTTTTAATACCTCTTTCCAAATATTGCAATAATGAGGGTCTTTATATTTCCACCACCATTTTGCTAGTAAGGCGTTATTCATTTGGTGGAGATCTAATATCCCCATACCCCCAAACTGTCGGGCGATACAGAGATCTTCCCAATTCATAAGTGCATATTTCCTTTTGGAGGCAGTCCCCTGCCATAGAAATTTCCTACGAATATTATCTATTTCTAACAACACTGTTGCTGGAATTTTGTAAAAAGAGAGGATATACATTGGTACCGATGATAACACAGAGTTGAGAAGGGTAATTCTCCCTCCCAAGGATAATGATTGCCCCTTCCATCCCTGTAGTTTATGTCTAAACTTATCAAGGAGGAAGCCACAGTCTTTAACTTTGAGAGACCCATCAGATAAAGGAACTCCAAGGTATGTAAAAGGAAACTTGGATAACTTGCATTTAAAAATAGAAGCCAGGAAAGAAGCTTCATTCTTCTCGACATTGATAGGAAACAATTCTGTTTTGTCTTATGATTCGTTTGTAACAGTTGTCAATATGTTCTATCCGTTTCCCTTTTGTTTTGAAGATTCGGAATGAAAAAACAATTTTCCTATATAGTAGACTAAATTCTGTCGGTATATTCTGTAGCATAAATTCTCTAAATATAGATGTAACAGATAAAATAATACGGTTATAACGAGTACGAATGACTCATTTCGCAATTTAGCACACAACGCAAAGTCCGCCACAAAAATCGTTGTGCGCGCCTAGTAGCCCGGGTAGACTAGGCCAACACCCTCCTATAGTCCTATGGGCCCAATTATGGCCCACACCATCCTAGAGGCCCAATCAGAATGCGACATAGGCTCAACATCATATGTCGTTGGATCAGATACCTTCTTTTTTGTGTAGTATTCTGTGTTAAAGTTATGAATTGGTTACTTTATCTATCACTACACTGAAAGTTGGGAAGTTTAAGTTACATAAAGTTTCTAATAATGGTTATGGAATGACGCAGAGTAAATGCTGTTTCGTTCAAGTCCCCTGAAGTTTATAAATTTGGATCGAATCTGCTGCGATTCTTTACCCATGAAGAGAAACCTTACAATTCATGTTTTTTCAAATTCAACTGTTGAATTGTTTTGAGATTCGTGCACAGAAAAATTAACTAGTTTAAGATATGTGTACATAAATATTAGACGGTTGAATTTGAAAAAACAGAAATTTTAGAAATTTTAAAATTACTGTTCATAATATTCAGATCGAGCAGATCCAATTCCTATAAATTGTGATATAGTTTGGCGCTATATTATTTCTGTATATTAACGTGTGTATCTACAATTCTACATGCATATATGATTCTACATGCAACCATTTTTTATATTTGACTATTTTTATGATTCGGACCTCAAATATATATAGATTGTGGTAAATTTAACGTAGATAATTTTTTTCATTCTTTGAGTATTTTTTAAGACATAATTTAGAAATGTATTGTATTGTATGGTTCAACGTTTGTTTGATTAATCATTTCCTATATTTTAAAATTTAAAACTGTTACTAAACAAGTTTTGTTAATATAAAGTTCCTATTTTATTTATTTTATCGAATTGTTATCTAGATTGCAAGTCACACTCTACTGTAATACAGGAAATTGATGATTTTAAGACAATATTCTCAAAAGACGATTTGTGTATCATCTTTTTAAATCATTTGAATTCATACATTGTGTTGTATTAATGCTAACTTTTTATTCTTATTTTTTGAATATTTTAAAATTGGCACACAGTTGTTGAAATAATTTATTTCTAAACTAAAAAACAATTTCAAATTCTTATTGACTGTAATACAGGAAATTGATGATTTTAAGACAATATTCTCAAAAGACGATTTGTGTATCATCTTTTAAATTATCCTTCAAATGTTGATATTTTTTTTTACAGATTTTAGTGATTATATATAATATAGATACATATATTTATGTCAGAGATAATCCGTACGCTAATTTTACTAAATCCTTCATTAATATAATGAAAATACTATATTACAATAATACAAATTAAAAAAGCTTCCAGTAATCCAATTGCACAATGCTTATTATCAACTAAATGCAACGGAGAAACTTTACACAATAACACATAATATAGAGTCCAGCTAGTATGACATCGATGTCATATAACACCAACTCCAAAATAAATTGGATATAATTCAAACAATCAATCTAAACTGCTCAAACCGATTTACTTTATTAGTAATGCATTTACATAAAAGGGAATCTTTTGAGTTGAGATTCTAATCTCGACTATCCGATCTGTTTTAAAATTTGTGCAAACTAGATTTATTTTACCATTTGAAACCGAATTAGTGTTATACTAGCCGGACTCCCTAATACACTACATAGGTAAATCTAGTAGTAATTTATTTTACCATTCGAGACGCCTAATAATCACACACACACCCAAAATCTCCCATTTGATTTCTCTAGCATAGCCACTCACTCATCCCCTGGAGCAAGCCTAACCAGATCACATTAACAAGCACCATACAAACATATGTAAATAAAATACAACAGATAAACAACATGTGCCTTGCCAAAATAATAGGTGCTCACTTTACTCGGGATATGCTTATTTGATCTACTACTAACTAATAAACAATAATATCAATTTACATTACATGAAAATAGGCTATCATCTTATAACTAGAAAGAATCCCCAAAGGTAAAATCAAGTTCACGAAAATAAGCAAAAAAAAATAACCTAGCAAAATATAATTACATGCAAGAGGAGGGTGCTATACACATATTTTTATGGAGTATAAAAGAAATATATGGAGAGGAAATAGTGCCACAGATGATTACATATCGCTCCAACTATCATCATCACAGCCATCATCACTGCCAACAAATGCCTGGCATATCATAAAATATAATTAGAAAATGCCAATATTTCTAATTAAGCTCAAGGTTTCTGCGAAGTAAAAAACTCAGCAGTTCCAAAATTCACAAGAACAGCTTGATTAAGTATCAAATTGTAGGAGAAAAAAATGGGCGAAGGAGAAAAAATGTCATACTGAAAGAAGGGAACTTGCACCCTTTTCATGTTTAAATCTTTTTCAAAGCAACCCAAGCTTCTTTGTTTCTTTGTTGAAAGTATCTTAATAGCACGGGATAGCAATATTTGGTTTTAAGGGATAAAGTGGAGAAATCAAGTGACAGCTCTTTTCACTATTTTCACACTACTTGTTACTCAACCTTATCCCTCGATCAAACATAGTCCACTGATTTATAAAAGATAAAATGGATTATTAGCCATAAACCAAGAATTTCAGATTCTACAAATATATAGAACATGTCAGACATATATTCATGTTCCATCCAGTACAGTTACAGTTACAGTGCACTATTTTTCTGATATATCAGATACTCATTTACCTGGTATTTGCCTGATATCATTGTTAAATTGACATATAAAACAAGGGTCTTCCGCAAATTTACCTATTATCTTATTGATATGTCAAAATAGCATCTGACATTTCTTAAATTTGCAACTCAACAGCTAATTTTCTTGGGAAATTTGCAATAATATCAACCTTAGAAAATTAACTTTTACTACTATCAATGCTTACTGACTTCAGTACTTGCTTTTACTTACAAGGCCTGCTAACAATCGCTGGATGTTGTTATCAAAAGCACAGATAAATAAATTTGGTGCAGTTTCGCCAAAAAGTCAATATATACAAACACATCTAAAAATCTACTTTTTACATGACTATGGAGAATATATAAACAAGGATCAGCACATGAAAAAGATACCTGGCGAATTGCATTGGCTTTCTCAATAATGGCAGAAACGCTGGTATTGGTGGGAGTTTCTGATGAATCAGGCTCAGGTTTTGACTTAACTGTGCGCCTCAAGTTGAAAGACTGCAGAAAGTAATAAATAAATAAAAATTACTCCTTCAGTGATGATGGCGTAGAGGTCGGGTTAGGATTCACCCCCACCCATGGATCATAATTGATGGTAGAACCTTTTTTATCTTTTAAGTGAATTTAGAATGATTTAAGATTTTGTAATGTCAAAAATTATTATAAGCCGACACTCAAGTAATAAATGCACTTTTAAATTTAATAAAATATAAGAAACAAACTAGCAATATAACTTGCTTTGAAAACATGTAGCTCATTATAATTGTCCGTGGGTATATAATTACATCAATAATTTAACAATGTACACACAAGGATATAATGGTATCTGCATAATTGTGGAGCATCCCAATAAAAGGCACCAGCTTTTGACTAGATGAGGTGAACTTAAACAATATTAGTTGGATTACCTTATTTCGAATTTGATAAAGCAAGTCCTCCCTCTCATCCGGGTCTTTAGCATCAGAACCATCTTTTTTAGGCTTCTCATGCCCACTGGACTTCTGTTGATCAAGCTAAAGCACAAGAAAATAATGTTAATAACTAATATAAAGAAAATGAAAAGAGAGTTCAAGCTAGGAACCAGATGTAAAATTACAGTCCCAGCTTCTATATATCAAGCTTAACTTTCTTCCAAAAGAAAAGCACAACAGCCGTGGTTGCACTTGCAATTTGTTATTAGAAAGAAAGAAAAAACTATGGAACCTATACTCCATAAATTGGCTGGGTTTCAAAGCTTCTTAGCTTTGCCATGTCACCTCTTACTATCAACCATTTGGTTCACTTTCTCTTTTTAACTATCTTAATTGGAGGGCTAAATGTATCTTGCTTCACTCTCTTCATTTAAAAGTGTGTGGTGTGCCTAAGTTGTAACAAATAACTTAAAAAGGTAATACAGCTCTTTTGCGATTACTCTGTAGAAGTTTTCACCCCCATCTTTGGTTTCATTAAAAGTATTCACACTTTAATGGGGAATTCAGAAGTATATTGAAGTTGAAACTCACCTTTTTCTTGTTCCAATGGATCACCTCTCCTTCTAGCTTCATTTCTTTCACAAGTGCGTGGTTTGCTTCCCTGTCCCTCTTGGGCTTCTCCTAATGAAATCACCAAATATGAAGAATTAGATAATACAGTTAAACATACATGAAGAATTTTGTAACAACGAACCAACAAGAAAAATATTCCCACACTAGTAAAAATTGCAATATTATTTCATACTGTTCCATACATTTACTAATATCAACAAATAGAACTTTAACACTTTCAACTTGTATTAAGTTATAGAACTTAGGACCAACAAATACATTCAAACAAACAAAACAAAAGTCCACTACCACAGTAACTTAGTAACCCTTGCTCTAGTATATATATTGTATTGGTTCTTTCCTTCTTTTCTTTCTTATTTCCTTTATTTATTTTTTTAGCAATCCCTTCAGAATATCTCACCTCATTAACGCTGAGCTTTGGCTGGAAAAAAACCGCAGATACAGCAGGTGGTGGAGCCGGGGGCACACAGTCCTGCAAGTGTGGCACCTGATTAGTGTTTGTATCTCCCATAGAAGACCCCGGAGGCTTAGTCAGCCTCCATTGAACAGGTGGCAGGGGCGGTGGTGGCGGCATCTGATTCTCATTCTCCAAAACTATATTCAAATTCAAATTTCTATTCAGATTAGAAACCGTTTCGATCCCTTGAAGGTCGGCCTGCTCAAACCCCATGTAGTTTGAAGTAGAAGTACCACTGGGTGATGGGATCTTCTCAGAATAATCTGGAATCTCGTCTGGATCCCACACATCAGAGTTGGAGAACAGCCTTGGGGACAGGTCCTCTGAGGAATAGGCATATGACCGACAGAATGTGTCTTCATCAGAGTCTGACCCACTATCAGCAGGCTGACGAGCGGGGCCCGGAAGGATCTGAAAATCAGGAAACGCTGCATCATAATTCATACCCTCGTCTAAATTTGAATTCAGATTTCCATTCATGGGGTGGAAGGAGATTTTCATGAGTTCGAGAGGAGGTGAAGATTGGCCAGTGGAATCACGAGAAGGAGAACCCTGCAGCGATCTCCTTGCATCAGATTCAACGCTACTAGCATGTGCAGCTGGTTCAGGGTAGGAGAGGGAAGAAGGAGAAGGAGAAGATGAGATCCTCTTTTGTAGAGTATTAGTAAGGAATCTCTGAGCAAGGCTTGAAAAGCTTGAGGAGAGGTTTGCTGTACCATTTCCCTTGTTTTCATTGCTGGGGTTATTACCATTCATTAAAGAACTACCAGGAAGGGGATTATCTACTTCTTGTGCTAAGTTTGAACAAGGGATACTTCCATTTGCTAAAGGCACGGCATCTTCCGTTAAATTATTAACTGATGCAAAAACAGGCGGTTTTGATGGCTCAAGCCCAAAAAGGCCTGCATTTGTCCAGAGCTTAGCTGAAGAGACATTAACAAAAGGAGACTTTTCTCTGATGGAGCTTTCATCCATGGTAGTATCATGCACATCATTTGCATCAGTGGTTTGCACATCGGAAAATGAAGGTTGCATCTCATTTTCCACTGATTCAGCAGTAGTAATAGTGCATGAACCCCATGGTTCCTCTACACTTCTACGGGGATAATCAATTATGCCACTTTCAACATCGGATTGTACTATGTGATCTGGTAATGGGAGGTGTAATGGTGATACAGCTAGAGGGGGAACTTCAGAGTGTTGCAGGAATTCATACCGCCTAGAAGCACTTCTGGGCTTGATTTTAACCCTAGGAGAATTTTCAACAGATGGCTCCACAGTTGGATCCAACACATCAGCTTCCAGAGGTACAAAATGCTCTGAGAAATCAGTAGGGGCAATTTTGGAATATTCTTGAGATTCATCTCGTGAATAATCAGAAGTTTGAAATTTGGTCTCTTGGGAATTCATGAGAGAACCATCATTAAGAACCAAGGAGCTGATTTCAGGGGGGGAAATTTCAGAAATTTCCTGGAATTGAGGCTCTCTCATAGAGACACTTCCATTTCCAGACCACCCATTCTTTGGCGATGCATCATTAATCTCACTAACTTCCGAAGATGCAAATCCTGAATTTCGTGGGGATTCATGCTGCCTCAAAGAATTTCGATTTCCAACTTCTGACCTCTGAGAAGCCAACAAATTATCTGAAGGAGCAACTTGGAGAACTTCTGTGGATTCATTCATTGGTTTCACATCTGATTTGGAACCTGAGTCATGCAATTGATTCACCTCCCACTTGGTATGAAATTCCGTTTCCGTTTCTGTTTCTGATTCTAACGTATTCAAAGCATCAACATAGTTTTCTGTCTCACTGACGACCTCTTCAGTGTTAGCAGTTACTAGGGTGAGAGGCAAGGGCAATTTCCGACTATCAGGCGAGCTATCTTGGTTACTGAACATGGGACCTACATGCACCTGATCCATTATCACATCATCGCAGTACACAGTGCTCGTTGTTGCAACTACTGGGGCCTTTTCATCCCATGTGATTGAGCGAGTCGGCGATAAAGGAACACTAACAAGTACCCCGTTTGAGTAATAATCTGTGTCTGTCTCTTCATGTTTAACAGATGAAGAAGACGGATGTGCAGTTTCATCAGGTAATACCAATGGACCTGAAACGGGATCTGGATCAGCAATCTGCTCCACAAGGCTGAATCGAGACTTTGAACCTAGGGAGGTGGAACGACTAATCAAATCCTGGTTGGATCGCACATCGGGTATGGATCTGTTCTCGGACATGCTAGCTGTGTCAGAGCTTGGAGATGTGAATCGCCTACAAACAAGCAACAACAATTTGTTAAGATTTTCAAATAAACCATGCAAAGCAGTGCTTCCTGTCCTTCATATGGGAGTCAACTTTTCTATGTTGGTGTGTCTGTTATTCTTTTTATCTTAAGCTGGTTTGGAGCAAAATTTTGTAAACTTAAGCCACTTAAAAATGGGCCCAAGCTTTTGATAAAAGATTATGAATTCACATTTACTTTATCTTATACCATAACAGCCTGGTCTGTGTTGTATCCTACAAATTATTCTTGAGGAAACAAATATCAACCACCAAAATCCAGAATTCATTATTCAACTCGCTATTGAAACAATCTGGTACAGTGCCACCTAGCAATTTTCATCATGTTGGGTCCGAAGTTGCAGTTCATTCAATTTTCATCATGTAGGTTAATTAGAAATTTTAGCCAAAAAAGAAGAATAGAAAGTTAGTAAAATCACTGGTTGTCGTGTTGCGATGCAATAAGCATGTCGGGAAGTGCACCATTTCTTAACCGAGAGTTGCTTGGTGCATTGTGTTGTTCACCATTCCTAGTACGAGATACTTTTCTCTGTCAAAAGTAACAAAGGTACACCAATTTAGCAAACTATTGACTTGCCTCAATCAGTGATTGCAGTTACTGGCGGACCAGTGTCAATTTCTAGGCACCCTCTTGGAAAAAAAAAGGTGACAATTACTGGTAGGCAAGCTGGAATCTAAAACCCAGTTATTTCTTACAGTTTGTCAAATTTTAATGGTTAAAAATTAAGGAAAAGCATGCAGCTAATAAAACAATTACCTTAATTTTGTGATGCTTCTCTTTATGGGCATTTTCCGCATTTTTTACCTTAGATAACATATCCCATGCTTTCTCAAAGAAGGTTGGATCAGAGTACCTTTTTAAGCAAGCACCGGGACCACCATTATCAAACCTTAAGAAACAAACAGAAGTTGTTACTTTATATGAAGACAAGTGATTTCACACAAAAAGAAAAGAAATCCTGATTGATAAAATTGAAGATCAAGATATTCTGAAATTTAGATATTACTTGTCAAGTAGATAAAGGCGTGGTGGGTCTCGACATTCTTCGTACGAATCCATCATAAAACGGGGCAAATCACTTGATAATAAGTGGCCTTTCTCAGTTCTTACATGAGCATGCCATTCACATCCTGTGTTTTATATATATTTCTCATCAAGTAATTATTCAACGAATATATTTCATAAACTACTCATTCACAATGCCCATCCATCAAGCTTAATCCCAAGTCAAATAGGTAGGCAGTACAAACCCTTTTAGTCACTAAAAAGGGGGGGAATTTTATGCATGTATTGCAAAACCACAAAAAATGCCACATTTTGCCGCAAATAATAAATGTCACGTATATTTATATCCCTACAGAACAAAGAAGATTGTTTCTTACAAGATCACAAAGTATGTCTCCTTAAAACAATTGCTTCTCTCTACACAAATGAGAGATAAAATAACAGAAAGTTTTGGTATACCTAAAGAAATTAGGTGAGCAGAAGAACCCACATAGGTCTCAGATTTGAGAAGACAGAAGGAAACAAAATAATGAAACAATAGGAAAAAAAAATTACCTGGTACATAGGCAAGATGGACATGGCTTTGCTGCCCTCTGATGGCTTTCTCAAGTGATGGCAATGCAGCCTCTATGTTTCCGACACGTGTCATGACTTTACGTCCTCTCGCTGATGTAGCTATGACCTGCTCATGCAAATCTTGAAATATCTCTGCCGCAAACCTACACAAAGATAAGAAACCAGCACAAAGCTGAATTGCTATCTGTCACCAGTACACCACGGCACCAAATTTTACTTAGATCCCATGTATGGTTTGACAAACACCATTACAAAAGACAAAATTCACAAAGTATTACCCATGATAACTACTATTACCCCCTTAATTTTTTTAACCATCTCCATCCACTAATCTTTTGCTTGATAGCACCAATGCAAACTTGTGGCTCAGTACAAAAACTCCAGGAGAGAGAGAGAGAGGGTATTTACTGATTTGATAACCCCCCCCCCCCCCGCCCCCCCCCCCCCACACAACACACTACATGACACCAAAAATGCCAAGAAACTGGAAATTAGCAATAGAACTCAACCATAGAGCATTTAAAATTATAATGGCAATACCAATACCTGATGAAATCTGACAGACACAGCAAAGACTCTCACTAATTATCAATTGCATTTTCCCAACAAAATTACAAAAGAAATCTCGTCACCACAAAACCTGGACCCAAAAGAATCACGGAAAAAAAAAGTGCTTCTGCAGAATCGCACATTAGTTAGCACTTATATATTCTCAGTTCAAATCTAACTATAGCAACCAAACTGGTAAATCGGATACTATCAGCAATCAATTACAGATTTTCCTGAACAAATTAATCAGTTCTGCATGCGGTTTCTCCCAATTCCAAACTCCAAACAGAACCAAAACCTTTCGAACCCCCACCTCCCACCCCAGACACACATTTCAAATAAGAAAACAGAGAGAGAGTAAAACTAACTCAGCAAGATCGCCAAGCTGGCGCAAGATCCCAACCAATCCAGCAACGGCGACGCCATCTAAGACCGCCTTGGGATCCTCCCTTTTGACGGCGCCTCCGTAGAGCTCCGGATCCCCGAGTCCGTACTCATTCTTCACTTGAAACCTCAGCAATGGCATTCTTCAACCTCCCTCACTCACTGCCCACCATTAACAGAGACATACACAGAAATAGAGCGAGGATGGAGAAAGCTCTATGCTTCTTTCTCAAGTGAGAGACTTGTGCCGAGTGTCGCTGTCAAATTGGTCTTTCGGCTGTGCTTCGCGTCACTGAAAACAGTTGTTGCTGTTTTCGCAAGTCATCGCCATTTTTTTCTCTCGTTCTCTCCTTTTTTTTCTTGGATTTTCTTCTTTTTCAGATTTTTTTCCTTTCTGATTTGATGGTAGCTTTATTTTTGTTTTTCCGAGTCGCGACAGGGATTCGGGAAGAAGGTAGAAAGAGGGAGTGAGCAGTAGCACTACTATATGGAATTAAGCTCCTCTCCGGTTGAGATATTATTGGAGCATCCTGGATCCTTAGATTTTGACACGTGGACAACAGTTCCATCCAATGGCTCTGATGCAATAATGAAAAAACGCAGTTGAGACTTGAGATGTTTTTGCTTGTCTTCATTCCCTAATCCCTATTGAAAAAATTACCGCAGAGACAATTTTTTTTTCATGTTACGGTATCATATATAGCTTGTTACATATTAATATTTTTATTTTCAAATAATCGATCTCAATTGTCAACGTGAGTTTTATATGAAAATATACTTTCAAATTAAAGTTTATATTTTTAAAAGAATTTATTATTTTTAAATAGATAAAAAAATTTCTAATTTTTAATAGTATAGAATCTTTAGATCAATTGATTTTCTCCTTATATATAATGATATTTTTAATATACAACGAGCTATATTTTTTTCATTTTTGACAAAGAGTCAAAGAAAATTAAGTAAATTACTGACTATTTAAATTTTATTTGTCATATATAGATAGAGAGAGAAAAATGTTGATTAAAAAAAAATATTGAACAATGTAAAAAATAAGTAATATTATTTTAATGGGATGCTAAGTAAGATGCCAAACCATCATTTATAGTCTTAAAATCAATCATTATAGAATAATTATTTTCATCCCCACGCTACAGTACCCGCACTGTACATAAAAGACATGATATGTTATGGTCCCCTTCTTTTCAGTCCCCACACTCGTTCAGCGCTAGCGCCACACTCGCATCCTTGCATCAACCTTCTCCAATCGTCCCGCGTCAACCTTCTTCTAACAAACATAGTTGACCACATAGATGTAAATAATTCAGTGCATAGATGTAAATCCTTGTATTACTTGATATTAATACTTTCAGATGTTATCTAGTGTAATATATTCATATGTAAAAAGCACTTACAACATTTCTTTAACAAAAATAGTTGATCACATAAGTATAAATACTACAATACATACGTATAAATACTTGGAATACTTGATATTAATACTTTCAGATATCATACAGTGTCATATATAAAAAATGTTGCAAGTGTAGGTATAAATACTTGTGTGACGACGATCTTGAAAATATGTCATCATGGATCTCATTTGAAAGAGAAAATTGCGTAGAAGACGTTAGTGGTTTTAGATTTGCAAAATTCTTCATAGATCGTCGGAAATATGGACGAAAATGAACAGAAAAAAAAACCCAACTATAAAAACGTGTATGGTCCCCCATCTAGTTTGAGTGGTCCCCACCATGCATTTATGGTGTGGGTACTTTTTGAAAAATTTAGATGGAGAAATAATTATTTACGTAAAAGTTGTTCATCTTGTAGATATAAATACTTTCGTGTATAGGTATAAATACTTCCATGTATAGATATTAATACTTTGGAAAAAAATTCAGTACTGGAGTTTTTACGGTCCCCCAAGTTATTATGACAGTTATGGAAGTTATGGTGCGGGTACTGATATCAGCTTCCTAAATTATATGAATATCTCTTTCCTATAATTTTTCTTCAAAAAATCTCTTTACTATCATGTATAATTAAGTTACAATTATCATACTGTGTATTTTAAATCGCGAGAAGATAAACAAATGATCTGTCTCCCGTCAGATATTAGAGAGATATAATGAAAAAA
Source organism: Carex arenaria (assembly GCA_964058825.1). Lineage (NCBI taxonomy): Eukaryota > Viridiplantae > Streptophyta > Magnoliopsida > Poales > Cyperaceae > Carex > Carex arenaria. Next base: position 568,029 of record CAXKVW010000238.1, read on the forward strand.
GGAAAATCTGGATTAATCTAAGTCAGACCAAACTCTATCCGGTATTCAAGAATGAAGCTAGACTATCAAGCTATGGAGATTAAACACAGATTGAGAGTCAATTATATAAAAAAAAAAATTTCATGTTACATACGAGTTAATTTTATAATATCCACAGCATTTTGCTCTAAATTATATATAAAATTATTCAGAAAATATATAAAAATACGAATTTTTAAAAATTAATGGAAATACAAATTCGATAAACAAAAACATTTATCTTTTTCGTATTTAAAAATCCATCATCGGATAAAACTCTTGCCACATGGCACAATTCTAAAAGAGACCGGAATGGTCCATTGATTCCGTTCGACTGGAGAGGATCCGAATCCGTACTACGCTGGTCTTGGTGGCGTTACTGGCGTGTGTTAATGCGTTTTGTTGCGCTTGTCGCGGAGGCGTCGCCTTCTCCAGTTTCTGGTAATAAGTTTTGATTCAAGTTCCCAAATTAATGTTACCAATAAATGCTGGGTCTATTTAAGGACTTAGTTTGGTAAACAAGAAAAAGATAAAGTGACCGGAATTTCAGAATAGCATTCTGCTTTTTTTTTTGTGCCGAATAAATAAAATGTCGGAATAATTTAACCTTGCTGGATAGTATGGATCCACTTTTAATTATTTGTTTTTTTAGTATAATTTTTTTTGAGGAAGAATAGGGTCTAGGCCCATATTTGATTGATAGTTTATGTTACAATTTTTTTTTAGTAGAATTAAAGTGTTTTTTTTTTAGTAAATGTTGGAGGTCAAGTCATCTAATTATTTAATACACATGTTATTACAACAAATAATTTCTCTAATATGAGTTTCGAACTCATGATCTTTCACACAGAGACTATGTGCCTTAGCCACTAGACCAAATGCTAGTTCTCAGAATTAGAGTGTTTTTCAATTCACTTGGGATCTGTTCGGCAATATTAAAATTTTATGGGAATGAAAATTTTAATATGAAGATGAGAATATCAATTTGTGAATTTCCAAAGACCTTTTACCAAAGGAAAATTTAAATTATAGACGTTTGGCAAACTTTATTCAGTGAATGGAAGAATTTAGTGATCTCATGGACTACAGGAAATCCTTATTTCACCATTCAGATAATTTATATTTATTTTATCAAAGAAAGAACATTATCATTATAATATTATTATAATAATGGAAGAATAACACTCTTCTCTCTCTTCTAAATATTATTATTGTACCACTCTTTTAATTTACTATTCTAAATAGCACCATTTTATGAAATCTCGGTCCTTTTATGAAATCTCAGTCCTTTGCTTATGCAATGTCATGCACGTGGTGTGACAATTAAGTTGTTGACATGTAGAAGTGTGCCCAATTTAATTTTCTACTAATTTAATATTAATCCACATTGTTACAAGCTCAACAAGTAATCAATTGACAACCAAAGGATATGATTTTAAATAAAAATCTTGACACACATATATGCTTTGAAAATATGAAAATTTAGGTGAACAGTAAAATTTTCTGGACCATCAGATCAGCAATTTTCAAAGTGGCTTAATAAATAGTAAAGAAATTCCAAAAAAATGTAAAATTTGGTCTCCAAGCACATTTCAATATGGAGATCACATCTAACGGTTCGGATTAATTATTTGAACTTTGAAAATGAAGATACGAGCGGAAAGTAAAGCACCATCTTTACTTTCCAAAGCAAGTTAGCTCATCTCTCTCTCTCTCTCTCTCTATATATATATATATGAGGAAGGATCCACTTACAACATTTTGGATCTTACAACATGCTACAACATTTAATTTTGTAATTTTCAAAGTCCAAACTGTCGATCCAAACCGTTTAACACGATCTCTACATTAAAATGTACTTTGAGACCAAATTTTACGTTTTTTTAAATTTATTTACTATTTACTAAGTATTTTACAAAACTGTTATTTTTCAGTGGTCCATAATTGTCTAAAAACAACAGTAGTTTTGTAAAATACTCAATAAAGAGTAAAACAATTCAGAAAAAATGTAAATTTTGGTCTCAAAGCACATTTTAATATAGAGGTCATGTTGAACGGCTTGGATCAACTGTTTGAACTTTGAAAATCGCAAAACCGAATGTTGTAATATGTTGTAACTTTCAAATATTGTAAGTGGATCCCTCCTCACATAATCGATGTAATTTTATCAACCAAAATTGATAAACTCTAATTATTAATTCCTAGTTTAAATACGACTGTGATGAGTCGATTTTCATTATATCATATCACATTCAAGAGAATGCTTAACGTGTTAGGTTAATAATCGAATGAGACTAATAATGGCGACGACAGAGGTCACTAATTAATTTATAAATAAAAGACCTAAAAGATATTAATTTATGTGTTAAAATTTATTGTAATTTGTGAAGCTATAGTGTAAAGCTTTCTTGGTAACCACAACAATTTTTACTTGTCAAAGTCCATAAAGTCTTCCTTCAACTATTAAAAATTAGAACCAATGTTAATAAAATCTTCCTTCAACTATTAAAAATTAGCACCAATTAACATTGGCTTGATGTATTTTATAATTATATTGGTGTGGAGTGTGTTCTGTGCCGAAAATTTTATTAATAAGAATATAGATGTATCGGTTCTGGGAAGGTTTTGCGGAGAATTTGAAACGTAGAAAAAATGTGATTGTTTATAACGTTCTTTGGACGTGATTGTTTACAACGATCTTATTAGCAAAATTAGATTATCGCTAATTAACGCGTTTAAAAAAAAAGTCTGGCCGTTATGAACAATAACGGCCAGCTACAGTTATTTTTTTGACCATACTGTCATAGAACTGAAGTAAAAAAAAAAAAAACACTGTAACTAGCCGTTATAACGGCCAGCTACAGTGTTTTTTTTGTTAATTAGCGAACATCCAATCAAATTAACTGGCCATTGTGGTTTATATAACGGCCAGCTATAATGTTTTTTTTTTGTTAATTAGCGAACATTTAATCAAATTAACTGGTCGTTATGGTTTATAATGTTTAAAAAAATCGGGTGGTCTGTGTTGTGTTTTGCAGAACACATGACAGACAGCTGTGTTTTTGTACGAGAGATGCCGTTATTAATTTGAGTGGGGTTGAATTTGATTCATCATTGAATCAAAAAAAGTTGATGCATCCAAAGGTGAAGGAGAAGGACTCAACAGCACCATTTGCTAATTTTGGCGGTTGGTATTAATTGGTAACCTGGGTACAATTTTGTTATTTACTGTGATTAAGGTAACAGTTATGATCACTGATTAGTCATAGGCTATTAGCATCTTCTCAATTTTACGGAGAAATGGAGACAACTGTACAATTTTGGATGTTAATGAGCTATAAAATACACAATTTTTTTTTGAAACTTATTAATATATTCTATTGGGGGTATAAAAATAAAACTATGAATTTTAGAATCGGTATATTGTTGTATGTATCAAATTTACATTATTAATTTAAAAAATTTAGTTCGTAAAGCATACTCGAATATATAGTGCGAACTTGAATATATACTTAATGGAAGCATATATCTATTGATTGAAATTTTTCCTTGTGTTTAAAAAATTACTAACAAATAGCAATCCATAATTGCACACATTAATGGAGAATTTGGTTGCCTTTCATCTTCCAACCTTACCTGATTGCACTTCTGAAGTTACATTGTGTATATATATATATATATATTTGAAAGCAAAATGAAAGGGAAAGATAAAAAAAGCGAAACATTAATTCCTAAGTATGAATCTTTCGCATTCTACAGGTTTGTCTCGGACAAAATTGTCACATTCAGGACGTGTCCATTTCTCTACAAATGGAGAGAAGCGCACTAATCACAATGACCTGGTGCTCTGGGCCCCAACGAGATCCTGTGGATGGCGATGTACAGTACCACTCATCTCTATTTAATGAATATATTTTCCCCATACATCCATGCATCTAGGATGAATTGTGTCACAGGTAATTTCCTAACCGTTTTGTCCAATGATTCCTTCCTCAGTAACTCGGTACACGAAATACCACAAAGTAAAAAATGTATATAAAACTCAGACACTCGCTTTGACCATGTAATAGGCAAAAAGATATTGCAATCCTTTTGCATTTATTTCATCCTTTTGCATGTTCATGTTTTTGTTGGGAAGTTGGTACATTTATTTATTAATTTTTATTTATATAATAATATATATGCTTTCTAGCTGAATGAATTTGAATAATTAACATACTAAGACAGAATGCTTCTTCACTTACCTGCTATTTAAAATGTATTAATTATCAAGTCAAATCACAAAAGAAAATATTAAAACAAGTCCCTGACATAAATAAGCATAAATTCTTTGTGGCCAGATTGTGTGACAAGTCATAGATACATTGGGACCTATCATTGTTTATAAACAAGGGCAGCTTTCACCAATTTATTTCTTGTTGGTTTCTTTCTTGCAAGGTGGAGATACTGCATCTTGTTTCTAAATAAGAAATTTGATTTGAGATATACCTACCATTCTTTAGTTTTCATTAGTGTTGGTCCAAGGGGACACAACATACATACACAAAACACATCTAAAATAATCCATATAATTTATCCTGAAATCGAAGTTTATGTTCCATATATCTACTTACATTAACGAGTCTGGCTAGTATAATATTAGTGTTATTTCAGCCTATATAACACTAATACCAAAATCTATTTAATCGACTTCAAACGGTGAATTCAGATTGTTCAAACTGATCTACTTCATTAGTTGTATGCTTACATACAAAATTTATAATTTTGGAAACTTATTTAGTATCAGATCAAGCGGTCAAATGTGTAAGTTTTTAACTTAATTTTAATGTATTCATTTTTTTAATATTTTTTACGGCTTGATTTGATACTAAAATAACTAGAAAAAATAAATTTTTTGTATGTAAATACATCATTAATAAAGTAAATCAATTTGAACGGTTCAGATTAGTCGTTTAAAATATATCCAACTAATTTTAAAATTGATGTTATATAACACCAATATCATACTATCCGAACTCTACATTAACATGACAAAAAGGAAAAAATAAAATACAGTTAATAATAAAAAAGTTGCCTTTATAACTGTAAAGCACTAAAAAGTATAATACTTTTCTAATTCAACTTTACAACTTTTTCTCCCTCAAAAAAAAAAAAAAAACTTTACAACTTTTTTAGTCAATAGTCATGAAGCCAATTGTCAAACAAGTAATATTTTTCCGGTAAAGTGTGGTCCTCATAAACTTAATTTGGCGCCATTGTTTGGAGATGTATAACATTATCATAAGAATAAGAAATCACATAGAATCATGCCGACCTCATCAATTTTTCCGTCCTATGCATAGTTATCATGCATCTTTTGAATAAGGACGATGATTGTTGATATTTTCTCAATATACATTTTACGATTAGACGCAGGTGTTTTTAAGTTTATTAAGTCTTTTTGAACTCAATTTTAAAATTTATTATGTCAGTTTTAATGATTAATTTAAACTGTTGAAATCTTTCTATCCTACGAGTTATTTGTTTACACGAAAATGATTTATATAGTCTTTTATGTGAGAAGTTATGAGTTTGAATTTCAGATAGAAAATTTTCTTTGTTGTAATAACAAGAATATTAATTGTTGAGTGACTTAATCTTCAACTTTACCCAAACAAAAAAAGAAACAAGTGAACACCAATTAATTTATGCACATCTTGGAATTTCAAGTTGCATGCTCCGTATACTGAATTAAAATAAAGAAAGAATTTTAGTGTAATATTCAATTTTACATTGTATCTATTTTATATTTTTTTAAAATATTATTTTCAAGTTAAGTAAAATACAAGAAACTATGTAAAATAAAAAAAAAATGGTCTGTAATTTTATTTTGTATTGTTTAGAAAGCATTTTTTAAAATATCACTAGATTAATATTACGAAAAAAACATGGCTTAGGGAACAAATTAATCAACGCCAAAAATTCACATGAATAATCGAATATTGGTTTAATTTTACCTAATTTGCAGTGAATTCAATGAATCTCTTGACATGAAAATATTCAAAATTTTCAGATATCAACAAGAGAAAAGGAAAAGCAACTTTTGTTTTATCCTTTTGATTCGACATTTCCACCATCACACAGCCACACTCACATGCAGATACAGGTGATCAGGATCCAAAGCAAATAAACTTAATTGGCAAGTGCTCCATGCAGAGTTAAAATTTTCTTTTTAACCACAGTAATTAATGGAAATGCATAAAAATGTTTAACTTAAGTAAACGTGAAATCATGCCGAACACTAATAAGTTAAAATTTTAAACTATGGATGGAGATCAAAACACATATGTAATAAATTATATAAAACTCCTACAGAGATTTTTTTTCTTTAAAACTTTTATTTTCAAACAAGTAGGAGTAGACTATAACTGAAATCTAACCGGAATTAGTAATACATAGACTTTCCAGGAGATCACCCATTCTAGTACTACTCATGTCCAATTCATGAGAGTTTCGTTTCTATAAAGAGTTTTTTTTTTTGTTTTTACCACTAGCTCGCCAAGCTAATCATAAATCCTCATTTTTTCTAACTTGGGGTTAGATTGTGTAGAAACTACACAGGCGGAGTTAAAACATTCCTACAAAGATTGAGAATCAATTTTATAGTATTATGACATTTTATTTTGAATAATATAGAAAAATTATACATAAATACAACAAAATTTTAAAAAAATCTGAGTGAATTAACCTCATTCCTTCAAGCTAAATCCGCCTCAGCCTGAAATAACATATATATATTTAAATAAAAAAAATACAATGACGAAGATAAACAGCTTATTTATATATATACAGAAAATTTTAGACTTGTGAATTCAATAATAATAATAGAATGTATATATAACAGCAAAAACTAAACGAAGATTCTCACGGCGAATAATTCTATCTCAAAAGTTTCTAGAGGACTCGGATCTCGAAACATTAACAGAAGAAAATAATGCAGCGTGGTCCAAAGGCAACCTCGTGTGATGTTTGTCAGGTCCCTCCATCTCCATTTATACCTGTATGTCTTCTAGTACCTCATTTTATTTATTAACCATGTAGTTGACTAGAATCTCCTTGTACAGACTAACAGATTTCAGCTTTGGTACAACAGGAAAAATGACACGACGGAGCTGGGTCCGTTGCAGTGACTCGCGTATTGTGTGCTATAGTCATTTTTTTAAAATTTGACACGGTACGTTACGAGAAAGGTCTGGTCACAGCACGTGGTTACATGAGTCACATGTAATTAGGACCGTTAGATCTTGATCAAATGGTGAATCTTAAATAAACTAACTTAAATTATGAAAAAATAGTTAAATGTGACCAAACATAGTTTGGACACAGCGTGACTCGCGTGCCATGACCACCTTCGACATTTTGATCACGGCACATAGGACTGTTCATTTAATCACGATACGGCACAATACAAAACTAAAATCACAACATATTAGTTATGGTACGTCATTGCTCAGCTTGGTACGTAGAGGTCACAGCATTGCTCAGCTTTATCGGTGAATTATATTACAGTTCGTTTGGCAAATTTCAGAATATAACCTGCCACGAACAAAATATTATAATTAGGCAGATTCAATTTGTTAGTTTGTTTCTAAAAATCTACTGCTGTCTCTGAGAATTATTACTGCGTTTAGAATAGTGTTATTTTAGGGAGATAGAAATTTAAATTTACCGTAATATTTAGCTATGCGGCAATGATACGGACACAAGTACACAAGTGTCCGACATTTCAATAACAATTACAGACACGAGTACGACAATCAATAACTCAAACTTAATAATTAACAGTAATAATAATAATGTAATAGTTGTTTCTAAATATTACACAAACAAGGCTATTGCCCAGTTGCTCATGGTCAGAAGTGTAGCTGGGATTTTTACTAGGAATAAACAAAAAAAAAAAAATAGAGAAAAAGTTACAAACCCCCCCCCCCCCCCCCCCACCCCTACTTTATGTGAGAAATTTTGTGAAGCTAAAATTACAAACGTCTTTTAATCAATTTTCTCTTTTAAATAAGATCCATAATAAAGTACTTTTTATTTTTAAAGTCTATGTTTTCTTTTCTTGATATGCTAATTAAGTTTAACGGCTTCACATGTTATGTATAAATAGTGCACTTTGAAATTTGAACCTTTTAAATACTTGCACCCCTCTTTTATATTTCTGCCGATCTGTGAAGATTTTGCGAATTTAAATTACGAATGTCTTCTATTCGATTTTTGTCTTTCAAATGAGATCACGGCGAAGTACTTTTGAGTTATATTTGTGTCGTTTTTTTTTTTTTCCCTTCTTGATGTTATGTATAAAAACTTAATAGGTTAGGTTTAAAGACTTGCACGCATAGGTTTAAAGACTCCATATGTTATGTGTAAAAATTGCACTTTGAACTTTTTAAAGACTTGCACATAGAAGCGGAGCCATACTTTAAAGTCATGAGAGTCAAAACGTGAATTGGAGTTAATCATATAAAATTTTCATACTGCAAATAGGGGTCAATTTTATAATATAGATGATATTTTCCTTGAAACTATATAGAAAATTGTGTTTAAGTACATATTTTTTGAAAATAAATATGAGTCAATTGACCCTCATAGCTCGAACATACCTCTGCCCCTATTTGGCCACTCTTTTTTCCTCTTCGGATCAATCTTTTGCTCGATTTTCTCTTTCAATTGAGATTCATGATGATATACTTTTGAGTTGTATTTGTATTGTTGTTTGTTTTCTTCTTGATATGCTATGTCTAAAAACTTAATATTCTAGGTTTAAAGACTTACACGCGTCAGATGTAAATGCAGTAGTGAGCTTCTTGAATGTGATTCTGGTCAAAGGTAGCTAAAGTTGGGGCATTTGATCAAATATTGAAACTGAAAGATTGTCCATAGATAGACAAAATTTTCTCTAAAAATAAACAACAGTTCAATTATAGATTTTCAAAATAAAAAAATAGATCTCTCTCTTATTCAATGTTGCTTCTCATCTCCTGAGTTCCTAGTTCGAATCACGCAGTTTCATTTTCAAACTGTGGAGTGGGTCACCACTTACCAGTAATGGGAATATGCAGTTGCGAGATGAGATGATCAGGGGTGATGCAATCAAATAAAATCAAACTTAAAATATTATTGGTGACCCACACCATCTTAGTAGGAATTATTGGTGAATCCAATATAAAAAAAATAAAGTTGCGAGATGAGATCAGGATTCAGGAGGTCGTGATGCAATCAAATAAAATTAAAATTGGGATGGGACACTAATGATAGTTACGAACTACAAAAGCCCTTCTTGTCTCAAAACATCACCATGACTGAATTCTGATAGAGGAGAAGAAAAAAAAAACCATCTTATATATATATTTTGTTAAGAGTGAGCCTATGGTACTATGCATAGCACAGATGGATCCGTACTACGGTTCAATATCTTCGTTTTCAAAATTCTAACGGTCGATCCGAACCGTTCAACATGTTTTTCATATGAATATGTACTTGATGACCAAATTTTACATTTTTTAGAATTTGTTTACTATTTTTTAGATAGACAAAAAATCACTGTTTTTGGATGGTCAAGAATATTCAGATCAAGTAATTTTCTACCTATCTAAAAAAATAGTAAACAAATTCTAAAAAATCTAAAATTTGATCAGCAAGTACATATTCATATAAAAGTATGTTGAACGGTTCGGATCGACCGTTAGAATTTTGAAAACAAAAATATTGAACCGTAGTACGGACCCATCCGTGCTATGCATAGTACCATAGGCTCACTCTTTTTTTAAACTATAATCACTAAATTCATGGGAATATGCAGTTGGTGTGATGGTGTCTCCGGAAGTATCCAAATAGAACTTTTGTACCTACTTCAGATCTTGATTATATTCAGATTTTTTTTTATCATGTTACCTGTTGCAGCTGTACGTTCCCCAACTATATATATATATATATATATATATATATATATATTTCTTTTGAGAATAAACCCGTAGGTATACGTTCCCCAACTCAAACGGCCTCTCAGCGAAAGCCCCACAATGAAGACAAAACGTCATGAGTGGATCGGTACGGTTTTCCTTATCTCCACTCGATAGAGATGAATCTTTTTTGGGGTTTGTTGTTGTTTCGTACATCAATAATTCCATAGAAAGGGAACCAACTCTGCACTTTTTTTTAGAAAATGTGAACTCTCATTTTCTTCTATCTGAATCATTCAAAATCAATTACACGGTCTTAATTATTTTTTATTTTTAAATCAATTTAATATACTAAAATGATTCATATTTAATTGAAACCGTATGATAAATTTTGAACTATCTAGATGGCAAAAAAGAAAAGTGCTCATTTTCTCAAGAAAATAAGCAGATTTTGATCCATATATAAGGCGAGTTTCAAACGGCTTTTTTATTCTTTTATTTTTACTTTTTAATTTTTTAATAATATTTTTTTTACATTTATATATAACATTTTTTTTTATATACGTAAAAAATTATCACTCTTTAGTTTTATTTTTGTATAAATCAATAAATTAAAAAATTAACGTTTAGAATTTATCCATATTAATATATATTTTTACAATATGTTGATACTAACTAAAACAAAATTAAAATATCGTAATCTTTTAAATATATAGATAAAATAATATATATCAAATAACAGTTTTATTTTGATATTTGAGTTTTAAATTTTAAACTGTTGTTATTGAAACAAATTATGAAATCCGTATCCTCCCAGGTATCTGAAAAAATAATCTTTTACAATAAGTGGATCCAGACTGTTCTTTTTAACTTGGCACGAATCCCAAAGCCCAATAAAGTGAGCGACCGGATGATAGTAAATTTCAAAGCGGATAAGAGTAAATTTCAAACCGTAAAGTGAGGGAAATATTTTATGGTACTTGGAGGATACTTGTCCCAAATTATGAGAAACAAATCTGCTGTGATTCTCAGGGATCGCAGGACCCTCCTTTTCCATATCTAACTTTTAAATTTTTAGAATGCACAAATCTCTAAGAAAATTGATTTTCATGCACAAATCTCAAAAACATTTAAAGGTTGGATATGGAAAAGCATTAAAGCTTTAATGCAGCGTGTACCGATAAGGAAATGGCTATGGAAAAAAGAAGAAGCACCATTTAAATCTGACGGGTGGAGAAACGCGACGAAACCCGTGGGAACGCACATGGGGATGGGGGCACTATCGCTGCTAGAGTAGATCGACACTGAATGACCAAATTAAATCTTGTTCGTCTATTTGAATCCTATGAGTAGAGGTGGCAACGAGCTGGGTTCAGCTTGAACTCGTCACGAGCTAGCTCGTCTAAGTCACGTGCGAGCTGACTTTAGAAGTACGAGCTTAAATTTCAGCTTGAAATTGTCACGAGCTGGACTGAACTAGTTTGCGAGTTGGCTCGCTAGGTCTGGTTGCATCTTGTTTTAAGAAGAAAATAAATTCTACAAACTTTTTGAACCTAGTTGAACTAAGTTAGATCGAGCTAAACAATATAAAATACACACAAATTTACAAATTGATGTCTAGCCGAGCTAGCTCGCAAACTAGCGAGCAAGCTAGGCCCAGCTTGAACTTGTTAATTCTGAACTGAGTTAGTAGTTAGCTAGCTCGTTAAAAGCTCAATCCAGTAACGAACAAACTGTCAACAAACGAGTCAGATGTGAGTCACGATCAAATCATGAGCTACGGGCATTTTTACCAACCCACCCACGAGAGACTAGAAAGGATGAATGCCATGGGATTAGGTTGCTGACTTCCTAATTTTTTTGCCTTTCCTCAATTTTATTTTTCTATTGTCATAGGGCGTTGCTATTTTTGAGTGCTGAGATGCTGCGCAAAAAGACTTTATATGGCAATGCTTGTTGTCCTTTATCGTGATCGGACGGTCTAGAATACTCTTATCTACACTTCATCCAAAGGTGTGGATTTTTGTTATGTTAAAACCTTCTTCTTCATTATCTTTCCCATAAAATATTTTAGAATTTAATTCAAATTGACTTTCCTGATGGTTTGTAATGATAAAAAAATAATCTCGTTGCTTAAAAAAAAATACACAAATAATTTATTACGAAGGAAGATAGACAATGTATATTTATCATTTTCTTTCTAGTTAGAATCTCAAATAATTTAAATGAGTATGACCTCCTATGAATAAATATATTAAAGAAAATAAAAACCTACCGCCACGCACGGACCACAACTAGTTGACCTCCCTTTCGTAAGCTCTTTATACTGATTTAATAAAATTTTAAAAAGTCAGCGAGCCATCTTTCTTCAATAAAATTATTGAAATTGTTAACTACCATTAAAGATAATTTTTTAAAGGTATGATACAATATACGTCGCTGGCAAAAAAATAAAATAAATAGGCTTGTGGTTCAATTTTGAGACTCGTTTGCTAACAGTTCGTTCATTATTAGACTGAGTTGGAGCCTAACTCGCTCACCACTAACTTGATCCAGAATTAACGAGGCTAAATTGGGGCTTAACTCGCTCGTCAGTTAATTTGTGAGTTAGCTAGCTTGGTCTAGAATTAACGAGTTTAAACTGGAGCCTAACTTGCCCGTCAGTTCATGAGCTAGCTCGCCTAGGCATTAATTTGTGAATTTGTATGAATTTGTGTGCATTTTATATTGTTCATCTCAATTCATTTCGGTCCAAAAAGTTTGTAGAATTTATTTTCTTCTAGGTCCAATCAAATCCAGCAAGCCAACTCGCCAACTCGATCCACCTCGTGACATTTTCAAGCTGAGATTTCAGCTCGGACCTCTAAACTCAGCTCGCTCGTGACTCAGACAAACCAGCTCATGATGAGTTTGAGTTTTTTTTTTTTTTTTTATGGTTAGTGGTTAAATGATGAGTTTGAGTTAGACCCAGCTCGTAATAAGCTCGCTCGTTGCTATCCCTATTTGGTTATTGTCAGATACATGTCTGACTATTAAGAAATGCATATTTAACTATTGACAATTACAAATAACTGCTTTGAACATGAGACTCATTTTTTAATATTTTCTTTCTTCTTAAAATGCACACTGTCACTCGAACATCCTAAAATGTACATTTGAGTCTTTGGCCATTGCATAATGTACATTTAATTATTACAGAATGCATAATTATTTATTGAATCCGCTGCCTATATAAGCATATCAAGACATGCTTATAAGATATATATTTGTTTCCGAAGTCCAAACAATGATTTGAACCATTCAATATGATTTCTAAATTAAAATGTGCATAGAGACAAAATTTCATATAATTTGGGATTTATTTTACTATTATCTTAGAATTTTTGAAAATGAAGATTTTTGACAAAAAATAATGCATTAAAGATGTGCATGCAAATCTTCATTTTTTGACTACTTAACTTGATACTAAGTAAATTAGAAAAATGAAAAACTCTCAAAAACGATTTGAATTTGTCATTAGACTTTGGAAACATGATCATCAGTCCAGATCAAAAGCTTTAATAATTTTTATTCATTGGGCACAACTTTGATAGATAAAAAATATTAAAACTTTAGATCGAGACCAATGATTTCAATCCAAAAACTTTGGATCGCGACAGTTGTTGCTAATCTTTTTGAAAATATTGCAAATCAAACAAATCTTTTTATCACCATACATCTTATTTTATTAATTTTTATGAATAATATACTCATCAGTAGAGCACTGAATTCACATTCTCTGAGATAGCTCAACTTTTGCCGAAAATTTTATTAATATACAAAAGAAATAATAAATTTAATCATCTATACAATCTTCTGAAACCGATTACACTGTCATCGGTTTGGATATTTTTCAAATTCTTTATAAAAATTGTATAGATTGTTAAATTAATTTATTAATTTGTTTATTAATAAAAATTTCGGCAACTTTTGCATGTTTTTTTGGGAAAATCTCATCCGTTCAAATACGTTTTGCAAGAATCTCAAAGCACAAATAATACTAGCCCCTGCGCCATCTCCGTATAGGGGATCAAAATCTGCTCCTTTTCTTGAGAAAAAGAGCACCCTCCTTTTCTTCCATCTGGATTGTTCAAAATCTATCGTACAGCTTTAATTAAATCTAAATTATTTAATATATTAAATTGATATAAAAATAGAAAGTAATTGAGAACGTAGGATGAATTTTGAACGATCTCAATGAAAGAAAATGAGGGTTTTCTTTTTCTAAAAAAAGAGCCGATTGGAGTCCCCGTATGGATACCGGACACGTTGGTCACGCAAAAATTGAGATATCTCAGAGAATATGCACTCTAGTCTCTAGAGCACTTTCCCTGTTCCAACAAGTATAGAATAGAATAGGCAGGTACACACTTGGAGGAGGTAGATAAAAACAGTTGTTATTTATCAATTGAGGCAGGTTTGGTAAGCTATCAAGTAGATTCAAAGAAGCTATTTTCATCTGGAAAGAAAAACAATATAATTTAATGAAAGACTAAATGGGACCAATAATGAAGGTGGACTGGATGAGGTTTTCAAGATAAAAATTATTGAATTACATTATACCTACCACGCCTTCTTTTTCAATAGGGTACGGTCATGGTGGGCAAACCAAACAGGTTTTTTTTGTGAATTTAATGGGGGAACTAGTAGTAGGGGTGCAAACGGATCGGATATTATCCGAGCGTATTTAAATCTGTATCTGAATATTCGTACAGATATGGATATAGTTTTGAATTTAAATTATCCGTATTTAAATAGTTAATATATATCATATAGTTTTAGTATATATTATGAAAATATTTATGTATATATTTACAGATATCCGATATCCGATCCGTATCCATATATATCTGTCTAATATTCAATCCGCATCCGCATCCGTAAAATAAAAACAGATACGGATATTGATATAATTTTACCACTATCCGATCCATATCCGACCACATTCAAATATGACCACATTCAAATCTGTATCTGAATATTCGTGCAGATTTGGATACGATATAGTTTTGAATTTAAATTATCTGTATCCGAATAGTTAATATATACCATATAGTTTTAATATATATTATGGAAATATTAATGTATATATCTACAGATATCCGATATCCGATCCGTATCCATAAATATCTGTCTAATATTAGATTCGTATCCGCATCCGCATCCGTAAAATAAAAACAGATACGGATACGGATATAATTTTACCAATATCCGATCTGTTTGCACCCCAGGAAGTACTATATCTGTCAAGTGGACTTCATTCATCGGATTCTTTTTATTTTTTTAATATCGACTTTATTGAATTCATAATGATTTCTTTCATAACTAAAAGTTTACCAAGTTTGTTTATAATACTTGTTTGGATCAAGGCGCTTGCAAGATCATATGGGCCCATGAGGGGTTTGTAACATGCGACTTAGTCCCACATGGAGAGAGATTCTATGTAATTTGGGATTACACTTTCTAACTAACCGCTTTTGTTATTGATGCTTATTGCAATTTAGAGCGTATAAACCCAAGATTTTTTTATTAATTCAAGGTGGAAAGCTGGCTTAATATTCAGGACATGAAGTTAGAACAAGAATTAAAGACATTTAGAAGTGCTGGCCCAAAATTAAGTTTTAAAGGATATATGAAATATTGGCCCATATTATGCCCAATCTGATAGAAATAAGCCTCTTCTTTATTCTGATGGAAATGTTTTATTAATTTGGTTGAAATCAATATAAGCCCGCTTTACTAATTACTTATTTTACAGTAATTTGAAAATTATTTATTTTTCTCAATTCTCATCTACTAATTTTAAATTACTGCATTTGGAATAGTGTATTTGAGCTAGATAGAAATTAAATTTAACGTAATTTATTAGCGATGAGGCACTAATACGGACACAAGTACACAAATGTCGGACATTTTAATTATGACACAACAATTTCCAGTAATTAGAGACACGAGTACGACAATTAATAACTCAACTTAATAATTAATAGTAATAATAACAATGTAATGTTTGTTTCTAAACATTACACAAACAAGGCTCTTGGTTGAAAAAAGAAACCACCTTAAGACTTTTTTTTTTTAACTATAATCACTAGTTGCAGTTTGTGTCTCAAGAAGTATCCAAATAGAATTTTTGTACCTACAACTTGAGATCTTGATTATTTTCATATTTTTAATCATGTCACATGTTGCTGTTTCTCAGTGACTGCCCCAAAATGAAGACAAGATCATGAGTTGATTAGTACGGTTTTCCTGTATCTCCACTCGATAAAGAAGAATCTTCTTTGCTGAGGATTTGGTAATTGTTTCCTACACTGATAATTATAAATAAGAAGGTTTCAACGGCTTCTTTATTTTTTCCGCTGTATTTTTACTTTTATATTTTTTTTAACAACAAAATTTATAAATTTATATAGAGATCATGTAAAATACTTAATAAATAGTAAAAAAATTCAAAAAAAATGTAAAATTTGATCTCAAAGTACATTTTAATATAGAGGAGGAATCAAGTTACAACAATTTTGAGTTACAATAACGGTTTTTTTTTCATTTTCAAAGTCCGAATCGTCGATCCAAACCGTTTAATATGATTATCTAAATAAAATATGCTTCCAAATCAAATTTTACATTTTTTGAATTTTTTTACTATTTATTAAAATAGACACAAAATTCAATGGTCTGAATTTGACTAGTTTTTGTACTCATCTTAATAAATCGTAATAAACAAATAAGATATTTTCATATGGAAAGAGAAACAATATAACTTATTGAAAGACTAAGGGCCTGTTTGGCGGTAAGAGGGGAATAGGAATGGGCTTGGGAAGTCCAATTTTTAGAACTGAATTTTACTGTGCACGTGGGAAAAAAAAATTCAACCTGAGTGATTTTTTTTCCCCACACGTACAGTAATGCGCCGAACAGGACCTAAATGGGACACAATAATGAAGGGAACGCGTATCCTCTGCATTAACTCAAGATAGAATCTTTTGAGTTAATGAATCTCAACCATCCAATTTGATTTAAGATCTGTGCAGATTAGATCCGCACTATTATTAAAGGACTCTGTGTTAAAATTAGACACCTGAATTAACTCCGTTTAAAATCAGACGGCTGAGATGTATTAACTAAAAAAATTCTCTTTTGAGTTAATGCAGAGGATACGTGTTCTGAATGAAGGTGGACTGGATGAGGTTTTCAAGATAAAAATTATTGAATTGCATTATATATACCTACCACGCCTTCTTTTTCAATAGGTGGTACGGTATTGGTGGCAACCAAGCAGTTTTTTTGTGAATTTAATGGGGAACTAAACTACTACATATGTCAAGTGGACCTCATTCATCGGATTGTTTTTATTTTTTTAGATCGACTTTATTGAATTCATAATGATTTCTTTCATAACTAAAAGTTTACAAAGTTTGTTTATAATACTTGTTTGGATCAAGGCGCTTAGAGTTCTAATTTTGCCCCCGCGGGCGCGCCCTGCCCGTGCCCTGCCCGCGCCCGAGCCCGTCCTGCCCGCGCCCGGGCGTTAGACGGGCCGGGCACGATTTTTTGGAACCCCGCCCGTGATTGCCCGGCCCTCCGTGCCCGTTGCCCGTGCCCGCGCCGCCCGTGCCCGCGCGCCCGCGCCCACTTTTTTTTTTTTTCCGAAAATTCAAATTTTTTGAATTTGAATTTCCCCCCCACCCGGCGCCCCCCCCCAGCCGGACCCCCACAGGCAGCAGCTCTCAATTTTTTTTTTTTTTTTTTTTTAAATTCATATTTTAATCCCTCCAAAAAAAATTCTATAAATATACACCCATTCCTTTCAATATTTTCACATCTCTCTCAATATTTTCATCTCTCATTCTCTCAATCTCAATCTCAATATTTTTATTATTCTCCAATTTTAATTTTATTGTTAAAAAAAAATATAGTTGTTTAACAAATACGCAAACGCAAACACGGAAACGGAATTACGAAGTTATTCTCGAAGATTTTCCCGCGAAATTAAAAAGGTAACATTAATTTTTGTTAGATTACATTTTGTTAGATTAAATTTTGCTAGATTAAATTTTGTTAGATTGAAATATTGAATGTTAGATTTATTTTTGTAGAGTAATTTAAAAATTAAATTTGATGTTAGATTTTTTTTTGTAGATAAATTTAGAATTTAAATTGAATGTTAGATTTATTGAATGTTAAGTAATTAGATTTGTTAAATTTGTTAAGTAGTTAGATTTGAGGTTAGATTTATTTTTTTGAAATGTGAAGCAGTTAGATTAATTTTAGAATATGTTAGATTTTATTTTGAAATTCGGATTTATTTTTAATAGGTTAAAAAAAATAGGTTAGATTTATTTTTTTGAAATGTGAAGTTGTTAGATTTATTTTAGAATATGTTAGATTTTATTTTGAAATTCGGATTTATTTTTAATAGGTTAAAAAAAGTAGGTTAGATTTATTTTTTGGAAATGTGAAGTAGTTAGATTTATTTTAGAATATGTTAGATTTTATTTTGAAATTCGGATTTACTTTTAATAGGTTAAAAAAAGTAGGTTAGATTTATTTTTTGGAAATGTGAAGTAGTTAGATTTATTTTAGAATATGTTAGATTTTATTTTAAAATTCGGATTTATTTTTAATAGGTTAAAAAAAGTATGTTAGATTTATTTTAGAATATTTTAGATTTTATTTTTAAATTCGAATTTATTTTTAATAGGTTAAAAAAAATAGGTTAGATTTATTTTAGAATATTTTAGATTTTATTTTTAAATTCGGATTTATTTTTAATAGGTTAAAAAAAATAGGTTAGATTTATTTTTTTGAAATGTGAAGTAATTAGATTTATTTTAGAATATTTTAGAATTTATTTTTAAATTCGGATTTATTTTTAATAGGTTAAAAAAAATAGGTTAGATTTATTTTTTGGAAATGTGAAGTAGTTAGATTTATTTTAGAATATGTTAGATTTTATTTTGAAATTCGGATTTATTTTTCATAGGTTAAAAAAAATATGTTAGATTTATTTTTTTGAAATGTGAAGTAGTTAGATTTATTTTAGAATATGTTAGATTTTATTTTGAAATTCGGATTTATTTTTAATAGGTTAAAAAAAATAGGTTAGATTTATTTTTTTGAAATGTGAAGTAATTAGATTTATTTTAGAATATTTTAGAATTTATTTTTAAATTCGGATTTATTTTTAATAGGTTAAAAAATATAGGTTAGATTTATTTTTTGGAAATGTGAAGTAATTAGATTTATTTTAGAATATTTTAGAATTTATTTTGAAATTCGGATTTATTTTTAATAGGTTAAAAAAAGTGGATTAGATTTATTTTTTGAAAATGTGAAGTAATTAGATTTATTTTAGAATATTTTAGAATTTATTTTTAAATTCGGATTTATTTTTAATAGGTTAAAAAAAGTAGGTTAGATTTATTTTTTGGAAATGTGAAGTAGTTAGATTTATTTTAGAATATGTTAGATTTTATTTTGAAATTCGGATTTATTTTTAATAGGTTAAAAAAAATAGGTTAGATTTATTTTTTTGAAATGTGAAGTACTTAGATTTATTTTAGAATATTTTAGAATTTATTTTTAAATTCGGATTTATTTTTAATAGGTTAAAAAAAATAGGTTAGATTTATTTTTTGAAAATGTGAAGTAGTTAGATTTATTTTAGAATATGTTAGATTTTATTTTGAAATTCGGATTTATTTTTGATAGGTTAAAAAAAATAGGTTAGATTTATTTTTTTGAAATGTGAAGTAATTAGATTTATTTTAGAATATTTTAGAATTTATTTTGAAATTCGGATTTATTTTTAATAGGTTAAAAAAATATGTTAGATTTATTTTTTTGAAATGTGAAGTAGTTAGATTTATTTTAGAATATTTTAGATTTTATTTTGAAATTCGGATTTATTTTTAATAGGTTAAAAAAAATAGGTTAGATTTATTTTTTTGAAATGTGAAGTAATTAGATTTATTTTAGAATATCTTAGAATTTATTTTGAATGTTAAGTAGTTAGATTTATTTTTTTGTAATAGGTTCAAAAATGACAACTCCTAATCGCGAATCGGTGGAAGAACAAATCCAAAGAATTTCGACCGAATTTTTTTGCCCCCACTATGCCACAAAATCCACAAAATTATCAACAAAATTATCAACCCAATTATCCACAAACTTTTCAAAGAAGAGACCAAATGCTAGATTTAAATTGTCAACAACCCCCTCAAATGATCGCACCGTATTATACTTCAAATGATCCAAACATATTTATTCCACAAGAAGCACATCAACCGGTACCACCGTATGCACATGGAGGCACTTTGAGTGTTGCACATCAACCGATACCACCGTATGTACAGGGAGGCACTTCTTCTGTAGCATCGAGTCAATTCACGGACACTGCCCCTATAGGAGGTACTCCTCCGACAATTCTCCATGAAATTCAAGAAGAACATGCCGCTCCTCCGACAGAAGAAGTGCCCCCGCAACAACCAGCAGGAAAGAAGGCGAAAAAATGGCCCGATTACAAGGGTAAATGGTTGGAATACTATGATTGGACAAGAGATGAGGAGGGCACTATGCAATATCTACAATGTAAGGTAAAAGACTGTCCCAAGACTTATGTGTATAAAAGAAAGGACGGTATGAATAGCTTTAAGAGACATGCCGAAAAGCACAAAGAAAAGGGTCAACAACCAAGTGAAAATGTTGGACCGAGACAAATCCAAACCCTATTGAACACGGATGGTACCAGAACCAACCCAAAATTCGATGAATCAAAAATGCTTAGTGAATTGGCTCGGTACATTACCCATAAAGAACAACCAATAAGTATGGGTGGTTGCCTGAGTTTTGTCCGGTTGGTCATTCGGGGGTGTTCTTAACCATTGTACAAGAGGATTCATCATAAAAAATTGTCTGGTGAAATAAAAAACCAGTTTACCAACAGAAAAGATGATCTGAAAGCTACATTTGCATACCAAAACAATAAGGTCTCAATTACCTCCGATATATGGACTGGTGGTAAACATGGACTCGGGTACTCTTGTATTACCGGGCATTGGATGGATGATAATTGGGTATTACAAAAGAGGGTATTAAGTTTTCGAGTGTTGGACTCCCCGCACACTGCAAATGTAATTTTTAAATCAATTACTGACGTTTTAGAAGATTATAACCTTAAGAGGAATATGGATAATAAGATTTTTTCTATCTCATTCGATAATGCTAGCAACAACATAGCTTCCATTGAGATTTTTAAACGGTCACTAAACCCGATTATGAACGGTGAAATGTTTCACCAAAAGTGTGCTTGCCACATACTTAACCTCGTCGTGAAGGCGGGTCTTAAAACAGAAGCCGTAAAGCTACTGATAATTAAATTTAAAGATGCTCTCAACCACATTGTTTCGAACCAAGAAAGAAAACAACGGTTTGCGAGATTATGTGTCCACTATAATATGAGCAAGTTGAGAGTACCTTGGGATATAGATACCCGTTGGAACTCTACCTATAGGATGTTACACCGATGTCTTCCTTACAGAGATGTCATAGGGGAGGCTTTGAGAGGCTCAATCCCCGATGGATTGGCATTGGATCTCACCAACCGAGAATGGGAGCAACTAAAAAGGATTAAGGAGTTCCTAAAAACCTTCTTTACAGCAACCGTTCAACTATCATGCTCGTACTCACCAACGTCGTTTAAGTTGCTCGAACATCTCTATTACATCTCCAAGGTATATAATGATTTGGAACAAACTGAAATCAATGATAAATCTCTCACTCCGATCGTAGATGCCATGAAACAAAAATTCCTAAAATATTGGGAAGATGTACCCCTCCTGGCCGTTATCGCAAACTGCCTCCACCCGGCATGCAAGAAGTATTACACGGTCAAATTTATTGAAAGGTACAAAGATCATCTACATTTAGACAACACCGGGGTGGAGGCATACGTGGATTCGAAGTTCAATGAGATGTTTCACATAGACAGCTCAAGAATGAATGGCAATCAGAACCCGTCTTCGTCCCAAGCTGGCCTTAGGTATAAATATAAATATACATGTATTTTTAATATTTATTATTTATAATATCTACATTATTTGTCCGCTAATTTTTATTTTTAATAGTTTCACTTCTAGGAGCACTAGCAGTGGTGGATTGTTAGCAGATTTCCAGTCGGAGAGCCAACCGCACACATCCACAAACGAGATATTGAGCTATATGGCGATGTTCAATGAACCTGAAACTGTTGACGTTATTGCGTGGTGGAGGAGGCATGCAAGGATCTTTCCAGTCCTGGCGATGATGGCCCGTGATGTATTTGCCGTGCCGGTCTCAACCGTCCCTTCCGAAAGTTGTTTTAGTTCGGCGAACAGGATCCTCTCCGATAAACGCAGTAAGTTGGGTGCACATGTCTTTGAGAGACTTGTGTGCTTAAAAGACTGGATTGATGCTGAAGAGCGCACGCAACATCTGCCTCAACAACAATCATCACCCGAAGCCAACACTGAAGAGAGCGGTACTGAGGTGCGGCACGGGGGCGAGGCTAATTCGGATTCAGATGGTGCGGAAGAGAGCGAACAATGGTATAGGAATGCGAACTTTTAGATAAATAGTGTCGGTATATATTTCTAACATCTTTAATCTTTATGGTTATTTTTTAAATTATAAGATTCTAAACATTTCAATTAGTTTTTAAATTATTCATTTTAACGAAAAATTACTAACAAAAAAAAAGTTAGAACTCTGCCTATGTTATTTTACATAGCCGGTCCCAAGCCCGGAATAAAAGAGGAGGGTAACTTTTATTTTTTAATCTATTGTTTTAAAATAAGAGCTTAATTATTTTTAAAGTAATTGTTTTGAATATGTTAGATTTTTTTAAAGTAATTAGATTTGAATTTTTAAAGTAATTGATTTAACCTATTCAAATTATTTTTTTTTTCTGTTTTTTTTTTCTGATTTTTTTTTCTGTTTTTTTTCAGTTTTTTTTTTCAGTTTTTTTTTCGGTTTTTTTTTCTGTTTTTTTTCTTTGAAAACCAATAAATTATAAATTCAAATTTATGCCAATTTAAATTCATTTGACATATTATTTTTAAAGTAATTGATTTAAGAAATTTTTAATTTATATTTTATTATAACAAAAAAACAGAAAAAAAAAACAGAAAAAAAAAACAGAAAAAAAAACAGAAAAAAAAAACAGAAAAAAAAAAAAAAATTTGCCCGGCCCTGCCCGCGGTGCCCGCGGTGTCCGGCCCGTCCTGCCCGCGCGCCCGCGGCGGGCACAGACATTAAACGGGCAGGGCAGATTTTTTGAAAAAAATGCCCGCGGTGCCCGCGCCCGTGTGCCCGTGTGCCCGTGACGCCCGTGCCCGCATCCGCCCGTGCCCGGGCATGCCCGTGCCCTGCCCTGCCCTGCCCTGCCCGTTTGTAATACACTAAAGGCGCTTGCAAGATCATATGGGCCCATGAGGGTTTGGAACATGCGACTTAGTCCCACATGGAGAGAGATTCTATGATCCAACTAACCGATTTTCTCATGGATGCTTATTGCAATTTAGAGCGTATAAACCCAAGATTTTTTATTAATTCAGGGTGGAAAGATGGCTTAATATGAACGACATGAAGTTAGAACAAGAATTAAACATATTGAGAAATGCTGGCCCAAAATTAAGTTTTAAAGGATATGTGAAATATTGGCCCATATAGGCCCATATTATGCCCAATCTGATAGAAATAAGCCTCTTATTTATTCTGATGGAAATGTTGGTTGATTTCAATATAAGCCCACTTTACTGACATAGGCCTATAAATGGCCATATTATCTTCCATTGGCCGCGTGAAGATTTTTTTTATTATCATTAAGAAAAAAAAATCAATATTACAGGAAACATAACCGTTTTGATGAATTTTTGAAATATAATTTCCTGATTAGAGGGTGGTTTCTCATCCAACTATTGGTAAATTTTTTATTCCTGTCTCCCACTGTACCATTAGTATGGTAAAAATGTTTTTCCTGATAGTTATTGGTTCTTATACCCGCATGAGACATCTTATTATTTCTAAAAAAAAAAAAAACTAAGGTAAACAATGTCAATTAACTTTTTTACAACTGTTATAGAGGTATAATTTCACTTTTTATCTAAACTAATAAAGATTAGCCCATTTATAATGGCTAGTAGAAAGAAGTAAATAAGATTTACATTTTGGTTTCGTGACAAAATATATGTTTTCTGTTTGATGTGAGAGGTCATGAGTTCCAAAACTTGATAATGGAAATTATTTGTTATAATAATACAAGTTTGAATATGGGATGGCTTGACCTCTAAAAAAAGAAGTAAATTTTGTAGAGCTAATCCTTTAACACCACAAAAATACTCTATTAAAAAAATATACTTTAAAAAAAAATCATATGTAATTAGATAAACAGGTATTCGAGTTGCAACAATTTTTTTTTATGTTTAGGTCTGTTTTCCTTTTTTCTTCCAAAGGAAATATTCGCTCCACGGATCTATTTACAAGTGGATGTCATATGGATTTTTCCATTTCAAATTTATGGTGTGGCATATATACTTAAATGTGATGCCATAGTAATCAGATTCATGTTTAATACGCGAATAATTCGCAAATTAAATATTTTTGAGCTACAAACGTATCAATCCGGGTATAATATGATAATTTGCGAATCAAACATTTAATTAACGAATTATTCGCGTATTTAACGAATTTCACGAATTAAATGCGTTTTTTACAGAAAAATTTGTCGCTACTCAAGGCATTATTGGTCATCCATTGAAAAAAAGTGCCAGAAATTGAAAAATTCCATCTGCCCACGTGATCTCCCAGTGAAAAAGTTGATGGCCGTAGCTTTAAAAAAAAAAATCCATCCGAGATTCAATGTGAAATATTATATGTATCTTTTGTATTGAAACAATCTAACAATATAAAATTTCTTTTTTAAACTCGTAATATTTCTTATTTAAGCCACAAATTATTTCCGAATTATACCCGAATCACGAACTTTTAATTCTGCCGAACCTTTCCCGAATCATTGAGTTGTCACTATGTGTGATACAACCAGTGTTGTAAAATGCGGTTCATGCGGCTGCATATGCGTATGCAGTCAGATTCTGCATAAAAATTTCCAAGCAGTCTCAAATATGCGGTTTCGAATATGCGGCCGCATATTGGGCCGCATATGTCCGCATATTGGTCCGCATATTTCCGCATATTGGTTTGCATATATTTGAATTTATTGGAATTCCGCATAGGTCCGCATAGGTTCGCATATTGGTCTGCATATATTTGAATTTATTGGAATTCCGCATAGGTCCGCATATTGGCCCGCATATTGGTATGCATATTTGTCCATACAGTCTCAAATCTGCATATATAAGTCCGCATGAAATTTCGCATATGCGGTATGCAGTGGTCTTCCGCATGCATGAACAAAACCGCATTTTACAACATTGGATACAACCCTAATGCTGCTAGGGTGTTGGTGAAGCTGTTATACGGGCTTCACTTGTCAGATTAAATGAGACATAGTCCTATCGCTCAGGCGCCGATGAAACTGTCATGGAATTCACTTGTTAGAGATTTTTTCCTTTTCATTTCTTTTTTTCGTTTTTGCATTTTTTCTTGTATGTTTTTTTCTTCTTCTGCTCCAACTTTTCTTTCAATTTTTCCTTGAAATGTGTTATTTGAATAATACATTATTTTCATAGGATCTATTTCATATAAAACATAATTTTGATTTAATAATTTTCATGAAACTGAGGCCTTATGCATATAATTTGTCTATTTTCATGGAATTAATTTTATAATTTTCAGAAAGTTAGATTTAAATATTTCATGAAATTAATTTCATTAAAGATTTCATAAAATCTGTATCTGTTTGGCATTTACGTGGAACTATTTGCCTATTTGGTAATTCCATGAATTTGAGATTTGTTTGAACATTCATGGAATTTTGTTTTTGAGAGAAAGGAAAGGGTCAAGCTCTCAAATTTCATTAAACAGGCACACAATGTACCCTTTTTATGTACAAAGGACATCCATGAAATTAATATGGTAAATTTCATAACTTAGGTTTTAACATGCTCATAGAATTAATTTTGGTAAACTCAATGAATCTGGGGTTGGTTTCGAATTTGTTTGTGGAATTTATGGAATTAATTTGATAAATTTTAAGGATTAGGGTTTGTCTGAATTTGTTTGGGAAATTTATGAAATTAATTTGGTAAATTCTCAGAATTAGGGTTTGTTTGTATAATTGTATTTGATTGGAATTTTTTTAAATTAATTTTGTAAATTTTGATTAATCTGACAATTTTATCGGTTCTGGAGCCTCGGTGGTAGCTTAGGATCTTTTATGTTCTTTGCGGCAATTTGAAATTTTAAGTGACTGTTTGGATGAAGTGATAATAGCTATAATAGTAGCTATTTGAAATAGCAATGTGCATCTAAACAATATTTTTGCTATTCGAAATAGCTAGAACAGTTGTTATTTTTTATTCTTTGTAAATATTGGAATATCTACTATCCGAGAGTGTGAAGAGAGAAAAAATATTTATTTTTGGATTTTCGTCAACACAATTCTAAAATGACAAAGTCGACGTGACTTCTGTCATTTTCACGTCTTGACAATTCATTTGAGACCCCACTTGTCTATCTTTCATTTTAATTAGTACATTGTTAACACTATTCTGTCTCAATTGCAACTATTCAATGTATAATTCAAATAGCATTTTTTCTAATCCAATAGCATCATTTTTACCGTAATATGAAAATCACTTATTTTTCTCTATTCTCATCTACTAATCTTAAATTTCACTATTCTAACTCAGATTCAAACATTCTCATCTACTAATCTCAAAATTTGGGATCAACATACTCAATAACTCAACCCTTTTTTTAGCCTTTCTCAAAATACAGAAAGTTGTGTATACACCCTATTTTTTTTTTCTGAAGCTCGTCTGTCAATATCAAACAAATAATAAAAATGAAAAGCTCAGCATTAATTATATAAACATTTTTTATCTTTCTTCTATAATTCGTTCAAAACGCTGAATCCACTGGAACAAATCAGACAACAATTTTTTTTCCTTTCTATTTTTTTCATTTTTCTTTTTTTGAAACATATGAACAATTTCTCAATAGAGATCTCCACTAACAAATCAGACAACAATTGCTGTCAAAGCAAACAGAACAGCAAAAGAAACAAAAACAATTCCAACAAACAAACATAATTTGAAGAATTATTTTCTAATCACCTAGAGCAAAGGTTCTACCAGGAAGCTGGAACTGATTTATTTAAAAGACCCCACCTGCCAATTTTTGTGCAGGAATCCTCTGACATGTCGAACAATATGGTATAGTTGCTGCTACTCACATTCCTGAAGTAACAACCATCAGTACCTTCATATTTATACACCTCTTGTGTATTACCAACACCGCCTGTGACCAAATTACCCTTCACCTTCATATTGCCTTGTGCAGTTTGCAAATTTGTCAGAGACCCAAACCTG
Organism: Carex arenaria; assembly: GCA_964058825.1. Taxonomy (NCBI): domain Eukaryota; kingdom Viridiplantae; phylum Streptophyta; class Magnoliopsida; order Poales; family Cyperaceae; genus Carex; species Carex arenaria. The sequence goes on from CAXKVW010000238.1 coordinate 595,558, forward strand.
AACCCTAATCCGCCTTTTTCTCCAATGATCCGTTTCTGGTCAAAACTGAGTAACAATTTTGATACAAAGGAGTAGCTATCGCCTACTTGGTCAGCTGTACCAGTGTACAAATTGAGAGGGAAATATTGTTCCAGTTGTTCTGTATAAACAACTGTATGCAAGTCTTTTGCATATGTATTAGATGTGCCATGTATTGTTTGATTCACCCATTGTTGAGTTCCATTGTCTTTGAATCGCATTAAATTTTGGAAATGCAACTCCTGAGCAAAATAGGAGGTGATTTTACCATAAGATGACTCGACCCAACCGGCACTTGAAATGATCCTATCAGCTTCAATTTTGAACTTACCGTCGAGACCTCTAAACTTCGAGACAACACTGGGCACATACTCAGGTGCATCATATTTAATTAAGGATCCCCTTGTATTTTGACTCTTTTGATCTAGCCAAAGATGCAAATTTGCATCAACAAACCAAACATTCAATGCATTTGTAACTCCAAACCCGAACTTATGCGGCTTTCCATCTAGAAGCTTCCCCAAAAATGGGGTGATTTCTATGTCGTAGGAGGGTAGGTTAAAAGATCCAATTCCTGTAATTGGCCTCCAAAGAAGGGGATTGACCCCGCCCGTGTAAATCACAGTAAATGGCCATACCGCACCGACCACATTACCGTCTAATCTCAAAGTCACTTCTCTAAATGCACCATTACCAGGCAAACCTGTGATGTTGTTTTGGGAAATGTAATCATCAGGAGGGTTTGTGTACCAGAATTCATCATCAGAGTGGAAGGAAACATATACTTCCACCACGGCACGGTAGGTGTTTGAGGGAATGCTTACCATCTTCGACTGTATATCGGTGGAATTCTGGATCAGAAACCATAACCCATCATTCAATGGCAAAGTTCTCGAAATCGGCAACACCAAATCAGCTGGTGAACTAAATGCCGGCACGTGGTGTTGCCCATACTGCCGGTTCTGACTGCTCTGGTCAAAGTAAAACTGTACTGTCACATTCACATGGTACACACCGGTATAGGTTGAATCCACCAGATTCCCAAGGTACACCGCAAATGTAGATTTCTGGTAAAACAGAGAAGTGTACTTGGTAACATCCTTTTGTACCGTCCATACAATACCGTTTGGGCGTGGCTCCGCCGTGCAACTGCGCAGTAACTCAACTCCACCAAGCCACACACCGAAGATCCGATCAAACTGTCGACCCTGACACGTGGCATGCCATTCGAGGACAATGCGAGAGGGGCTTCGTGCGAGGCATGAAGGAGGTGTGTAATAGGAGGTGACAGGGGGTTTTGTGTAGGTGTAAGCGAAGTCGTGTTGTAAAAGGAGGTGAGAACAAGGTTGGGTTTTTGGGACGGGGATGGGTTTGGTGACCTCGAAGAAAGTCGTTGGAGAGAATGAATTGTTTGGTTTGGAAGCGAGGAGTTGAGAGGTAGTAAATTTGAACCTGTGGAGGTGAGAACTGGAGAAGGGGAGAAGAGAGAGGTGGAGGAGGAAGAGAGGAAGAAGAGAAAGTTGACTGGCGGCCATGGCAAGGTGAAAAGGAGATCCTCGTGAAGAAGCAATTAATAATTAGAAAAGTGAGAAGTTGGAGGTTGAGCTTTTATTATTCTATTTTGGATCTTATTTCCATTTTCTTTTCTTCTTTCTTTTCCAAACAGCAACAGAAATGATTATGATGGTTTTATTTTTGTTTGTTTATTGTAGTTTGGTAAATACGTTACCTTTTCCCTTGATTGATAAGTTTGGTCTTTTCTAAAATAAATAGTCGGTACAAATACAATCCTATTTTTGGTACTTTGATAACTGCTTCTGCATCCGTGCAAAACTGCAAATATATTAGTTGAAAAATAAAGATAGGCAAAATGCTCTTTAAATATAGTAGAAATCCGATTATTTTTATTTCTGATTTATTTTTTAACAGCTGACAATGCTGTAAAATACCTCCATTAATCCCGAGTAACAATTAAATTGAATGGAAATTGCATAAATTGTCTTTAGAGTATAAGAGTATGATGATTGAGCGCATTAATTTGTTTGTAGCAGAATCCACTATGTTGGTTGAATAGTCCCTTTCCATATGGGAATTTGTTTCTAGCTGAAGCACTTGTCGGTGGCTGTTTGCTTGCTTAAATACAATCACAAGTTAGTAACTAATGGACAATTATAGGTGGGACGAGGGGGGTATTCGTAATGTGTGCTAGCATTCCTCACCGGTCTTTCATATACAATGTACCGAAGTGCTGGAACTGGATTAACTGTCCACGGGCAGAACATTCCTACTACCTCTAAAGTAATTGTCAGATGGATCTGAAGTAAATTTAAATATTTAAATATTGAATATAATTTTGTCTCGAGTTCACTCGGTAGTGACTTTAGGAGCAGAAATTTTCTGCTCACAGAAGAGCAGGAGATTCGATTTCCAGAAGTGCTAGCATTCATTTAGATTAGAAATGCTAGCGTTTTACCTTGTTTTGACTCTCGAAACATTCACAATATCAGCGTTTGAGTTATGAATCGAAATATTTCTGATTCGATGTTATATATTTTCTTTTTAATATTAAATAATTAGATGCTTGACTTCAAACTTTTACTCAAAAAAAGAAAAAAAAAATAGACTAGATCTGACTTGTATCGAGCTTTGAGCACTTGGACTTGGAGCTTGATTTGACCCTCAACCACACAAGTTTGCGATAAAATAATAGTTTTTTCTTTTTTGAGTAAAGGTTGAAGGTTAAGCTATCAAACTATTTAATATTCTTGTTATTACAACAAAATTTTTTTCCATATAGATTTCGAACTCACGACATCTCAAGTAGAAATCACGTGTCTTTGCCACTAGACAAAATGCTAGTTTTTGGTAGAAAACTAGTTTAATAAACCTATTAAAGTAATGCAAAATTTCAGATGCGTCAACTAAATGGAACCCATGTATAGCAGTGCACGCAAAGGAAAGCTTGATATATAATATAAACTTTATAACTTTGTTATTAATTTCTCAAATTAGTTGTTGAATTATGAACTGCAACTATGTAAACAAACAATCTTTTAGTCATTATGCTTTGATGAAGATTGTAAAGTAAGGTGTATGACGGTCCCAGCCCAAGTGCACGATCCGTTTCCTAGTGATTGTCTCGCTGCTTAACACAGCTGGCATGGGAGCCCATAAGCCTTGTAACAGGCTTTTGTATTTCTTTCTTGTTTCCACATGCAGTACATTGAATTAAGGGAGGGGAGGGAAGGGACTAGTACCCTCTGCGGAGTTTTTATCTGAGAAGCTTTGCGGAGCTGATCGGACGGTCTAGATTTACTCTCAGCCGGTGAGTGCTCGGGATGATGGAGGGGGCAGTATTAATTTTGCTTTGAGATTCATGCCAAAATCTTATTTGATCCGTCTGATCAAAATGAACAAACCAGATTAAAAGCACCGCACAGGTCCACACGTAAAAACTCCGCAGAGGATGTGAATTCGGGAGGGAAGATGGATAATGTAAAGAGTTTGGATTCGTATCTGCTGTAATTCGAGATGCATGAACAGTAACTCTGTAATTCTTGCAATCTAAATTCAGCCGTCGAATTATTTCAAGACGCGTGCACAAAAAACTGACTGTTTCGAAATGCGTTCTCGAAAAAAGATTGCAAGAATTTCAGAGTTACTGTTCATACATCTCAGAATTGCAGCAGATTTATTTCCAAAGAGTTTACCTCCTTTACACCTCAACAAATTGAGGATTAGGAGTTAGAAAATATAGGTCACGTCAAATAATCAGAAAAAAAAAAAATTCATCTTATACAGCACAATTGGCAGAAATGAAATAAAACACAACTTTTTTGAATCTTGGGCCTAATAACTAATAATATTTCTAAAGCCCATTTTCCTAACAATCTTTTTATGGGCTTTAAACTGGATACTCACCTGGGCCTATATTCCTTTTTCTAGAACGAACTTAATTAGAATTTACGAATAATTAATGCCTCAAGCACCCATGTTAAATATATGCAACTGCGTCACATTACATTAGCTGTAATCTTGTATGCAAGGACATAATATTTTTTTTCTTCTTCTTGAAATTCTGAAAGTGTTGTGAATATTAAAATAGATACTCCTAGGTAACAATTTGAGCAAAACTATATATTAATCCGTATAATATTAGCACTTCCAGTCCATTATACAGTGTGCTTCCAGCAGAGAGTACTGACAAACTAGCTAGGACATTAATACTGTCGAACTGATTGAATCGAACCAGTTTTAGAAAGATCTAATCTACGAATTAAGAAATAATTTGATTTGTTTAATGGTTGCACAATTGTTTCGATCATCATGGCACCACAATTGTTTAATGGTCACAATGAGTTATTCTTGAAAAAAAAAATCTGAGCTGTTTAAGCTTCCTGAAGGACCATAATTAGTGCTGAGAAG